>JZKD02S1580131.1:0-10266 GCA_000966675.3 Picea glauca | reverse complement strand
TTGCCATTGATGCTTCTGAATTTTATGATGACTTTGTCTTGAAAGAGGGCAAAGCCAAAATGCCTGAACTTGAAGCTGAAGTTCAAATAATTAGGGAGTTTAAAGAGAATGATGAGGTGGACTTTTCGGTGGGGAGTTTTATTCCTAATCCGGGTTGTACCCGGACCAAAAACTCAAAGTTATATTGCACTATAGAACTCTATTGTCACACCAAAACCATGGTGGTCATGGGTATGCTACCCAAAGAGCAGGACTTTCACTTTGGAGATCCAAAATGCCTATTTGCTCAAGGTGGTTACCTAGCTAGCTAGACACCAAGGAGGTACGTTTGTTCCCCTGGTGGGGAATCTTGTGGGTCCTGAAAAGTCAGATGTGATTGCTCGAAGAGGAACTGCAGGTCCCACCTGCTCTCAGGTTCTGCATGATAAGTGATTTTTGCTACTCAGTTATTAGGATTTTATCATATTATATAGTTTTTAAAGCTACAATGCACTATATTGATAAACAAGGACCTAATAGGAATTATGGTTTAAAGATTTTAACTCAATTGCTACATGATAGAGCTTGGTTTCTCCTCAGGGCTAGGCATAATTTTTGTTTTTTGTGACCTTATGCCCAAGAGACTGTCATGATCTCTCTGGGACTGGAACAACATGGCCTCTCCTATCTGCATATATGTAAACTTTGTCCATAGTTAAGATATATACTTACTTACAAAAAAGGGAACTTGTTAGGCAAAAGGGGGTTTGGAAAACACACACTGTCGAGGAAAGGGTAACTCAAGCACCAAATGCTCCCTCTAAAAAGGTGCTCATGGAGATGAACCCACACGTGGTCTTGCGTGTCAATGACACCATGACCACGAAGTAAACCTCACACCATATCATTCACTTATACTTACACTTTGAAGGGTTTTTCAAGAACTACTCCTTTACTTGGGTATTGGCACGCTTAATAGGGTTTTATGATGGTCCTCCCATACCTAAACTTGGCAAATTGCATAAGGTCTTAAGAAAGTACAAAGTTTGAAGAAGATACCTAATGAGAATTGCTTAAGTGGCTTTTATATTAGATAGTGGCTTAGTTTGTATGATTATAATGACTCTTGTATCTTGTAATGGTTGGTCTTACTTTATTATGTGAACCCTCCTTATTGATCATGCACCCCATGGATATGGTCCTTCGGAGGACTTTGATAATGACGTCATAGACTGTTAGGAGGACGTTGCACCCTTGATGATGAGCATTGGACTTCTTGATGACTTCACTTGCCTATGGACATATTCTTGCAACACATAGACCACAGATGTTACACTGATGAGTTTGTTCATTGCAAATATAGCCTCATGTGCCATTGAGAGGGTAGGAATCCCCCAACCTTCGACATTGCACCCCCAAGGATGTTGTGGCTTGGTTTTATAATGATGCAGTTGACAAGGATTATATACCCTTTTGGAGGGATGATGGAGCCTTCCTCATGCAAGACATTAACACTTTGACCTAGGATGTGTTGGGTATGTGTTATATTCTTTGCATGACTGTAGGTCCCCTTAATGGGGGCCTCGAGGGCAGAGCCCTCAAGAAAAAAATTTGGGGGCTTTATTCGCTAATTTATTTTGGATATTTGCCCATTGTTTTTGGTGGTTTTTCAACACATGGTTTTTGTCGAAGGTTTTCTAATTATGGTTAAGGAATTAGGGTTGTTGACTAATCTGGGTCAATGGATTGGGGGTTTGGATGTCGCAAGATCACATATGTATATTGTATTGTAAACAATGTAGAATATGATGAATAGAATATTAGAGGTGCAACTCTAAACAGGTTGTTGGTTTTCCTAGTTTGGGTTTCCAGGGTAAAAATCTTTGTGTAATGTGTGTATGTGCCAAAGTTTTTTTTTTTGTTTTTATTAATAATTTGTTTGCAAAAATTTATTGTACAAGGTTAAAATCCACATTTGGTATCGGAGCAATTATTGGCTTCAGGGGAACACCTTTGCGGTCAGGGGTTTTGGCTCAGGTCTGTGGTAAACCTTGGTACAGTGGGAGATCTGTGGTATTGATTCTTCGGGTGTGAAGAAATGGTGAGCAGTTTGAAAATAGAGATAGAGAAATTTAACGGGAAAAGTTTTGAGTTGTGGAAGCTCAAGATGGAAGATTCGTTGGTGGACAAAGATCGATGGATCCAGGTACTGCACCTATAGGAATGTCAGCAGAAGACTGGGAAAATTTGGATCGAAAGGCGAAGAGCACAATCTGGTTGTGTCTCTCATATTCAATATTGTTGAATGTGTCAGGGGAAGCTACAACCAAAGCATTATGGGATAAGTCGGGGACTTTGTATCAGTCTAAGTCCCTGGTAAACAAATTGTTCATGTGGAAGAAGTCGTATAACCTGAGGATGAAAGATGGAGACTTGATTACAGAGCATCCAAATGCCTCCAATACTGTGGTAAGTCAGTTATTATCTATTGATATTAAAATTTCAGATGAAGATAAATGTATTAGTTTATTGTGCTCTTTACCAAACTCGTGGGATAGTATGGTTGTGGCCATAGGTAGTAATACAACTACTTTAAGTTTCGATGATGCGGTCTCATCCTTATTGTCGGAGGAGATGAGGTGGAAGAACATGGAAGGACAGAGCACAAAAGAATTATTTGCAAGAGGATGCTTCCAGGAAAGAAATAGATCTGAGTCCTCAAGTGGGAGATTTAAATCTAAGGGTAGATCTAAATCTCATGGAAAGTTTGTAAAGGTATGTTGGAGATGTGGAAAATAAGGGCACTACAATAAGTAATGTAGATCCAAAAGCATTGAGAGAGGGAATTGATCCGAAGACCCTCCTTCTACAAAAACAAAAACCTCCTTGGAAGAAGGAGGTGATGTGTACTTGGATTATTCAAGCACACATGCAAATCATGAGGCATGGCTAGTTGACTCAGGTGCATCCTTTCATATGACTTTTCACAAGGAGTGGTTTTGTGAATATGAAAGGTATGATGGAGGTGATGTTTTCCTAGGCGATGAATCGACAACCAAAATAATAGGATGAGGAAAAGTCAAGTTGAAGCTCATGGATGGAAGTATTTGAACACTACCTCGTGTTCTGCACACCCCAAGATTGGCCATAACTTTGATTTATGTAAGCAAAATAGACAATGCAGGGGTAAAAACAATGTTTGAGAAAGAAACACGCAGGATGGTTCGAGGAGCAATGGTGTTTCTAAAGGGAGTTCGGATTGGAACTCTGGATAAGTTGCAGGGAAGCACTATTAGTGATGGGTGTAATAGTTTCATTGTTCTTGAGATTGGAGCTGAAGAAGAAAAAACCCGTACAGTCTCTGGAGAAAAGGCTACATTGTGGCATCAAAGACTGGGGCATATTAGAGAGAAGGGATTTCGACTACTACACAGTAAAGGTGTGATTAAAGGTATGTCTAACTACTCTTTGGATTTTGATTTATGTGAACATTATGTATATGGGAAGCAGAATCGGGTAAGATTCCCCTCTGGTGCAATGAGGACAAAGGAAATTTTATAGTTGGTGCATAGTGATGCGTTTGGACCTGTGTCGGTTCCATCATTGGGAAAATTTGTGTACTATGTCTCATTTATATACAAATTCTCAAGGAATACTTGGATATATTTCGTCATGAAGAAATATGAAGTCTTTGACATGTTTAAAGAGTTTAAGGCTCTTGTGGTAAATCAAACAGAGAAAATAATTAAGGTGTCGAGGAAGGATAATGGTGGAGAGTTTGATCCAGGAGGATATTAGTGGCCACCCACCTTCTCCAACTGGCTCAAAACAGTTTTTTGGCAACTTAATATTTTTAGCAGTTTTTTCAGTTCTTGAACTTTTGGGGCCATTTTGAGGGCCTAAATGACGCCTTTTCGCGATCAGTTACCTCAATGATGGTCAAAGGCTCTAATTGATCCCCATAAATGAAGCTCCTTGTCAATACCTTTTCAATGAGATATAGTGTGCCCTAAAGAAGATCGTATGCAAACGTTACGACATCACGAAGTTGATGTACTAACTTACCCCGACGGGGCCCACAGGACTTTTGGCGTTTCATCTCCTAGGGTTAGGTTTTTGGATGTCTAGGGTTTTGGCATTCATGTTTATTGTAAAAATGAATTTAGAGCCTCATTGTAATCATCTTCTTGCGAATGAGCGTAGCCATCACATATCTTCTCAGAGAAAAGATGCCACCATTCTAACAAGATTGTTTTCAGTTTGCATTTTACAGTTTTCAACATATTTCTTATTTAATAGAAACCAAGTTTTACTGTATCTCTGTTATTGTTTACTGTGTCTCTATGTTAATATCATATATTTGTGGTTTCATTTCATTCTGCTCATAAATATGGATCAGTGGTATCAGAGCGGTCTGCTCCTTGTCATTTTTTTTAATGGATGTCCCTGACACGGTGAGGGTATAAAGAGTCGGGTCTCGAGCTTGTTTCTCTTGAGGATAACTGTTATCGTACGCCCAAGAAACCATTCATGTCAGGCAAAAATAAAGACGACGGGACATGAGATCCTTTCTAAATTTTTCGTGAGGAATCCCTTAAGTGACAGAGGAACGAGATGATGGACAACTTTGCACAAATCCTTCGACGATTGTTGATAAGCGACGCATTCACTTCAAGTGGAAGTGTTACCCCCTTCAAGGTGTAGATGAACTTTGATATTCCTATATTTTAAGTTCAAATAGATGTTGATATTGTAGATAAATGGTTAAACCTTCTAGAAGGGTATTTTTCTATCCATAACTTTTCCGATAGAGAAAAGATTATGTTTGCACTCCTCAAGGCCATCCCCCATGTCAAAGATTGGTGGGAGACTTTCTGTGAGCAAAACGAAATAGAGGGATCCACATTATTTGTAGTTGCACCCACCTGGGGTTCCCTAAGGGATGTTATTAAGGAACAATACTACCATGTTGGAAGTTATGATGATTTGTATACAAAATGGACCATAGTGCGACAGGAAAGAGACCAAACAATGCTAGAGTTTACTAATGTCTTCCATACCAAGCTAGGTAATAAATATTATGAGCGACATATAGTGCTCAAGTACTGTGGCAGTCTGCATAGATACATCCAGACAAAAATGGAGTTTTTGGACATCTTATCCTTGGGCACGACCTATCAATATGTCGTCAAAATCAAGCAGAAGTTGAAACAAAATCTGCGACAGTTTGGGTCTGGGAACCCCTCACAGCAGAAGCAGGGCAAGGGAAGCCCCAACCTATAGAAAAAAGGACAAAAGAAAGATGTTCAACCTCAGGACAACTAGTCCAATCCGAAAGCAAAGAAGGACAATGGGAAGATGAAGAAAGATATCGGGAAGTGGTGCGACTTCCACAAGAGCCCCTAGCATAACATTGTTTATTGTTGCTCAAAACAGTCATTGGTGGTTGAGGTAAAAGCATCTGAATCAGATGTGGGTTCCAACTCTGAGTCAGAACCATAAAAGGGGAGACAAATCATTGACATGGAACCCAGTGCCACCATTGCTACCACCAAGATCCATCCCGGTGAACCTGATGAGCCAGAGGAAGGCTAGCGCCTTTTTCATTCACAAATGTGGGTAAAAGGCACTCCGTTGCACTTCATCATTGATAGTCGTATCCAAAATAACCTCATCTAAGCAAAGATCATCAAGCGTCTAACCCTGCCAATAACGCCACACCTGTATCCCTACACCATCGGATGGCTCCGTCAAGAAAGCGATCTTCGCATCAACCAACAATGTTGCATGTCATATGGCATCAAGCCATTCAAAGATGAGGTATTGTGTGATGTTGCTCCCCTTGAAGTTTGTGATGTTCTTTTGGGCCAACCTTATTTATGGAAACATCATGTTGTATATGAGTATAGGCCTCACAGTGTTATTATTACTTTGAACGAGAAATTGTACAGGATACCCAAGGCAGTCCCACCTAGTGTTATTTCCTTGATCTCTGCCAAGCAATGTAGGAAGGTCATTTCTCACATCAGGAAGTTTGTTTTCTTCATGATTCGCTCTCAAAGTGATTGAAAGGTTGCAACCACATCAATGGTCTTTGCGGTCGACCTCTCCATGTAATAAAAGCAAGTGGATAAGATCGTGGAAGAATACAAAGACATCTTCATCTTCTCATCACCTACCGGGGTACCTCTGCATTATGAGGTCAAGCATCCCATCGATCTGACCCCTGACGCACCACTACCCAATGGGCCAGTCTATCGTGACTGACTGCTAGAAAATGAGGAGATCAAGCATCAGATCCAAGAACCGCTCCACAAGGGGCACATCCGACCCAACTCATCACCTCGTGGAAGCCCAATTGTGTTGGTGCAGAAGAAAGACGGGACTTGGTGACTCTACATTGATTACAGGGCCTTAAATAAAATCACATTCAGGAACCAGTACCCGATTCTCCGAATCGACGATCTCCTTGATAAGCTCAAGGGGGCCAAATACTTCAGTAAGATTGATATGAAGTCTGGATACCATCAGGTCCCAATAGAACCAACAAATGTATGGAAAATTACCTTCAAGTCAAAAGAAGGTCTTTTTGAATGGTTGGTCATACCCTTTGGTTTGACAAATGCCCCAATAAATTTCATGAGGATGATGGACGATATCTTGTAGCCTTTCACTAATTCTTTGGTGGTGATGTATCTGGATGACATCCTCGTCTACAACAAGACTTGGGCAGAACACTTGCAGCATATTCAACAGGTTAAGCACACTTTGTGACAACACAAGTTATATGACAACTTGGAAAAATGATCCTTTGGCATGGACAAGGTCCAGTATCTCGGCTACATTGTTGATGCGCATGGTGTGCATGTTGATCCAACCAATATCCAAGTCATTCACGATTGGCCAGCCCCAACCACACTCACCGAGTTGTAGAGATTCTTAGGCCTTGCCAATTTCTATCGAAGGTTTGTGTTGGGATTCTCCCATATTGCATGGGCCCTCGACCAAATAACCAGAGGTGGTGGTAAGGAACAATTTGTGTGGGGCCTGTCCCAACAAAAAACATTCAATGATCTAAAGCAATGCTTATGCTTTGCCCCAATTCTTTGATTACCTGACCTGCAATGACCCTTTGGGATCGAGACAGATGCTTTAGACTATGTTGTGGGCACAGTCATCACTCAGCACGACCACCCCTTGGCCTATAATAGTGAGACACTATCAGATGTTGTCCATAAGTACCATACTTACAACAAAGAAATATACTCCATTGTGCAAGCCTACCACTAGTGGAGGCATTACATTCTCGAGAAGGAGACAGTCATCCACACTGATCATAAGCCGCTGCAGTTCATGCAAACACAAGGCAAATTGTAGAGTGACTGCCATCAGAATTGGTCCACATATTTGCAGTAGTTCCACCTCAACATCAAGTATAAAATAGGAAGTACCAACTAAGTCGTTGATTTCCTTGGTCTACATCCAGTCGCGACACTCACCACAGTGCTCGATTCTTGCATCCACGAGAACTTCGGATGGCCCCACCTCCATGAGACATATCTTGACTTCACCAACACCTACCGGATGTTGCGCGCAAACACAATTGACACCAATTTCCATCTTTAGGACGAGTTGTTGTGCCATCTGGGCCATCTATGTGTTCCATCAAGTGAGCGAGCGAAGCTGATTTGGGAATCCCACTGCATTCAGGTGGCAGGACAATTCGTAGTGGAAAATACAGTGGCGACATTGCAATGACATTTCTACTAGCCGAAACTTCGATAGGATGTCAGCAAGTATATTTGGTCCTACACTGCCTACGCTATTTCCAAACCAACCATTAAGAAATAAGGCATGTACACTCCTTTGCCTACTCCTGAAAGGCCCTAGGAATCCATCTTGATGGATTACATGTCGGGCCTTTTGTCCACCAAGTGGGGAAATGACTGTGTTTTTGTGGTTGTTGATCTCTTTTCCAAGATAGCGATTCTAGCCATTGGCAAGAAGAGCATCACAACAGAGGCCATTACCAAGCTCTTCTTTGAACGAGTGTGGGTACACTTTGGGATCCCACAAACCATTATCTCAAATTGAGATAGCCGGTTCCTCAACACATTCTGGTTGAGCCTCTAGTCACTGTTGGACACCAAGCTCACCAAGTCCACTGCCTTCCACCCCCAGACGGATGGCCAAACTGAGGTCGTCAACTAGATGATTGTGCACATATTGTGCATGTACAATTCTAAGCACCCCTGCACTTGGGATGAGAGTCTTCCCTATGTTCAACATAGCTACAATAGAGTCATACATATCTCAATCGGCCACATCCCCTTTCAGGTGGGGTTGGGATTTCAACCATTAGGTCCCATGGATGTTTCACTACCCCTTGCGGCCACCCAGGCATACTCGTCGCATGATCCAACTGGAGCTAACAAAGCCACCTGGTTCATTAAGCGGATCCATGACATATTCCAACATGTTCAAGATATTTTATAGAAGTCTAATGCCAAGTACAAGCAGAGCCATGATCAACATTGGGTGACACACCAATTTCAGGTGGGAGACAAAGTTTGGTTGCACTTCGCGACCAAGAACCTCAATGAGAACCAATGGCTTTGATTGAGCCCCATAAATGAAGCTCCTCGTCAATACCTTTCCAATGAGCTATCATGCACCCTAAATAAAGATCGTATGCAAGAGTTACGACCCCAGGAAGTTGATGTAGTCACTTACCCTAACGGGGCCCACATGACTTTTGTGCTTCATCTCCTAGGGTTAGGTTTTTGGATGTCTATGGTTTTTGCATTCATGTTTATTGTAAAAAGGCCTTCAAAGCCTCATTGTAATCATCTTCTTACGAATGAGTGTAGTCGTCACATCTCTTCTTAGAGATAAGTTGCCACCATTCTGGCAAGCTTGTTTTTAGTCTGCATTTTACGGTTTTCAACATATTTCTTATTTAATAAAAACCAAGTTTTATTGTTTCTTTGTTTTTGTTCATTGTATCTATGTGTTAATATTATAAATATGTGGTTTTATTTTGTTCCGCTCATAAATCCGGATCAGAGTTTTGTGGAAATGAATTCGAAGAATTTTGTAAGAAGTGTGGTATAACAAGGCAGAAGACTACTCCATATACACCTCATCAAAATGGAGTTGCAGAAAGGATGAATAGAACGTTGATGGAAAAAGCAAGGTGCATGCTCAGTGGTGTCGGGTTAGGACAATAATTTTGGGTAGAGGTTGTGGGTACTGCATGTTACCCGGTCAATCGATCACCCTCATCAACATTGGATGACAAGACTCCACACGAGGTATGGACTCGTAAGAAACCCTCTCTCAGCATCTTAGGGTATTTGGTTGTGAGACCTATGTTCACGTTCCAAAGGAAAACAAGAGTAAGCTATATAAAAAGGTTGAAAAGTGTATCTTTATTGGGTATAAAGATGGTTTGAAAGGTTATAAGCTTTGGAACCCACAAACTAAGAAGGTAGTGGATAGTCGTGATGTGGTATTTAGAGAAATTAAAGATGTTGTTAAACAAGAAGTCTCACCAAGGAAGGAAGAACTCGAGAAAATAGAGTTTGAGTTGAAGGATGATGAATTATACTTTTCATAAGAACATGAATCAGAAGAAGAAGAATATCCTCATACTCCCATGTCAAGGAGATCGGTTTAGGAAAGAAGGCAACTGAAAAGGTATACTCCACTTGATTTATGTTCAAATTTTGATTTGTCTATTACTGATGATGATCATAGAAATGTTAGGAAGGCAGTGGATCTAGAGGATGGAAAACTTTGGAAAAAAGCCATGGTTGAAGAAATGGAAGCCTTGGATGAGAATGAGGCTTGGGAGCTAGTGGAGTTGTTGACTAGAGGAAATCACATTGGAAACAAATGGGTGTTTAAAAAGAAGGTGGATGCAGAAGGAAAAGTGGGGAAACACAAAGCTCGGTTAGTAGAAAAAGGTTATTCCCAGGTTGAGGGAATTGACTTTGGTGAGATTTTTTCTCCTATTGAAAGGTTACATTCTATTAGATTTATTTTATCTATTGTTGTTGTGTTTGATTTTGAAGTAGAAAAAATGGATGTGAAGATAACAATCCTACATGGGGATCTAGAAGAAGAAATCTACATGAAGCAACCAAAAGGCTTTGTTGTGAATGGAAAGAAGGAGCTGGTATGCAAGATGAAAAAAATCATTGTATGGGTTAAAGTAATAAACAGGGATGTGGGATAAAAAATTTGATACTTATATGTTGGGACTTGGCTTCACAAGGAGCAAAG
>JZKD02S1580130.1:152583-180390 GCA_000966675.3 Picea glauca | reverse complement strand
GGACAATGTTTAAATAATTGATGGATACAAATGGTTATAAATACTGTGCATGTTTTTGTTGGTTTAAAGATTAAATATTGAGTTAATGGTTGTGGCTCAAAGGGTTATTGTGGTTTCTCATATCAATTGTAATGTTTTTCATAATGATTGTCATGTAATGATTATATGAATACAAAGGCTGCAGTAATTAAATAGTTATGGGCATATAGATTATTGTTTGGAAGCCAACAAGAAAATTTGTCAAAGGAAGTAATAGTTTAAATTGTGATTTTGTAAAATGAATACTGTTGAACTTTGAAGGTTAGAACGAAGATATGTTTGATTGCATGTTTTGATTTATTTTCATTTTAACAATATCCATATTATTTCCCTGTCATTCTACCACTTTTCACTCATTACATTCCTCTTGTAATCCCAATTTCATTTATGGCATCCCTGTTCCGTGAAATAAATTAAAAAGGAAGTCTGTGTAAAAGAGAAAAAGAATAACACAGTTAAATTGGTGACTGATATTTTGGTATTTTATTACACAGTTAAATTGTTTAATTAATTGCTGAACAATATTCATGTATTAATCCCCTATCATTATACTACTTTTCACTAATTACACTCCCTCCATATGTCCCATGAACCCTATCACCCCATGTTCACTTGGCGATTATTAAATGGTTTGTTGAGGATGGATTTGCATGTATCTCATGTCAATTTATGAGACAATTTTTGATTCATGTAAGTAGAGTGTCATGTATGGTTTATTAAGAGCTTAGTTACTTATGAACTACTGCTACATGATGAGTTTCTTCAGTAGGGGGAACCATGGTAGAAATAACAGAGGCATGGGAAATTGGAACCGAGGGACTAAAAGGTCTAGATTTTCCATCCATTTTGATGCTGATCCCCAAGAATTGAACCAGTTGTTCCAAGATAGGTTCTTTAACTATATTGGTCATGGAATAGTATGCCCTCAGCCAGAAAGACCTCCTTTCCAGCCTCAAAACATATCTGGTATTCCTGTTCCTCCACATGTGTCCTTGCAACTAAAATTACCTACGAATGATGGATGGAAAGATATTGTCGACCCGACTGTCTCTCACCATCATGGCTGGCCCAATATGTCATTGCCTCTCCCACCACCTGGAAATACTAATGTCCATAGTTTCCATGTTGATTCACTTATTCAATATTCACATGCTTGTAAAAGAATAAAAAATGATATTCCCCAACCTATGCAAGTTAAATGCAAAGCAGCTGCCTCCCGACCTTCTTCTCCATCAGATGATTCCTCAAAATCCTTGTCTTCCTACATGCATTTGGAGGATGATAGTTCCCATGTGATCAGTGAAATACAACCTCAAGGTTCTAGTCAACCACAAGCTACTTTCGGGAAATCAAAGGGGGACAACAGTAAAAAAAGAAAAAAATGCCTCCCAGAGTGGCAAGCGTGGCTTTTAGATTGTGTTTTTTATGATTTGAGTTGATGAAGACAATGTTAATGGTTTTCAGAAAGTTTGGACATCAAGCTCTATTTTGGATAATGTGGATATTTATATTTTTTGGAAATGATTTAAATTATTTATGACATTTAAATATTTTGTTTGGAAGGTATCTAAGGGAGCTACAAGGGTGGCATGTGTTAAAATGATTATCCTTTCGTGTTATATTTTATGATTTGAAAAGAATAAATGACGAGAGTCATAAGGGGTCCTACCTACCTAGTTATTATTAATTAAAGACCCTTAACTATATTATTATTATTATTTATTTCTCCTTAACTAAATTAGTTAAGTCAAACTAAATTAACTATAAAAAGTAGTTGAACTACTTCAACTTATTTGGAAAGAATAAAATATGAATGAGAAGAAGAAACACAGGAAGAATAGAAGGAGAAAGCAAGACTAAGGTTTTCTCTTTTGGTTTCCTAATATAGTTTCAGTTTTCATACATTCTTGAGTTTATTCAAAACCTAATTCTCTTTGTGACATCAGGGTCTTATTGTAGACAACAAGGTTCAAGACTGAACCAAACTTTTCAGATTTTTTTTTTAGAGGTGTTGATCCATCCTTGACAATCTGTGTATTCTTGTTTGTTTGTGAGTTAAGTTTCATGGATGATAAAGAATATCTTGCAGAGTCAAATTGGCAGCAGTTTGTGGCAGCTGATCTAGATTATAAATTTTAGTTTTGTTTGATTGTCAGAGTCTTTTTGTATGGTGTTCATTGGGGATCTCTAAATCAGACTTTGGTCCATGCACTTACAGGGGTTTTATAAAGAGAAAAACACTTTTGATATCTCAGAATGAAATAAATTAGATTGCTATTCTGTCTTATATATGCGTATTTATGACTTGGTTGCTTTTTGATTTTTGATATCCATGTTTACTTTCTATAATCCGTGTATATTTCAAAAACTTATTTAAACTTTATTTTATATTGCAACATTCTTTTCATTAGTAAATCAACCTCGATCCTTGTAATTAATACTTACAGATTGGGAGAATATTTTGGGGCTATAAAACCTAGGGTGACATTCCCGACTATCTTGTCCTAGACAGGAATGATTTGAAAATGATTGAGTAAGGTAATTCATACCTTTTCCTCAACATTTATTTGGCGACCATACTGGGGATATCTTCCATATCTCTCTGGTTGATTGTATTCATGATTATCATTGAATATATCTGCTTTTGTTTTGATTCTTTAACTGTTTTCTTTTCCTCATGACAATACCTGTTACAAGGCATCCCAATATTGAGCATGGTCTTAAAGACCAAACCAACATTGCTTTAACTTTGTTCAATACCATATTAGAAACCGCTAACACCCGGGCTAAGCTTGAACGCTCGTGGGCAATAATTGAACAAGACATAAGTGTTCAAGAACCCTGGGAAGCCAAACAAAGGAAACCTAGAATCATTTGTAGCTCTCTTTTTCCTAAACTTTTTGATCTTCTTTTTCATGTCCCTAAATCCTCACATCTCTAGGAGAAGAAGAGGATTGTCTCCTGAAATCACTCCTATCGTTGAAATAGGAAGAAGGAACGCTATTTTATCATCCCAACAAGGTACTCTAAGGAGAACTTTATCTGATTCGTCTAGTTCATCTTTCTCGCCCTCACCTATCATTTACAAAATGGCATCTGTGGGTGGCTCTGGTGGCACCGAAGGTGCTTCTTCATCTCAACCTTCAACCTAGTCAGTAATTGGCAGTTTGTATAGCCATCAAGTCCCTGTCCAATCTACTACCAACCCCGCCAAGGTCATAAATAAGTATGGACTTTTTCAATTCAAAGAAGATGCTACTACTACCCCGTGGCATGTATCCTCCCCTTTAAACCTCACACTTGCCACTCGTCCGCTACCAAAATTTAAAGAACATCTTCCTAGGTTTTCAGAAAATAACACAATCACTACAAATGAACACTTGGTGAAATTCTCTAATGCCTGCCACAATGTAGGAGCTAATGACAATGATACTTGTATGCGCCTGTTTGTCAACTCTCTCCAAGGGAAAACAACAACAAATTTCTTCGATCTCCCTCCCAAGATTCTTTCCACTTGGGAAGAGTTAGTTTACTGGTTCAAATCTACTTATGGGCAGTCTAAGAGCCCAGCTGAACAATTACGGGAATACAATAACATTGCGTACAAAGACGGTGAGACTATCAAGTCTTTCAACATACACTTCACCAAGTTGTATAATCAAATTCCCAAACTTGTTCACCCCCAAAACCAAACCGATTTTATGCATTACCACAATTCTCTACCTTCCCCTTATCGACATAGGCTTGAAGAAAACACTATTTTCAATATTGGTTCCACTCTTCATACTTGTCTAGAGTATGGAGAACAAATAGAAAGAACAGGTCTTCCCAAGGGAGACTCATTTAAACAAACAAACATGTCTTCCCTCTTACAACTTGTACAAGATATGAATAATCGAATGATAGCATATGAGAGAAAGGGAAATACCCCTTCACTTACTCCCGAAGCATCATCTTATTCTTCATCATCTTTTATGAATACTAATGAAAACAACTTTAAGCCCAAGGCCATCATGCCTCGTAGTTGGTGTAACTTTTGCGAGGAAAATCACAAGGAAAGTACTTGTGAGGTAAAGAAGAGTGCCATAGATAAAATATTTGGAAAAAGGCCTGAAACTACCATTGTTGTTCTAGATTAGGCAGAATGAGAGGATGTAATGATCATAAACACTAGGAATAAATCCTATGGTTCAAAAGGAAAATATGACCCCCCTCGTACTTCTTCTAGCCCAATCTCATCTTCGCAAGATTCTATTGAACAAGCTACCAAGACTCCTGACAATTAAGGAATTCCCTCCTTGTTACACATTATTTTGGTCACCCTAGTGATCCACTGACAACATGTATTCATGTTCCCAGAAATAAAAAAGAGTGTTTATCCATGAGGAAAGTGATTTGCTTTCCATTTTCAAAAAATATATTAAGGAAGGTTGTCACACCCTACAAAATGCATGGGGTGTGATGATCCCTGATCGTCACATCCTACTCTAGAGATGGATTGCAATGTCTTTGTAGACTACACTATACCTAGGGTATGATGATGCCAAAATCTAAGGAAAAGTCAAACTTCACGAAAGTTCTAGAAGGGGATCCTCTAGAAGATGAGGTGGCCTACAAACGATTTGGATCTTACTCGCTTCTATGATTTGGTGGGATTGACCTAATATCCTCAACCATCTCTCTTTCACACTATATAAATAGGGATCTCTCATGGAAAAGGCTAAGGTTGAATAGGCTAAGATTTGTATGGAGTGTTTCTACTTCTTCTTGAGAGCTTTGTTTTAGTTCTACAAGCTACATGGTGGATCTTCTTCATTCAAAGGATTTGGAGAAAAAGTGTGTGTGTTGGAGCAAAGGGCCATCGAAAGGGGACCTTGCAACATCCAGGCTTTGGTTGTAATCTCCACTTTTTACTTAATATAATATAGTGATATGTTTCTTTCCCATAAAACTAGTCTTGTTTTATTGTATGATTCCTTGATCACATGCATAGGTTCTTGTTGAGTATATTATATTGCTTTCACTTTGGTTGGCTTGTGTTCCCTTGTAGGTTCAATATATTTGGAGCATTGGAACGGATCTAGGATGGAAATAGCAAGAGGAAATGATATTTAAATGGTATGTTGTTTATCTCTTGTCAACTAGTAAACTTAATAATTAGAGCTTAGGGAAAGTCCTATATTCTATTATGTTTTGTTCTAGTTCTGGGTGGATCTAGGGAGATCTATTTATGTCCGCATTTATCGATTAATACAATAAAAAAATTGGCGACCATACTGGGGATACGACTTCCTTTTGGTTTTTTGCTTCTTGTTTTCTTTTATCATGCCTTCCTCTGATTAAATTCCTTCTTTGATTATGTGGGTGATCCATCTGGACTCCCTGGGTCTAAAAGTTCAGTTAGATTTCTTGTCTTTCTTCCATTTGTTTCCTCATTTACAGAGATCGTCGCACTGCAACATATTAGCATCTTGCAATGACCCTCAGAAGTCACACCCTGCTTGTTCAATCCAATGCGACGATGTCACACTGTGCTCAATTGGTAGCTTGCGACGACCTTATCTTGTCACACTGTACCCCACTGTCAGCCTATGACGATTCCTGTAAGAATTGTTGGAGTGAGCCAATTTGTCTTTTTTCACCTAGTTTTGCCTCAGTTTCCTAGGATGAAATTATGATGCCAGTGTTTGATTTATTTATGAGTTTAAAACTTGCATTTGATTGGTTTTTAGGGATTGAAATTTTGTCTTTGTAATTTTGCAAGTTTTTGGATTTTGATCTTTGTCACAAGGATATAATATCGAGATCTTGATATGAGGGTTTGTTTGACAAAGGGTCTTTGATTTGTTTAAGGTTTTGGATTGATTTCACTTACTAGATTGTTTGTCGATTGAGAAACAATTTTTGTTTGCATTTGACAAAAGGATTTCTTATCTTTTTCATTTTTGTCTATATTATGAGTTTTGATTTGGGAATTGTGTTGAGAATGTCTTGATTTTCTTGCATTACACTTTCTTTTTCCTTGTTATATCTCCAATTTGATTTGAAAAATAGAGGACTGAAACCACTTCTTTGCTATAGTAATTGCTTACAAGGAAATTTTTGCATTCGAAATATTTGTTAAAGAGAAGAATTGGAAAATTCTATAGTTCATGATTATTTGGAGTTTAGTTCATTCGAAATTGAGAAATTGAAATTCGTAGTCTTTGTACTTCAAAATAATACCTTCTCCCTACTGCAATTAGAGTTCATTGAATTGAAATATTTCACATTCATATCTTCTTTCATTTTATTGGGTCAAGGTCACAACATCATCAGTTTCATTTCCGTATCCCTTTTGAGTAAACAACAACCTCTAAAATACAACATAACTTTAAAATTTATTAGCAACTTTTATTTTTCTAGAAATTATTTTCACCAACATTAGCTAGGATAGCACTTTGGAATAGGTTGTAAGGCACACTTTCCAAAGCATCAAAACACACAATAATATCTTGTGATAGGGAGAGTTCAAATCCAATTGCTACATTTTGTCCTGGGAAGCCCTTCTAACACAAGGGTCAATCATGAGGTCGCATTAGGACCAACATAGTTACTCACCTTGCTTTGTTGGTCTTAGTGTATAGATTGTGAGTATTATTGGGGGTCACTTGAGAGTATACCCACAATTATGTGTGGGAGCTTCTTAATTTAATTTCGGGCTAGATACCCTGCCTTTGCGCGTGGATCAAATTGTCGACTATTTCCCAGGAATCATTGTTGTAGTTGGTAACCTTAGTAGCCTATCTCTTTAGGGTATTTACACGAGGTGATTGTGGAGGGGAAAGTCTTCACGGTACCTGGAATCAACATTGGCCAAACTCACTCGAGCTCCTTGGAGGGTATACCCATGATTATGTGTGGGAGATTGCACCAGGGTGTAAGTCCGTTAAGCAGGTCGTCAACGTAACTTTTCCACCCGCTTTATCCCAACCCCTTCTTGTCTTGATTTCACGACGTTAGATTTTTTCACCAACTAGTGACTTTGAAATAATAAGGTTTGTTTGCTTGGTTTGATTTCTAGATTTTATCAGTGAGTGCTGTTTGTTTCTCTAGTTGGCCATATATTTATTTCATTCTTTATTTGGATCAGCCAACATCGACCTTCGTCATTCACATAGGATGCAAGGGCTACCATTGGAAGATCCAAAAGGTTACCTCCCTTTGCTTCCTAACTCACCAGAAGGCCCTCCCGAGGGAGTAGTCAATAACGAAGTAGCTTCGGAGGTTGGAAGCACACACTCTTTAGAGGGATTCAGAATAGTTTCAGATTCTTTAGAGGCATTCCGACTTCCCCCAAATCCATTATTGGGTATTAGAAAAGATGCACATTTACTCTGGATGAGTTCATCAGGAGAAATTGTTGCTGTTGAGAATATTGAAGTACCTACTAGACCTAACACAAGATCTGGAATAGATGATCCACTTTTTCAAAGTGAATCATTTAGAACCCTGGCTCACATGGCTAGAACTTTTAATCCTAGCTCTGCCCCTTCTTCGGTGCAAGATCTTTTTGGTGCACTAGGAATGATTTCTAATCAACCTATGTCATCACAAATTCCCGAGACATCTATTACCTATATGGTACCTTTAGATCATTTTACTGGCACAACCAATAATGTCATCACAGTTTCAGACCAATTGTTGGTTGGTTCTCACTCAATTTTTCCTCTCCAAATGGCCCATTCTATTATGGTCCCACGAGCTATGATAGTTTCTACCAGAAATGTGGTTATCACTCAAGATCCTATTGGAACACCACTTCCTCTTAGACCAAATCCGTCACTCCACCCTGGGTATAATGCTTTGAATACTTCCAATGTTGTCCCTACCCAGAATCCATCTGGAGGGACTGGAATTTTTGTTCCTCCTGGGTATAATGCTGCTAGTCAGTTTGTTCCTACACCTTCCCAGGTTCTCTCCAGGGGACCTTACATTCCTCCTCCACCTTTGTTAGGAGGATTTGATCATCCTCTCCCTAGTGGCTCCAATCCAGTTGGAGGCATCGATCATTCTGTCACTTCTAGTTTTCAGATTCCTATTGGAGGTCAACCTCAAGTTGGGGGACAACCTCAATTTGGGGAGAAACCTCAGATTGGGGGACAAACTCAACTTGTGGGGAAACCTCAAGTTGGAGGCCATAACCCAACTTATGGACAAAGTATACCTGCATTACAATATCAACCTTGGAATATTCCTTTCTAAGGGAATCAACAACCATCTGGGGGGGGACATCCTCAATTTAATTCTTTTGTACCCCCTAATCTCGACCAACCATATCTGGGTTCTATGAATCGTACCTGGGGTCAAAATTATCAGTACAATGTTCCTTTCCAAGGGAACATACCTAATATTCATCAAAATCCTCCACAACCGAATCTGTCAAGACTGTCTAACTATCTATAGACTGCTTATGGTCCTACTGGTATACCTATGGGACTTTCTCCTCAAAATTACCGGTTTCCTCAAGTGAACAAACAATTGCCTCTTCTTGCCACTTTGGATTTACCAGATTTATCTAGGATTTTGAATGATCCTCTTTTGCATTCTCCTTATTGGCCTGTCATACCAGGAAAATTACCGTCTAAAATTCCTAAGTTTGACGACCGGTCAGGAGAAGACTGAAATAACCATGTCATGACTTTCCATCTTTGGTGTTCATCCAAATCATTGATGGATGAATCCATAATATTATAAATTTTCCAACGAACTCTCACAGGTTTGGAAACAAAATGGTACATCAAGTTACCATGAGGATTCTTTAATGACTTCAATACCCTAGCCATGGATTTTTTAACACATTACCAGTTTCCAATTTGATACGAGACAGGAACCAAAATTTTGAGTTCTTTTAAATAGTATTCTTCCACTCATATTTATGATCACATTCATGAGTGGAAGAGGAGAAGAAACTTAATCAAAGTTCCCCTTCCTGATCAACTATTGGCTGAGTGGTTTACCAAATCACTCATTGGGCCTATAGCCCATGATGTTTCCATGGGTGGCGTCGTCACCGAAGAGAAGGCGATTAGTTGTGCTCAATATCTAGATCTTGTTTATTTGTAAACGGTCACACTCTATGACTTGATCCATGACACTCCTCATCCTTATATGAATCCTACCCCAACACCTCCCACAACTTCTCATGTTGCTGATGGTGTGATTGGAACCTTTCATGCTGAGACTTAGTTTGCACACGCTAGTCATACCAATCCCAAGTCTACTACCTCTAATGTACCAAATACTCCTGCTCCTACTCCTTCTTCCAGTAAAACTTCTGAAGTTAATTCGGTCCAATCTACACCTACCGGTAAAAATCAAAATAAAAAGAAAGGGAAGGGTAAGAATAAAGAGGACAAAAATACTACTCAACAATATGATAAGTCCAAAATGCAACCCACTGATGAGAAAGATAAATGTAAACCTCATTACCCTTGCCTTATTTGTGGCGATGATCATTATACGAAAGATTTTCCATGACGCTATGAGGTTACTAAGTTCCTACAAGGGACCAGGAAGCATTCCACACCTGCCGTCTTGTCACAACCATTTCCTTCTCAGTAGCAAGCCCAATTGGTCATTCATGAACAAACTTCTCCTTCTACCTCATCTTATGTCCTTATGTGTACTGGTGACTCCAAGAAGAATGATGTTGCAGTCGCAAATCGAGCCAAAGATTATTCTCCATCGGAAGAGAAAGTTGATGATATACCACCTTCGTTGGTTCAACTTCCTCCCCCAACTTCACCTCCAAACGGTCCGCTTCATTTTGACCAACTGGGTCTCGATACAATTCTTCACCCTCCTCCCAAGGGCATTGCTCGAAAGTCTTCATTTAATCCTCATGCACGTGCTACCCAAAACTACAGTATTGTAGAAGACCTTGCACAATCACCCTCTACGATTCCGACTCTCGAATTCCTTCAAAGTTGTCCTACTTAACGGAAGGTGTTGTTAAAGGCTATTGGTGGAATTGATGCTACTGATACCAATTTGATAATCTTTGATTTGAAAGAGCATCTTCCAAGGCTTCCTCCTCAATTAGCGTTTCATATCCAAGTTGTTGTGGAAAAAATAAATATATGTAGAACTGTTATTGATGAAGGAGCCTCGACTTGTGTTATTTCTGTTACTTGTTGGAAAGATATTGGCTCTCTTGTCCTTATCGAGTCGCACAATACACTTAAGGCCTTCAATGGTACATGTTTTAAACCTTATAGTGTTCTTCCTTCATTGTCTATTACGTTAGAAGGTAAATTGGTCAATGTCTAGGTTGAGGTCTTTGATGCATCTCTTGATTATAACCTCCTACTTGGTTGTAGATAGATTGACTCCATGCGTGCAGTTGTGTCTACCATTTTCCGTGTGATCTGTTTCCCACACCAAGGAAAGGTCATTACTGTTGAACAACTAGCCTTCTTTAATTATTATTCCCGTACTAGAAACATCCCTTTTATTTCGAAGACACCTCCCGGTTATGAGAATGTTGGCATGCGTCTTTTGAAATACTCCACCTTGATGGGTACATTTCCTATTCCACCACCCGATATTCCTCCTCCTTTTGTTGCTTCGATTAACATGATATCAACCGTTTTTCATGAAACCCCTGAGTCATATGACCCATGGATAGTACTTAGCTCTTGTGATTTTCTTTGTTATGGAAACCAAATGCCTTTAAGTCAGGTAGAATCTACTTATCAAGCTATTCACTCAACAACTCCTTCTCCTCCTTCTCTCCGTGATACATCTCCTTATCTATTTCACATGATATTTTATACCGATGAGATGATCATGTCAGTCATGTCTATGGAAGATACTCCATGGTTATATGGGCATCATTGTTCTATTCTCTTCCTAGAATGTGATACCATAGAGAGTTACCAACGGATTTCGACTCCGTTGACCATTGTTGTTATTTTTTCTATTCCTGATTCAACACATGATGTTTTGTATGAAGGGAACTTGAGTAATATTTCACCTACCATTCCTCTTGAAATATCAATTAAAACCAAAGTCATGGAAAATGTTCATATTGGTGCCTCATGTTCTACTGATGAGGTTTTCACTTATAAATCCCTTTTTCAAGAACTCTGTGATGTTTTTTCCTAGAGTTATGAATAAATTCCAGGTATTGATCCTGATATTGTTGTGCATGAGATTAAGACTTATTTAGATGCTAAAATCATTTGGCAGAGACTTGGCCCAGTACATCCACGTAAAGTTGCTGCTATCAAGCTCGAAGTTGAAAAAATTCTTAAATTTGGCTTTGTTTATCCTGTGGCTTTGACTGATTGGGTATCCAATCTTGTTCCAGTCAATAAGAGACAAGGAGAGAACCGTGTTTGCGTATATTATAGGGATATAAATAAATCTTGTTCTAAAGACAATTATCCAACCCCTTTTGTTGACCTGATCATTGACGACTGTGCTGGGAGTGAAATATTCTCCTTGATGGATGGTTTCTATGACTATAATCAAATTAATATTTTACCAATGGATCAACACAAGACTGCTTTTATTTGCCCTTGGGGAATCTTCACCTACCAGAAACTACCCTTTGGTCTCAAAAATGTTGATGTGACCTTTCAACGTGCTATGTATTACACTTTTCATGACATTAAGCACATTGTGAAACCCTATATTGATGATCTATCGACGCATTCCATGCGTCGTCAAGATCACTCGACACATTTACAGGCCATTTTTGTACGCTGTCGTTATTATCGCATACGTTTGAATCCACACAAATGTGTTTTTTTGTGGAATCCTACCGAATTCTTGGTTTTATTGTCTCTATACATGGGATTTGGGTAGACCCCTTGAAGGTTGAAGATATTCTTAATATACCTCCTCCTTCCACGCTACGCCAACTCCAAAGTTTGCAAGGGAAGGCAAAATTTTTATGTCGATTCATTCCCAATTATGCGGAATTAACGAAAGGATTCACTCAGCTCCTCAAGAAAGGTTACGATTTTGTATGGGATGATACTGCAAACAAATATTTTGAGGCTTTGAAACTTGCCTTAACCCGTACATCACTACTGTTTCCCCCTGACTATAGCCGATATTATTTCCTGTACTTAGCTGCTTCAGACTCTACCATTGCTATGGTTTTAGTCCAAGAGGATGATTCACATGATGAACATGTGATATATTATTTGAGTCAGAGTCTCACGACTACCGAAACCAAATATTTACATGTGGAGAAACTGGCCTTGGCAGCTGTTCAAGCTGTTCAATGTTTTCATCACTACATCTTATTACACAAAACCATAGTTATTTTCGATTGTAACCCCATGCAACATATCCTCACTCGACAATTGATGGGGGGAAAGTACTCCAAATGGATAGTCATTCTCCAGAAGTTTGACTTGGAGTTTGAACGCGCCAAGTGAAAGAAGTCTTTGGTTTTTTTCGAATTGATATGTGACCTTCCCTCTATTGAGACAAAAAAGGTGGCAGAGGATTCCTTACCTGGCGAATCCCTCTTTCTGATCAGTTCTGATGACGTATGGTACATAGATATCATCATCTATCTCCATACTCAAAATTTTTGGCCTGATCTTTCTAGTACATATCGTCGTCATATACGTTATCAAGACCGTTAATACATCATCCTCGGTGATACCCTTTACCACCGTGGAATTGATTCCATATTTCGACGCTGTCTCACTTACAATGAAGCTGAGAAAGATTTGAATGATTGTCACTCTGGAGCATGTGGCAGTCATATGTTTGGGTATGCCACTACCCAAAATATCTTACGAGTTGGTTATTTTTGGCCTTCATTGTTTAATGATTTCATTACTACCGTCCATAAATGCCATGCTTTTCAAACATATAAAAATAAGATCCGATCACACCCTGCTCCTCTTCACCCTGTAGTTTTCGTTGGTCCATTCACTAAATGGGGCATTGAATTCATGACATGTAACCCTCACTCATCCAGGGGGCATGGATACATTATTGTACCTGTGGATTATTTCACTAAATGGGCCGAGGCGATGCCTACATTTGATAATATCGGGAAAACTGAAGCTTTATTCATATTCAATGATATCATTGCTAGATTTGGTGTCCCTCAAGACATCGTTACCGATCATGGTAGTCATTTTTGAAATTTTATGATGTCTAAACTTATTGAAAATTTGGGTCTTCGCCATGGAAACTCAACCCCATATTATCCATAGGCTGATGGCTAGGTTGAAGCAATCAACAAAGTTCTCAATACTATGCTTCGACGGATGGTAGGAATTCATAAGTCAAATTGGCACACGATGTTGTTCTCAACATTATGGTCCTATCGGACATCTGTTAAGTCTTCCACGGGATTTACACCTTTCCAGTTATTATATGGTATCGAAGAAATATTGCCGATTGAATGTGAGATACCATCTTTGAAACTAGTTGTTGAACTTCTCCCTAACACCTTTGTTGAGGAAGAACATCTTTTGTATTTGATGCAATTAGACGAAACTTGTCGTGATGCTGCCTTAGTTATTGAAACCCAAAACAATGTGTTAAATCCCAATATGATAAGCATGTCAAGCCACATGTTTTTTCTGAAGGTGATCTAGTTCTTGTTTATGAGAAAGATCATGATTTGATAGGGGCCAGTCAATTCAAGCCCATGTGGCAGGGTCCTTATATTGTTAAATGAGCATTGGAGAAGGGATCTTATGAGCTGGTAGATTATGATGGAGTTCCTTTGAGTGAACCCATAAATGGGCTTTACTTGAAGAAGTACTATGCTTAAATCATTTTTTCATAAGTGCTGTGTATTTTTAGTGTATCATACTCTTGTGTGATTTTTCGTTGTTTGGTTCCACCTTTAGACTGCTTACCTTTCATTGTACTTGGTTTTGAGATGTCGATGTCTTCACTACCCTACATTGTCTTTGCTGATGGCGTGAGTCGCAGTACTCAAAACTTAGCATCTGTTGCTTGGGCAATCTATGCACCTACAGATGAATTGATCAGTCTACATGGTGTTTTCCTTAGTTGTGCAACCACCAATATCGTGGAATACAACACAGTCATTGAATTATTGACCAATGTTGTTTCACTTGGAATTCACCATCTTATTGTGCGACTGGATTCACAGTTAGTGGTACTACAATTGAGTCCTACTTTTTTGAGGGTATATTTATGAATTCACCTCTTGGAATGTCATTTCAATTACATTAAATATAAACACATTCCTATATGTCTAAATACAATAACATATGCATTGGCTAATTATGTGTTAGACATGCATTTGAGACATTTATAAAATCCAATCACATTTTTGTACATAAAACAAGTAAGTCGATAGGAGCCTCATATTAATAACGATAAAAGTTTACAAAAAAGTGTTTTTGTCTGAAGACCAAAATATCAAAAATGTGAAGCACATGGCTTCATATACAATAAAGCATCAAGGATGCTGCTCGTTATAACATGCGACTACCTGTGCTACTCTACGGAGCAGTCGACCGATGGAAGCAGACACGCCTACTATGTGGCGCTTTAATGCCTTAGAATATCATCTATAGAGTCATCTGGGATATTCATTGTAAGTCCCTCTAGATTTTGTTCTATGGTCTTGAAGTTGAAAACAACTAGTCCTGCTTCAACACCTCTCTACCCTCGCCTCTGGATAGGGGATGAAACTGGAGGACAATAAGGTCCCACATCTTCATTTTCTAAGAGCATTTGATTAGTCATCAAATAAACAACATAAAAAACATTTTATATCTTTAAAAATAACAAAAACATCATATAAACAAAATTTCCTTCTTACTTAGGTCCCCCCATTGGGAACCTTCGTGAAGAGCTAGGTACGGATCTCCATGGAAGTCTAGCCCGACATATGCATAATCTTCGACCATGAGCATTTGAGTTCTCAACTAGTTGAAGAAGACGTCCTTATACCTAACGATAGGACCGAATGCATGTCAGGACATTAGGTCTACCCACCTCTTCATTCTTGAGTCCTGTGGGGCAGGTATACCCCACTCTACCTACAAGCGTAAAACCAAGACCCTCTCTAGAAAGAAATATACCAAAATAGAATCGTATCTGAACTGTTTCAACTCGCCACTTCTGCACTTGGTTAGTTTTTTTTTCATACTTTTAAGAACCCCTTTGCACCAGTTGAAAACTCGAGGCTCCATACACTCCATTGCATACTAAAAATAGATCTGAAGAGCCATGTGTGGAGATACACTCCTTGCCATGCACGTGATAGTATAGAGGATGGTCCACAGAGTCAAGTGTCAGACATCTCTAATAACGACTTTACCGTTATGTTTTTGGGTACCCGACAAACGATATTCATTGATGTAGTGGTTCATAGGCTCACTGCCACCCCTACTACCTATAAGTGTTACTCGGGATTCGTGTCAAGATAGTCTTGTTAAGAAGTAGATATTCTTGATAGTTATGGTGAGTGTATGGGCACCCACATGAAACACCTGCTCGTTCACATCCCACATGTGAACCAGCTACTGAAGGAGTCCCAGTTGGGCCCTCATGCCCTGAATATTGAAGAATTTCAACAACCCACACTGTCGGAGGGCCATCACTGTTCCTGGGTCATTCCTGAAAAATTAGTCTTCCTCCTCGTGCTCTCTTTCACGCCATTACAACATTTTGACCATGGAAGACCTCCCAAGGAACCATAAAAAGAGATTAGCATCATAATTTTCCTGGAGGATTTTTCTTGGTAGATTCATCTTTTAAAACTTTTGGGCTGCGGTCGTTGTAGGCCTATGCATTTTCACAGTGAGTTGTCATTGCAGGCTAGCCATAGGTTTGCCTGCGGTGATCCTAGATTTTCATAGGGCCTGATATAGGGCACTTGTGACGACCTCTACACATGGGTAACCCCAAAAAATGAACCAAAAATACCATCTTTAACCAATGAAAATCAAATTTTAATCCATGGAAATATGAAGGAAATGAAGATTACCTTTTCTACGGAGACGATGCATGGAATGATTAGTCGTGCGCTCTACAATCTGCAACTGAAAATCAAGGTAAAAAGGGGCTTTGGAGCAATGTTTGGGTGAAGTTACAAATGAAATAGTGAAATATGGTCTTTTACCTATTTTATTGATTTTTTACTTTTTCATTTGTATATTATATTATTTTATATGCTTCATCTAAACCCTAAAGTCCTAACAAGTCTACAAGTGGTTGATTGTTTGCAGATAGAAAAGTCCAGGAGAGAAACGTTGGAACAAGGATCCACTTTTTGGTTTGTTTTTATACATTTGTCACATGTACAGATCCTTTTAGGGTTTTTCAAGAAAAACTTCGAGCAAGTCTTGATTCTTTCTCATGTTCATGAAACCATGAGAATGTAATAGAGTAGTCTTTTGTCATTTTTTTGAACTCGTAATGGTGACACGAAAAACAAAGCTTATGAAGTATCCTTTAATCTCTTTTCACGCTCCATAAAAATGAAAATATTTCCGAGAAACCTTGTTCTTTTCATGATCATAAAAGTATTTGAAGAAAACATTTGATGAGCGGTAGGTTATCACTTTTTTGGTCTCATCATATTAATTTATGGAAAATGAATTGATGGAGTTCTCTTTAAGTGTTTTTCAGACTCTCTAAACATGAAAAACCCCTGAGTTTTCTCTCTTTGGACTCATTAAACAAACATAGAAAGACCCATATGGGATTGAACCACTCCTTCTTAGGGTTCGTTAAACATACTCCGAGGGACTCATCCAAAGGATGAACTTACATCAACAAGCATATGTTATCCTCCTCAAGCTTGCGTAAAAATAAAGAGGTACTCGCCAAAAATGGTGGGGGAAAAATTGGGAAAGAAATGTGTATCTGTATTTGTGTTAGTGGTAGTAATAGTCTCTCTTGAACATGACACCCCCCTTCATCATTGTATCCGGGTTGGGAAATCCATTTTTCTCTCATTTGACCATCCACAAATTCATATATTGGGTCCTCCTTGAGTCAATGCTGCCAAGACCATTGTCATGTCGTTCATATGCTCAAGAGAATCCAACCTAAATAATCCTCTATTGAGTCAGCCATCTGCATTTATAAATATTCTACCATATCAGCCTTCCCTGAGTCAGTTCCAAATCACTTCGTACTCTGATCTACTTCAAATCTGTTACTTATTTCGTGTCATTGATGGGGGATACATCAAGGCCCTCCTGTGATGAGTCTTTTCCTGTCGACTTCAACTCATTATCCAGGAATAAGAGTTAGAAATAATTTAGTACCTTAGAGCCTGCATGCCTCAATGGCAGGTTTCTCCGCTTTCAACAGTGGGTTCACATCATTGAGCCTTGATTGGGAGATTCCATTGAGTGTTCAAATTCAACTTATTGGATTATACTAGGGTACCTTGGGAGTCATTGACATCATGGTGATTTCCCTTGCACTTGTTAACAGTTCTCATCATTGACCGGTGATCAAGTGGTTTCTACCATGTTCGACTTCAACACCTATACTCACATGGTTATATTCGTACTTAAGGATGGTGGAAATGAAGACCCTAGATCTCATCATTATGATCTAGGTTTCGATGGAGTATTCATGATTTGTATTGACACATAGATCCACTTTGTATGTCTCGTGGCTATGTCTGAATTTGAGTAATTTTAGAGCATAGATCCACAATGTATTCCTGGTGGCTATGCCAATTCATAATGACATGGATCCACAATGTATATTTAGTGGCCATGAATCACTTGACATTTTTTAATCTGAGTATGGTAATGCCTACCTGAGACAATGGTATATTATTACGTTGATTCTTGATTGTTTGCAGGTTCCCGATCAGTGCACTCCTTTTTCGACACACACATTCTACAAAGTATTTCGATTGTCATGAGTTACAGCTTCATACTTTGGGGAGAATTCTGTTACACATTATTTTGGTCACCCTGATGATCCACTAACAACATGTGTTCATGTTCCCAGAAAACATAAAAGAGTCTTTATCCATGAGGAAAGTGATTTGCTTTCCCTTTTCAAAAACCATATTAAGGAAGGTCATTGCACCCTACTAAATGCATGGGTTGAAACGATCCCTGATCATCACATCCTGATCTAGATATGGATTGGGAAATCTTTGTAGGCTGCACTATACCTAGGGTGCGGCGATTCCAAAAGCTAAGGAAAAGTCAAACTTCACGAAAGTTCTATAAGGGGATATTCTAGAAGATGAGGTCGCCTCCGAATGGTTTGGATCTTACTTTCTTCTCTGAATTGGTGGGATCATCCTAATATCCTCAACCATCTCTCTTTCACATAAAGAGGGATATCTCATGGAAAAGGATAAGGTTGAATAGGCTAAGATTTGTATGGAGAGTTTCTACTTCTTCTTGAGAGCTTTGCTTTAGTTCTACAAGCTACATGGTGGATCTTCTTCATTCAAAGGCTTTGGAGAAAAAATATTTGTGTTGGAGCAAAGGGACATTGAAAGGGGACCTTGCGACATCAAGGCTTTGGTTGTAATCTCCACTTTCTACTTAATATAATATAATGATATGTTACTTTCCCATAAAACTAGTCTTGTTTTATTTTATGATTCCTTGATCACATGCATAGGTTCTTGTTGAGTATATTATATTGCTTTCACTTTGGTTGGTTTGTGTTCCCTTGTAGGTTCAATATCTTTGGAGCATTGGAACAGATCTAGGATGGCAATTACAAGAGGAAATGACGTTTAAACAATATGTTGTCTATCTCTTGTTAACTAGTAAACTCAATAATTAGAGCTTAGGGAAAGTCCTATATTCTGTTCTGTTTTGTTCTAGTTCCGGATGGATCTAGGGAGATCTATTTATGTCTGCATTTACCAATTAATCTAATAAAACTCCCCTCTTCCCTCTTCCAAATATAACATTCTCAACCAATTAGATAATATCAAGGCCGATTCTACTCTTCTGGACATGGTTTCCATCCCTGAGCAACAAAAACATCTAAAAAATTTCATGGAAGGAAAAGCTTCCACCATAGCCAATCTCTCTGAAGAGGTAAAAGAAGAGGATATTATTGTAAATAAAGTAAGTGTAAATAATTTTAGACACCCTGTAAAAAATCCCCCTTTTTTCATTTCTATAAATATTATGGACAAAATATCCCATTGTTGCCTAATCGACGGTGGTTTGGGCCCAAGCGTAATGCCAAAAATTATTATGGAAGAGCTAGGATTGTCTTGTACCAATGAAAATTCTAGAAGCATGCTCTCATATAATAGTCTACAACATTAGACTATAGGAGAAATAAAAGAAGTGACTTTGGTTCTGTGCGCACATCCTAGAATCAAGACGACCCTTGATATCCAGGTAATTGACATGGCAGTAAGTAATTATTCTATCATCTTAGGAAGAGACTGGAAAACCTTGACAGGTGGACATATTTCACTTGACGGGACACACTTATTCGTTCCTCGGAATGGAAATAATATCATAGTCCTAAGGGAAGGAAGAGTCTCACCTTACATAGAAAGAATTCCACAACCTAATGTAAACTATGCCGAGGAGGATTTAGGGGTGTACTCCATCTTTGCGGATGAGGACGACACTACCACATAACAAATTGATATGGAGGATGGTATGTGGCACATGCACTTTGATTGTTCATGCTCCAATGAAGGTAATGGAGCATTATCTTGTACTCACCTGTAGGTAAAATCACAACTTTTCCTATAGGTTATAATTTGCTTGCACAAACAATGTCACTAAATTTGAAGCATTATTGCTAGGCATTGAAAATGCCTGTAATTTAGGTTGTGGACACCTTACATTTTTTGGGGACTCTAAGCTTGTTGTAAACCTTATACAAAAAATATATTCTCCTAGCAACAAGTTAATGAAACACTACACCCAAGCTGCTTGGATGCTTATCTCAAACTTATTATCATTTAACATCACTCATATTAAAAGCGAATTGAATTCAAGGGCTGACAGGTTAGCTGTTTTTGCAGCCTCTCCTACTCGACAACTTCTGCCACAAATCCCTGATTGTACTTTTCAATCTTAATATCATCCTCATATCCCTAAAAATGTAGAGTCATGGCAGGTCTTCCCTAATGATGAAATAATATGTGCTTTCATACAAAATGAACCATATAAGCCCAAAGAGATTATATCCATGGAAAATAACAAAATTTCGAAGGGCTTGACTCCTCTCGAAAGTTCATTTTCATTGAGTGATGTAGGAAACAAAGAAATGCATAAATAAGAGGAGTAAAAAAATAAAGTGGGTGAAGCCATTTCCTTGAACATTGGAACACCTGATTCCCCAAATAATGTTAAGATAGGTGCCCGATGTACCGATGAAGAAAAGTTGAAATTCACCAAGTTACTTCATGAATTTCAAGATGTTTTTGTTTGTTCTTATGAGGATCTTCGTGGTTTTGATCCCGCTCTTATAAAACATGCCATTCCTATCAAGGAGGGTATAAAACCAATTAGAAAAAAACAAAGACCCATTAACCCCACACATGAAGCTACTATTAGTAAGGAGTTGGAAAAAATCTTGAAAGCTGGGATAATTTTTCCTGTTAAGTACTTTGAGTGGGTTTCCATTTTGGTTCCCATTCGAAAAACAACTGGTCAGATCCAACTGTGCGTTGATTTCCAAGCATTGAAAAGAGCAAGCGTAAAAGACCATTTTCCTCTCCCTAATATGGAATTGATTTTGCAGCAAGTTACAGGGTCACAAATGATGTCCTTGATGGTTTTTCTGGTTATAATCAAATCAAGGTTAAAAGGTCTGATAAATACAAAACCACTTTCACTACACATTGGGGAAAATTTGCTTATTAACGCATGCCTTTTGGTTTATCTAATGCAGATGCCACCTTCCAAAGAGATATGCATATATCTTTTGACGATTTGATCGGTAAGATTATTTCGATTTATCTTGATGACTTGATTGTATATTCAAAGAACCGATTGGATCATTTTGGTCATATTAGAAAAGTTCTCATGCGATGCAAAAAGTTCGTCATTTCTTTAAATCCTTCTAAGTCTATTTTCAGTGTTACCAAGGGTAAGCTCCTTGGGCATATTGTCTCTGATTAAGGAATAATAATAGATCCTGAAAGGATTGCTGCTATTCTAAAACTTCCTGCCCCCACTTCCAAAAAGGATGTTCAATCCTTTATGGGCATTATCAACTTTGTTTGTAGATTTGTTCATGATTTTGCTATAATGGTCAAACCAATTCACAATATTCTCAAGAAAGATCGCTCCTTTGCTTGGATCGATGACATTGAGAATGATTTCATAAGGATTAAGAAGGCAATCAGTTCCGCACCTGTTTTGGTGTTTGAGAAAGATTTTATTATATACACTAATGCCACAGAGGAAGCAGTTTCTGCTATTCTCATACAATGTGATGACCAAAATAACGAAAAACCAGTAGCTTACATGAGTAAAATCTTGTTAGACGATGGATTCAAATATTCTTATATCAAAAAACATGTTTTTTCTCTTGTTCAAGTTGTGGAGAAATTTCGCTGCTTTATCTTAAGAAAGCACACACTGGTAAAAGTCCCTTTTCTTGCTATCAAGGTTTTTCTTTCAGAGACTTATCTTTTGGGGAAGCTCGCACATTGGCTTGCCAATATCCAGAAGAATGATTTAACAATCATGACTTTGAAAATAATTAAAGGACGAGACTTATCCCTTCACTTGGCTCAACATGCTAAAGCAAGTGAAGAAATTGACGAACAAGATGATCCTCTTTTAGCACTATTTTACATTGATAGTCAAATCCTTCCTATAGTTGAACATCCATGGTATAAAGATCTAGTGTGTTACTTGCAAAATCAGAAATGTCCAAATATCTTAGATACTCATCAAAGGAGAAGGCTCCATCTTGAATCTTCTAGATATGTTATTTTAGGAGACTTCTTATTTAAGAGATCTGCCGATGGTATATTACTTCACTGTGTAAATAATGAGGAAGAACAAAAACTGTTACAAGAAACCCATGGATCTTCAGATTCTGTTATTCATGTGGGTGGCCACTTTTCTGCTAAAACTACTGCTTTTAAAATCATCAGAAAAGGTTATTACTGGCCTTCAATTTTTTGAGATTCTTATAACTTTTCAAGATCTTGTGACAAGTGCCAAAAATTCATTGGGAAAGAACACTTTTTTCCCATGCCTTTGCAACCTGTCCTCCCTGATTTTCCTTTTTTGGGTCTGGACTTTATTGGTCCTATTAATCCTCCATCTTCAACAGGGAAAGTTTTTATCTTGACAACCACAAAATCAACAGATTATTTTACAAAATGCACTGAAGCTGTCCCACTTAAACATTCGTAGGACGAACAGGTTATTTATTTCCTTGAAGCTAATATTTTCTCCACATTTGGCATTCCTTTATAAATTATTACAGACAATGGTCCCACTTTCATTTATGCTAAGTTGAATTAGTTTCTAGCTAATCTAGGAGTCAAAAATTTTACTTCATCAACCCTCAAGGAAATGGGAAATCTTAGTCTACTAACAAAAATCTGGTTAGAATTATCAAGAGGCTCATTGAAGATAAGCCTCATCAATGGCACACCCTCCTCACTTACACCCGTTGGGAAGATCACACTACTACCAAGGTAAGCATAGGTTGCACTCCATTTCAACTTGTTTATGGTCAAGAAGATATTTTTCATACCGAGCTAGAACTTTCTCCTTTACGGTTGATGCTATAGATTGAAGAATTACATTCTTCTAATATCTCTCAAAGGATAAATGCACTGTTGGATTTAGAGGAATAAAGGATGTTTTCCTTGGAGAACATAAAGAGAAGACAACAAACTGTAAAGAAATATTTCAATAAAAGCGCAAAATATGTTAGATTTAAAGTAAATGAGAAAGTCTTGATTTGGGATTCAGCTCATGCTGATAGAGGAAGGCATTCTAAGTTTAAAAAATTATGGCTCAATCCTTTTAAAATCACTTTTGTCCTGGGCACAAATTCTTATTTTCTAAAGGACTTGGAAGAGTGATTATTTTCCTATATCACCAATGGTTCCCACTTGAAACACTATGTGGAACCAGTTGAAAATTACACGCTGCATGAAAATTACTTTTGTATTACAATTTTTGTTTCACTGCTTTGATTTTGCCTTGCTGTTTTTATTTTTCTGTTGTTTTTCTTTTATTAATTTCTTTTCTTTTCATAAATAAATTCTGGATCAATTTTTCCACAACGATGTTGTTCTGTAAGTATTGTTAATCAATAACAATACGGTTACACAACTATTATGATGTCCCCCTTTTAGACATCACTGGAATTGGTTTCTGCTTTCAGTACTGCTGTTAGATAGATACTTGGATTTTCATCCCTACTCTCTGTCTTCCCTTTCTTCCCTCCACCCTGAGATTCAAAAGAGCACATTAGATTTTTTTCTCCTTTAAATAAATAAACGCTTTCACTATGACTAATCAAATGTTATGCATACAGGAATAAGCCCCTCATACATAACACTTTCCATGAGCTATTCCCAAAGTCCCGGATCATTTTCTCCCTTAAACCGCCTCACTTCCCCTTGTTGCATAATCATTCTAGTCAATATCTTCTTTGATCTATGATTCACCTGGTATGCAAAAAAAAACATTCTGATTTCTTAATATATTGGAATTAGATTTCCCTGTGGGGTCACCGGTTTGTTGATGCTTAAAAACACAACGATGAATACTATGCTCACAAATGATTGCCAAGTTTTATTATATATTTATATTAATAATAAACTAGTAGGTGGGACCCCCTTGTTGGACTTATGGCACTATGGTGGATATGCTACACTTATATTTTGTTTGCTTATGTGATGGTACCCGCACAGTCTTCTACAGTTCATTGTTTCAAATCATGGTTTAAAATGTTGTGGTAACGTGTGATGGTTGGTTGATTAAAACATAGCACTGAATGGATTTGATGACCTCTCACATAATATGCTAAGGCTTCCCTATGGATGAAGTAATTATTATCCGTTTTGGCTTTGATATTGCATTGAACATGGAATTAAATGGTTTAAATGATCTTGATAAAGGATAATAATGGAGCTCTTTTGAATAAAAGAACTATATTCAAGTTCTAATGTTGTGAATTATTATGACAAAGGATGGGTTCTCTTAACCCTTGCTACTATGCACCTTGTTTGAATTTCATATATGATTTCACATTGGGTTATGTTCCTAGCACATGGTTATTTTAAAGAATTTAGAAATTACAAAGGGGTGGCGCACTTTCCAAATGTGATATGGAAATGGACATTTGGTTGATTAATGTGTAGTGCTATGGTGAATTGGCTTGGCTCATACTTTGAATTGAATGAGGTTGGAAGGGAGAAGCGACATGCATTTACTGCCCGTCACTCAAACTCCCCTCGAGTTCGTCACCCTAGTCATTATTGCATTTTGGTTTTGGCTCTGGTAGTTTTTGCTACTCCACATTGTTCGGTCGTGAGGGAGGTATACAATCTAGCTTTCTTCCTCATGCAAGATGTTCCAGGTATGGGTTACTCTTCCATCCATGATGGTTACTCTTCCCTGGATTGCTCATGGTCTATGTGATTCTTGAGCTATTATGAGATATTTGAACTATGTATTGGTGTTTGTGTCCATGGTTTCTTATGGTGATTATTCTAGACTGTTGGCATTTAAAAATAAATAAATGGTTATGCTATCCTTCTTGTGTGTAATCTTTGCATGGATTTATTGGATAAAAATGGAAGTGAAGCCTACTCAGTCATGGTTTGGGTTTTGGGTCTAGCATATCTATTGAAATTGAGTATCATGGATTATCAAAGCTCCAAGCTTTGAGTGTATCCTACTTATGGATTTTCATAACAGGTCTCTATGTTTATGTTTCCCACTCCATGTTCGTCTCTGTGGCTAGTATTTTTTGGACCTGTGGGTTGCAATGTGAACTGAAGAAAGATTAAAATATTTGTGCCTTGTATTGAAAAAAATATGAGTAGTTATCTACCTTTCGTTTCCCTCACTAACACAATTTTCTGGAGAACATTGCACAGTCTGATTTTAACATCACCCAGAAGTTGATAGAAGCATTATGGATGATTTCTAGTTGGGCACAAATTTGTGCTCAGTTGCTCATTTTACAGTGTCGATTGAAGGGATTGGATTCATTTAGTTTTCTTGTTGGAATTGACAGTCTGTCATTTTGGTAACCCTCAAAGCCGAGAGTATTGTTACATGTTATGGTTCTGTGGTAAATTGTGAAAGACACGAGCTTTCTGCGCTATTCAAAGTCTTAACCCTCTGGTCGATCCACCTACTCTTACCTTCCACTTGTTGTTTTAAACCCTAAATATGATATTGATATCATTTTACTCCAGTCGATGGTTGATGGAGCACTGTGCGTGCTTGGTTACTTGGGCACAATTTTGGTTGCATCCCTCATTTGGAAATTCTTGAAGAAGTTTGTACACACTGATTTGTTTGAAGCTTGTCCTCAAAATATTGAATGTTGTTTGGTTCAATCGTTATGTTGGCTATATAAAGGGGTCACCTGTGTGAGAATTGTTTGAAGCCTAATTAACATCTGATTGCTTTGGACAATGTTTAAATAATTGATGGATGAAAATGGTTATAAATACCGTGCATGTTCCTGTTGGTTTAAATATTAAATATTGAGTTAACGATTGTGGCTCAAAGGTTTATTGTGGTTTCTCATATTGATTACAATGCTTTTAGTAATGACTGTCATGTAATGATTATATGAATACAAATGTTGTTGTAATTAAATAGTTTTGGGCATATAGATTAATGTTTGGAAGCCAACAAGAAAATTTGTCAAAGGAAGTAACCATTTAAATTGTGATTTTGAAAAGTGAATACTGTTGAATTTTGAAGGTCGGAACATAGATATGTTTGATTGCATGTTTTGATTTATTTTCATTTGAAAAGTATCCATATTATTTCCTTGCCATTCTACCACTTTTCGCTCATCACATTCCCCTCATAAGCCCAATTTCATTTATGGCATCCCTATTCTGTGAAATAAATTAAAAAGGAACTCTATGTAAAAGAGACAAAGAATAACACAACGAGGATTGGTGACTGATATTTTGGTATTTTATTACTCCGTTAAATTGTTTAATTAATTACTGAACAATATTCATGTATTAATCCCTTATCATTATACCACTTTTCACTAATTACACTCCCTCCATATGTCCCATGAACCCTATCACCCTCTCTTCACTTGGTGATTATTATATAGTTTGTTATGAATGGATTTGCATGTATCTTGTGTCAATTTCTGAGCCAATTTTTGATTCATGTAAGAAGAGTGTCATGTATGGTTTATTAAGAGCTTAGTTACTGATGAAATGCTACTACATGATGAGTTTCTTTAGTAGGGGCATCCAGGAAGAAATAACAGAGGTAGGGGAAATTGTAACCGAGGGCCTAAAGGCCTAGATTTTCCATCCATTTTTATGTTGATCCCCAATAATTGAACTAGTTGTTCCAAGATGGGTTATTTAACTAGATTGGTCATGGAATAGTACACCCTCGACAAGAAAGACCTCCTTTCCAGCCTCAAAACATCCTTAGTATTCCCATTCCTCCACATGTGTCATTGCAACCAAAAGTCCCTACAAATGATGGATGACAAGAGATTGTCAACCCGAATGTCTCTCACCATCGTGGTTGGCCCAATATGTCATTGCCTCTCCCACCACCTGTTAATCCTAATGTATAGATTTCCCATACTAATTCACCTATTCAATCTTCACATGCTACTAAAAGACTAAAAACTGATATTCCCCAACCTATGCATGATAAAGGAAAAGAAACTACCTCCCCTTCTTCTCCATCAAATGATTCTTCAAAATCCATGTCTTCCCACATGCATTTGAAGGATGATCGTTCCCATGTGATCAGTGAAATACAACCTCAAGGTTCTAATCAACCATGAGATAGTTGAAAGAAATCAAAGGGGGACAACTGTGAAATTTTTTTTTGCCTCCCAGAGTGGCAAGTATGGATTTTAGATTGTGTTTTTTATGATTTGAGTTGATGAAGAAAATTTTAATTGTTTTCAGAATGTTTGGAAATCAAGCTCTGTTTTGGATAATGTGGATTATGTGGATATTTGTATTTTTTGGATATGATTTAAATTCTTTCTGATATTTAAATATTCAATTTGGAAGGTATCTAAGAGAGCTACAAGGGTGGCATGTTAAAATGATTATCCTTTTGTGTTATATTTTATGATTTGAAAAGAAGAAATGACGGGAGTCACAAGGGGTCCCACCTACCTAGTTATTATTAATTAAAGACCCTTAACTATATTATTATTATTTATTTCTCCTAAACTAAATTAGTTAAGTCAAACTAACTTAACTAAAGAAAGTAGTTGAACTACTTCAACTTATTTGGAAAGAATGAAAGTTGAATGAGAAGAAGAAACAAAGGGAGAATAGAATGAGAAAGCAATACTAAGGTTTTCTCTTTTGGTTTCCTAAGACAGTTTTAGTTTTCATTCATTCTTGAGTTTATTCAAAGCCTAATTCTCTTTGTGACAACAGGGTCTTATTGTAGACAACAAGGTTCAAGATTGAACCAAACTTTTCAGACGCTTGTTTTAGAGGTGTTGATCCATCCTTGACAGTCTGTGTATTCTTGTTTGTTTGTGAATTAAGTTTCATGGCTAATAAATAATATATTGCAGAGTCGAATTGGAAGCAGTTTGTGGAAAGCTGATCCAGATTATAAATTT
>JZKD02S1580130.1:129409-147681 GCA_000966675.3 Picea glauca | reverse complement strand
GTTTTAAGATTAGTGGTTTAATGATTCATAGCATTATATGATGTTTGATGAATGAATATGCTCAAAACAATGAATGGTATTTAAGGGATATATAGATTAAAGGTTTATACATAATACTTGTTTTCATGGATAGGAAGTGTGTTGTATGTTGTATGGAAGTTTTAAAAAACATCAATCTACCATCGAAATGGCATTTGACAAGTTGTAAACATACTCTATTCTCTCTTAACATTATGGTAGCATTGATTCACAACATTGGGTTCGATATCAAAATTATTCATTTACAAAGGCATGATCACTTATCTTCCTATATGATTATATACCTAATAGCCTAGAATTGCAATACTCACACTTACCATGGTATGCAAGGTGTTATCACCCCATAAATTATGGGAATCAACTGGTGACTGGGATATTATCTGTATCCAGTGTTTTTGTTGACAAATGATTTTTCATTTTGCAAATAATTTGAAAAGAAAAAGAAAAGGAAAAAGAAAAAAGAAAAAGAAAAGAAAAAAGAAAAAGAAAAAGAAAAAAAAAAGAAAGAAAAAGAGGGCATAAAAGAATTGAAATAAAATCCCCATGCAATAATAGTAACTTGGCCATACCTTTCAAGCATGGCCAAGTTCTTTTTAAATTTAATGTTGATAGGTTAGTGAATAAATCTGACTAGACTGTCTAATCCTGGTAAGATATCCCTTAGGTTAGATTAGTGAATAAATTTGACCAGACTGTCTAATCCTGGTCAGATAGCCCATAGGTAGAGTAATTTATTAACCCAACAGTTTAATCCAGGTTAATTGTCCTAGGAAGATAGGTTAGCATGTAGGTTAGTTAGTTGATTTGTTTCACCCCAATGAAACTAGCTCGATGAAAAATGTTACACCATGTCTCAAATGCCTAAGAATAGTTTGGTCGAAGCCCTTTGGTGGTGTCTATTTGAAAGTTGGGGAAAAAACCCATAAAATATAGTTATCCTAAAGTTTTCCCAACACATGCGCTTTTTCACCCCCCATTTATGTTCCTTACAAATTTCGACAGTCTTGATCGTGACGCTCAGATCTACGACGCATAGAGATTTCCGGACCCCCCCGACCGTTCTGTTTTTAACCGGGGGGTTCCAGAATCGGTGATAAGATTTGCGTAGATCTGGACGGTCCATAAATGAGCACGTGAATCCACGGTCCAGATTGGATTCCGGACCCCCCCGTCTGTTCTGCCTTTAATGGAAGGGGGGGGGTCTGGAATGAGTATTAAAGAGCATGCTAAGATTTGTGGCCTAGAAACGAGCGCGTAGATCAATGATCTAAAAAGGTTTTCGGGCCCCCCCTGATGTTCTTCTTTTAATCAAAGGGGGGGGGGGGTCTGGAATGGATATTCCCTCCGGCGGGCCCCTTGTCATAGGTGGCATAAACCTATTGGTCCCGAAGTCTTTTCACCATATTCCATCTGACAACCTCCATCACTCAGGGACGTCATCTTCCATTGATGCCACTTGTTCCACTTGTTCCCAAGTTATGTCTCATCTCATAACTGCTGTCAGTCCTTGTTGTCAGTCCTTTTCCCTTTTCACTCATGACCGCCCCCCTATTGTGACTTTTACCTCCAATCACCAGCCTTCACGTCACCCGTCCATATGTTTTGGCCACTGTCACATGCCACCTCACCCCCAAGTGGTCCATTGTCCATTTATTACAGGATAACATACCCGTTATCCTCATGACCTGTCTCCCGCGTTCAACCGACCCCAGTTTTGAATAAAACTACTGTTATTCCCCTTTCATTCACTATTCGTCCATCGCGCCAGAAAAATTTACCTCTTACGCCTCCATTGCTTCCCCTTCACCTTCATCCTCAGTCAGTCGACCCCAATAACATCATGTTTATTCCAGGTATTATCGCAGATATGGCGCCAAAGCCAAGACCAGCGGAAGGAGAAGAGAATCCTTTTCTTCCTCCTCCTGTCAACCTGGACAAAATCCCATTGGTTGACAAAGACAGGTTGATCGCTGATACCAAGTGTGAATTCAATTTTTTGGACCTCCAGTTATGGCTCCGGGAGGTGTTCCTGGACCAGAGCGATGAAATTGGACTATGGGATTCCAATTTGCAGCTGTACTTGTTTCCCCAGATCCACCACTTCCCGGAATTTGCCCTCAAATGCCAAGCCCATTATATTCCTGACCAGAGGGCCATTATCTCCTCATCCGGAGACGTCCTGTTCTTCATCACTCCTGAAGACATTGACCAAATGATGCAAATCCCCTGTGCCGATTCCGCTTCTCCTTTCAACCTAGAGATCCTTACAGAGTTGTATCAAAAAATGACTTTTCCCCAGAGAGCTCAAATATTCGAGCTGTTCCTTCCCACCTCTGCTCAATTCCCTTCCACCAATCCACCCTACCCGTCATCCATGTTCTCCACCAAGGGAAACCAAGTCATTTCCTCTCTTTGTGCCCTATTAGGTTACTATTCCGACCAGTGGGTAGATGAGCCCATCCTGGGTTTTCTATCCATTTTCTCCAATGATGAAAAACCTACAACACAGTTTGATTTCAGTACCTTATTGGCCGACAATATTCACGATCAGTTCGTGAGCTTTTGCACGGAGGGCATGTTTAGATATTCGTCCATATTGGCCTACATGTTTGTTTTCTATCAAGCTGATAAATTCAGTTTTTCTATGCAGAAAATGGACGCAGATGGAAGGCCTCAGCCAGTCACAGCATGGACCTCTTTGTTGAAGCGTAACTCTACAGAATACGACTTCAAAGAATTCATTGATCTGTTTTACCACCCTGTGGTAATCATGTTGAGTGGTAGGCCTGAGTCAAGAATAAATGACGAAGTCTAGAGAATTCTACATCTCTCGGACAACGCAAAGACAGGGGACTGATACCTGTATCAAAACCACACCGAGATCAGAGTTTTCAGGTGTGAATTGGCACCCTACAAGCTGCCAAAGTATGTGCCGGTAAGAATCTTTGCGTTAGAGTATATAAGGCAGATCATGAACTCATATGACATTCACTTTGTATCCCTAAAGAAAAAACAATAGTTGCGGATCAAGGGGCAAATTGGCTTCTTCATTTGCAATAGTCGAGGCGCCGGTGAAGAAGCTGACAAAATGTTGAGAGAAATGAAATTCTTTATGAGTTTCCCATGGAACTATGATCCATGCGGGATCATTTCAGAAATGCGGGTAAAAAATAAAAACATCCCGTATGTTCACGAGTCCAAGCCCGAGATCGAAAAATTCGCCAATCAGATAGTGTGGGTGCCTGACACCTTGGTCGAAGTGGAACAACAGGTTCCCCCGACCACTGTACTTCCAACTACCACACCACAAGTGCCTAAGGAAAAAAGGCCTCGACAGGAATCATCTCCGGCTGTCACGGAGGTGTCATCTGAAGAATTCCAGTTACATACAAAGAGGCCCAAGACAGTCACAGTTCCCAGCCCTACTGGGGAGATATAAATCCCACCTACCACAGTAGTCAAACCCGTCATTCCACCCTTCAGAACGGTCATTCATAAGGAAATCACCCCAGTAGTACTGAAGAAATCCTCAGGCTCCCCCCTGGACACTCAGCCGAGTAAGACTGGGCCCAAATTAAGCACTTTGAGAAATATGAGATGATTAAGAAAAAGAATCAGACTCTTACCACCAACATCTATGTTCAGTTTCGAAAGAAGACATCAACTACGCAGTATAGATTGCTGTCTGCATTTGACACAGAAAAGGGCAGGATGCATATGGCCTTCCTCCAGGCGCAGGTACCAGACCCCAAGGTAATTACAAACTACAAGAGGGCCACCTTCGAGTTCCAAACGAAGGACGTGCATCCAGCAGATCAGATGGATCTGCACAAGCAGACAGGAGAGATGGTATTCCATACGTTGGTACATGCTTCAACTTCAGTAGAAAAATTTCAAGTATCACTCAATAATGCTCAAACGCAGCTTAAGCTGGAGAAGATATCTTCTTTCGCGAAGGACAACAGAATCAAAACTTTGGAGGAGCTGGTCCTCAATATCGGCTATGATCGTTCGAACGTCAAGGCTGCAGAGGATATGATCAAGAAAAAGAATGTAGACATTGCCTCCTTGAGGAAACAGTTGAAACTCCCGCCTACAGAGGACTCACAGACTAAGGAGATAGCAGAGAAGGAAGGCGAGAAGGACAAAATGCTTAAGCTGCTCATGGAGCAGAATGCCCAGCTCAAAGAAATGGAAGAAGAGATGGAGAAACTGCTAAAGGAGAAAGAGCATCTGAAGTCTATGGAAGCCATTACATTGACTGCTATCCCAATCTCAGGGACAAGCACATCAATAGTAACAACAATCCAATCTGCAACACCAATGACACCATAGGAAGGGACAACAGATCTCGCCAAATCCATGGAGAAAATGAACCTGCAAGAGACTGAAATCAGCAGGCTGAAGAAGGAAGTTGAGAACCTCAAGGAACTCAAAACTTCTTTCCAAACCAGTCTATCCAAAGAAAAGCAGGTAAATGAGCAGCTCAGGAAGGAACTACAACAACTCCAAAAGGAAACAGTGGCAGGGAAGACTTTGGATGAAGTCAAAGAAAATGTATGGACAGACATCACAAAGTCCATAAACGAAATTTGGCCCATGATCCAAATCATGTTTGAGTAGAACGAGTTGGTCCAGAGGAGAAAACAAGATATTGAAAAGATCAGAGTAGAATTAGGAGATAGACCAACTCAGGCAAATGAGATCATCAAATTCCTAAATTCTAAGACTCGAGAAGAGCTAGAAGAGTTGAAGATCAAGGACAGAAAAGAAACCATCCTTGAGGTCAAAAGAGTTTTGACCAAGAGGGGATTATTGCTTCAACTAGAAGAAAAGGTTCAGATCATGGACCAGGGGGTACAAAGATTCTTCAGCAAGATCGAGACTCTCCAGAAAAAAGGTCTCCCAGGTATGAAGGTTATTAATGATAAACTGATGACACTCCCCGATTACAAAAAGAGACTGTCTGAAGTGTCTAAAGATAGTTCAAAATTTTCTGGCATACAAGGGAGCATCACTGACAAATCATTCCTAGACACTCTTCAGTAGGACATCAGTATCCAACATGGGATTCAATACATTTTCCTCACTAAGCCCACTTTCGCCAAATATACGGAAATGGATGAAGTGTATCAGAGACTGCTCAAAATCACTGTGCCTAGTCATCTCAGATGGGAGGAACTTTGCGATTTGCTCGATTAGTAGATGAGATGTCCAGGTCCAGTCACCTGTCCAGTCAGAAGAGGTTGTGCAGGAACCTCGCCAACGGCCTACCCCAGAAATTCCGCATGCAATTGAACCAAGTCATCAAGCAGTTTTGATTAGTTAAATTAGTTAGACTAAAAATAGAATGAGCATGTCCTGATCAGTTATGACAAGAACGTTTGTAATTTGAATTATAAATACTTCACCTTTCAAAGTATTGAGGGTTGTTGATCTTTACACCCTGAAACTATCAGACTGTAACATTTTTGAAGAGATCTGCCATTAATAAAAGGAGGCACTTTTACAGGATTCTTGCGTGTATTCACTGGTGACGTTTATTCTCTAAGTTGAATGTTATTCTTGCTTTGTGATCATATTGTTTTCTGAAACTAATATTTAAAAGTAAATTATGTTGTAGGATTTATCTCGGATACCCTGTTTTCGACTTTAAAGATTTTAATGTTTATCTTCTGATGTTTTCAATTAAGAAATTCTTAACTGCTTCTTAGTTGAATTTATTTTTCTTATCTTTTCTTCTATCCATCATTTAAACTATTAAAGATCCAGTGAGTGTATTATCTCTCCCTGTAGAAGTATTCCTTTATGTTTCTAGTTTATATCTCATACTTATCTTAACATAGACCCCATAGCCCAATGGAGGTGTAGACTGTCTCAACCAATCCAAAAACTCTTTGAGAACAAAACCAACAGATTTCTTTACCTAGCCTAATATCTAAAATTATAAACAAAGCTAAATCATATAGAGAGATCCCTCTCTGAAGCTAGAAGGGCTAGATCCAAGCTTTAAAAGCGGTTGGATAAAGTTACCTTTGTGGATTTCTTCTCTTTCAACCTCTAGGAAATTTACTAAGTGCTAACACAAGGTATATCATGTTTGAAGTTTTGGATGGCATAAATATGTTGAGGAATTATGTGGGGTCTTAATTTTGGGATTAGCTGTTACATACACATGTTATTTCATATAATATGAATACAAAATAAAGTTCACTTGACAATATTCATGTGAAAATGCATGATTCTATAAGTGGTTGATATCGTTGATGCATAACAAAGGTATGATTTTTTGGGGTTTTTCAAGCTTTATATATTAAAACATATATGAGAAAGGATTAATCGATAATGGATTTAATATGCTCATTGCTATGGAATAAATTTTTTTCATAGTGAAAGACACAAGTTTAAATGTTGATACCATATGGTTTGTCATAACGTTTGATATGCAATAGATATAAGTTGGAACTCATTGAATTTGGAATATGAATACGACATAGTTTGAAAATTTGATGGTTGGAATATCAATGTAATGGAGGTTGAGTTGGCCATGCATTCAATTTCATATTGTTTGACATCTATGACATTTGATGATTCAACATACACATCAAGAAATATTATGAGTAGTTAACAAACACCTAGGAATACACCATGGAAGTGGCAGTGCATGTCTCGTCTTCTAGCGGACAACTAACAATAAGTCATTCATTGTTCTTCATTTGTTCTTGTAATTTATTTGTAATTGAAACATGGTGGATTGGGCATCGAAGTGTCACTCATAACCTATATAAATACATGGAATATTTAGGAGAAAAGGGTTACCCCTTATGAGACCCATAGATTTATCTTTGTTATCGTATTCAAGTCCTTCGACTCATTTCACTTTTGTTTGAGGTTACTGTTTATAGACTTTAAAGACCAACTTCTAAAGGTCACGGACCAATGAATCATAGTTTTTATACATTGGGTTTCTCTATTATCAATTCTTGGATTTCATCTTCATGTGATTGGTATTGTTTATTGATCTCTAAGTTGATTATGGTTTCTTTTTTTTTTTGCTTTTGATTTTCATAAACAATCTAGATTTTCGTATCATTTTTCCATGAAAAATGTTTTTTTAGTCAAATTTGTTGTCCCCTATACTCACCAAAGTAACATGGATCATTGGTATCAGAGCAAATTTTTTGATAATGACTTCTTTACCACATTGTAAAACTCTATCCTTTCTAAACACTAACCTACATAATTAGAAACCCTATGCTTGTTCAAATACACTTGAAGACTCAGTTGTTTAACTTACACTCATCTTTTACTTATGATTATCTATTTGCTCGAAAACCTATAACTAATATTCCAAATGAAAGAGTGAACCTGAGAACTTCTATTGAGATCAATGAAATCATAGAAAGATCATTTCTTAACTGAGAGAAGATATGTATGAGAATTTTAATGAAATCTCTACTCAACTTACTAGTACTACAGGTTCTACTTCGATTAGTAACCTAACAAGAACCACATTTAACATGGTTAGTCCTTTAAATGTTCAAATGAATCTACCTATTCCTAATCTAGAAGGAAATATTGATGCAAAATCCACAAACAATTGGATACAACAACTAGACTCCTACTTTTATTTCTATAAGCTTTCTAAGACTGAGATGATCACCCTAGAATCCTTGAAAATGTTGACTTTTGTACACTACTAGTGGGGAAATATTTTGATTAATCAAGATGAGTTACCTAAACCCTTTGAGACATAGAGGAAAATTTTCAAACACATTAGGAAATAATTTTATCCACCCAAACAATAGTATAAGAAATGACAGTAGTTAATATAATGGAAAGATCATACTGTACAATTATACCAACAAATTCCACCAACTAATGGCTCAAATTGGAATTAGGGAGGAAGAAAAATTACTTTTTTTTGAAGAGTAACATTGGTTTAGCTCCTTATATCAAACAAGTGATCAAATTTATTACTATTGACACTCTTATAGAAGCATTCCAATATTATATCAAGCTCGAGCCAAAATTCAAAGGGAAATGACCCTTGACCAAATTTATTGATGATCCAGATTTATGAGTTGAACGGAATGAAACACATATCTATAAAATTAACAAATATATACATAGAACAATAATAGTGATACAATGAAATTTAACTTCTATTCAATAAAGAAATCTGCTGAAACTGTAAAATGCAGAATGAAATAATCTTGCTTAAATGGTGGTAGATAATCTCTAAGAAGAGAGGTGGAGGCTACGCACATTTGCCTGAGCACATTATAATGAGGCCTCCAGGAATTTTTAGCATCAATAAGTAATAAAAAAACCCTATACATCCAAAAACCTAACCCTAGGATATGAAGCACCAAAAGTCATGTGGGCTCTGATGGGGTAAGTTGGTACACAAACTTCACGTGGTCATAACTTTTGCATACGATCTCCGTTTTAGGCGCATGATATCCCATTGGAAAGGTATATCTAAGGAATACACATTTTTTCATCACACTCTAACTAATTTTAAAATGTGACTGTGGTGGGCCCAAAAAATTCTATTTAGGGACTCAAAACGACCCTAGAAGTTTAGGACCCAAAAACCTAGAAAAAACCGGCAAGATGAAAATTGTATGTGAGCCAATTGGAAGAGGTGGGTGGCCACTGATATTCACCTGGATCAATCCTACCCCATTAGGAATTAATGGTATCTATTTCATTGATTTCCCCCATCATATGAGGAAATTTCCACTGAATTTGGCCACAAGTGAGTCACTTGCCTTGGTGTAGGAGTTGCTGATTCGCTTTGACAACACGATAAAGTTGAAGCTTCTATTAGAAAGTACCCTTGACCTATGTGTCCACGATATGATCAGTGGATGCATGTTCCATGTAGTCAAGGTTGAGATTTTTTAGTGTTAACTGTTCTTCTATCTGTTAGGTGTCCAATAATGGTGGGAAGTATGGCTGAAGGAGGTCCACATTAAACAATTTGTGCAAGCCAAGGAAGAGGGGAATGTTGAGCTCCAAATCATTTTCACCCATAGACTTGGTGATGGTGTAAGGACAATATTGGAGTGGATGAATCTTTTGATGGTTTTATAACCCTAAATTGCACCATACATGCATACTTGGCATCAGGCCATCTCACTTACTATTTTTGCCAAGCCATCACTGAGCAACTCTTATTAAAAACCATATTTTTGAAGATGTACGTGCCCTACACCATTACTACCTGCATACACACGCTTTCTGCACCACTAAAACTCACATAAGTACACTAGCTTCCATATTACATCCTGCCTATACTCACAAAAGTTGTAAAAATTAAAAAGTTGCAAGGAATTTGTTGAGATTACGAGCTATTGGGTAGTTTTCCAACTGTCCCACCACCTATAGCCCATCACCCAACCAAATAACCATACTTTTTGTCATATAAAAGGAGGTGTTGGGGTCACATTCAAAATATAAGCATAAGAACAGTGAAACTTTGACCATTTCACTTTCCCCCCTTGCCCCAAGAATTTGCAACCACATTGTAAGTTTTGAGCCAGAATTCCCTATTCTTGCCTTTTCCCTCCATTACAAGCCTAATCCTTTCCCTAGAAAGATATGAAGAGGAGAAAGATACATGGAAGCGCAATTGGAGATTGGTGAAGAGGATCCTGGACTAGGTTTGGGGAGCAGTCACTGATCTCATTGTAAGCAACTTTGTGAGATTAATAAAAATTAATACTTTTTCTGTCTCGAATATGATGTGTTCAATATTTATGTTTGATTTATATTTGATTATGACATCTAAACCACTAATTCATATATGAGATGCATGTTCGTATTTATTTGTTTGTCTATTTATGAATACAGGTCGGCCTTGGGAGGAGACTTGTAGTCAAGGAACAACCAAACACAAAAGGATTGACAACAGACGCAGAGTTTAAGGTAGAGTTACAAGATCTTTTTATCTTGTGTTTTACGCATGAATGTGGGGTGTATTTGGGGTAGTTGTTAAAGAGTAAGAGACTTTAGATGGTTAGATCTGCCTACATGTTGAACCCTAGTGTAGTCCATAGAGGGGTTTTACCTCTATAGCAGAATTGGTGACCATACTAGGGAAACCTCTAGCGTTTTTAGGGGATTATTTTTGGGCACTTTAATTGGTTTGATTACCTTTTTGAGTTTTCTGCAAGTTGCTATGTCTTTAAGGGATTTTGATCTGCCATGCCAGTACTCACTGCCTTGTCAGCCTTGACTGTTAGTTTTATTTTTGAGAAGTTACAGAGGTGTACGCGACCTGCAGTGGGTCTGCATGTGTACATACACACCCTACCTTTGGACAACCCACGTACATATGCAGACTGCTTAAGTGTCAATAGCGTGCCTATGTCAAGAAATAATTTATTCAAGAAGAGGCAGTTAACCTCTTCCCTGATTGAAGTCATAATTCTCATGGGTTTTCTTGATCTAGTCACGGTCTCTGTTGTTATAGTCTTTAGCCTGGGTTTGACGTTAGTTAGCTTATTCATTTCAAGATTTCTTCTGTTTTCATAGTAAGGGTTTGAGACGAGTTTGTGAGTCTTTTCTGACCAGTCTGTTTAGTATTGTCAGTGACTCCATGCGATCTGCAGTAGACCTGAATTCAGTTTCTGGTCTTGCCCTATCTTCAATTTTCCCCTTTCACTTGCTTTAGAAGAAAAGAAAAAGAAGTTATTTCAAGTTTCTTATTTTGAAGCATAAAAAAAAATAAAAAAATTATTTATTTGTTTGGTTAAGTAGTTAGGTTAGTTGTCTTTGCTTATCAGAAGAAAGAGTGCTTTCTTAATTTCTTTACTGAATGATTAGAGCACTAAGTAGATTGTAGTTGAGAAAAATCTTGTTTTAGGTTTTTTTTTTAAAAGATATTAGAAAAAGTAGTTACGAAAATTTGGTTAAAGAGTGTAAATTTGCAAATCTTTATTTGTCAAAAAGAAGTAGTTTGCTTTCAGTTTCATTTAATGCTCTTCTCTTTCGTCTCTTAAAATACACCACTAGTTTCATTTTCATTTACTTGACTTTAAATCAAACCACTTAAAATTAATGCTTAATTACAATTTTATTAGACTTTATGTTTGTAGGGTCCATCTACTAGTCTAGGCTAGAGCCATGATTTAGGTTGGAGAGGAAACTCTTCGAGGCTATAAAAAAAACATACAAGTCTGTGATAGGGAGTGTAAAAAGTCTAGTAAAAATGAAAGTTATCCAGGATCCCCCTCTAACACAAGGGATAAACATGAGGTCATGTACAAAAAGGTAACAGAGATAACCCCTCCAAAGCCACACCAAGTGTAGTGGGGAACACATATAGAGGACTTGTCTTTGGATTTTGTTGATCGCATTTTCCATAGAGCTTCATGGGTCTCAAATCCATTCGAGGTCCTCTATCGTCTTCCAAAACACTTAATTTTGATACCCTCGATAGGTTTTAGGCTTGATACCCTGCTCATTGGGGTCCACCCGACTGTCGACTGTACCCACTTGGTGACTATTCGCGCGTTGGCAACCTAGTTGCCTTTATTTTAGTGACTTACACAAGTGACTGTGGGGGTATACCACAGTACCTAGAATAGACATTGGGCCACGCTTTGTAGAGTATACCTAGAGGGTGCTTCTGTATTAGAGTTGCACTTGCACTAGTAAGTTTCTCTAGTTTTGGCTGGTGTAGCTGCTCTTCCAACTAGCTACTGGTTTGATTTCTTTATCTCATAGGAAATCTTTCTAGTGTGTGCTGGTTTTCAACATTATTAAAATCACTAGTGTGTCATTGATCTTCTCACAAAGTGGAAGATCAAGAGCTGCGCCGGTCACGAAGGCTTCAAGGCCTGTCGCCGGTTGAAATGGAGCCACCCCCGCCACCATGAAGGAGAAGACTTGACCAACAAGGGTCATTTGAGGTGACCGAGCCATAGGAATTTGTACCTGAGCCATCCCCGAGAGAAGAACTTTCGAATCCAGAGGAGCCTACCATTTCAGATCTTGGAGTGGAAGCTCTTGGGCTGTATAACTCTCCGGTCACTGACTTGTCAGTGCCCGTCGTGGTGCAAGTTATCCCTCCAAGGGTAACTCATTGTGAGTGCCCAATAGTCTTGCAAGAAGCAATGGAAGAAAAAAATGCTACCTCATTAGGGAGTACTCACACTCCCTCTATGACAGCCACTACAGGGGGCATTCTGCCTCCTAACCCACCTTCACCGGTCTAGACCACCATGGTCTCAACCATCTCTACTTTGGGTAGTGGTCTAATTCCATTTATGGCGGTGATCACTGCTCCGTTCACCCAGAGTGCGACAGGTCCTCCGTTCTCATACAGGATGTCTGGCTTTGATATGAACTCTGTCCTATCCTACTCCACCATACAGACCTTAGGTCTGGGGATAGGGAGCTCTAACACTCCTTTGCAAGGGTCCATGGGGGGCACCTCAGCCCCCTATAATACTTTCCCTTACTGTGGGGGTCATATAACTCTGTCGTCCCCCTCGCTAGGCGGTACTCCCCAGCATCCTGCCTGGCCGAATATGAACTACAACTTGTTCAGAGCAGGTAGTCAAGGACTTTCTTCCAACACCATGCCGGTGTGTTATTTGTCGTTCTCTTTGTTTGACGCATTTGGTAACAACACATTTTTTGTCAGCTGCCGTCTCGACCGGTGATATGAACCTGGGAGTGATAAGTTTCCAATAATTGAATGTTTTTGTCACTCCTTCAAAAGGGTCAGTTATAGATCGTTTTACTTGAGCGATTTGAAAATAAAAGTAAAGTTGAATTCTATGTGCTTGAATTCGAAGTGAATGAAACCTCTTTAACTTTCCTTATGTGCGATATTTCATGCTTTCATTTAACATCATATGTGCATAAATTCATGGAAAAACAACATAAGAACATAATACACATAATGGATAAGACACTTCACTTGATAACAAAGTTCACCCTTGCAATGGGCTACCCCTCCAGGTCATTCTACAAATCTTGACCGCTTTATTCTTCTCGATGTAATGATGTCTCTCCTTTACAAGTTGTAAGGCCAAAGTCCCTTTTTAGTGACGACAACAAGAGATTGGAATGTGATTAGGAATGTATCAGCTTCACAAGTTCTACTCATGAGGCATCCATGATGCTGACATTGACATCATTCCCACGTACTCAATACATAAAAAAGATGAAGAATAAAATATGACCCCCATCAACACGGAGCCATCAAAATCCTTATATCTACTGCTCAAATCCAAGCACAAATATGTAGCCCATACAAAATATCTCAAAACCACAAGAATCAAAACTACTTCATTGACCACTTATCATGCAAGTGCCATAGTTTCTTTGTCACATATAACTCATTGATTTGATGTGAAAGAAGATAAGAAACAAATAGATAGAAAGAATAAGTTGATCTTGCTGCCTTGTTGCAACTTCTCTCTGCTCCTTTAGACCTATAACACGCATGCTATGATGCAACATTTAATGAAAAAACAACATAATAAAAAGCATGCTTACATTGAATTCTCTAGCACTTAGCTTGCTGATCTGAAGCTTTTCTGCAAAAAAAGACCTCGTCATTGAATTTGTGTCATTGAATTACCTAAAAATGAATGTTAAATCATCTCCATCCGAGTCAGACACTTTCAGGCCCAAGAGACACCTCTGCCTCAGTTACCGTGCCACTGTCTTTGCAATAAATGACTCAATTTGGAGTTAATATGTCAATGTTTTTATTAGATCATAAACCTAACACCACCACTGTGTTTGTGGCGTTATTTTACCTAAAAATGATTATCTCCACGCCTCGATCCGAGTCGATCACTTTCTAGAGCCAAGAGACAAACTTGCCTCGGTTTGCATGAAAAAATCCGTACAGTCCATATGGATCCATACCAGGCTATATGGTCTATACGGGTGCGCTCCACTCTCGTTCTTAGAGTCTTCTACTGCATGTCCCAACTTTGAATTGGAATGTCCTTCTTATACAAATTCTGAGGCAATTGAGCATTGATGAGGCCGTTAGCCTAATCGGTTGGCAGAGCTAAGTTTAGTACTTGGTTGGCAGAGGTCCCGAGGTTGAATCACATGAGCCTCCCCATTTTGGTGAACCGTTAAAACCATTTTGGTGCACCTCTGCTAAGTTTGGCGGGGAATCTGGCGAACCATTTGGCGATGGCTAAATTTAGCAGTTGCTGGAATATAACAGAATGACCACTAAAATGGGGGCGAATTTGGAGGAGATGCTAACTATCTCTGGTGCATAGTTAACTGCCACTAAATATGGTAATCGGTTGAATGAGCCATCAAATATGGTGGAACCACCCCAGATTTGGCAGTTGTTTAATTTGTAGTTTTTTAAATATTTTGGTCATGGAGGGTCATTGTGCATTTTGGGGGTGACACATAGCGCTTCCCTATTGGACCACATGGAAGCCACTAATTTTCCCACCTGTACATGATGATGTCATGCTGGACATGTTGCACCTTCTAGGTGGTGCCACATGGCATCACCTGGGGGTGCCACGTGGCACTTTTTCACTAGTCCATGTAGCACCCTGAAAACCCCAAATCTGAGTGACATGTGGCAACCTCTGGTGATGCCACATGGCATGCTAACGTCATCATGAAATGTGTCACTCTCTATGCTTGCCATGTATTCTATATGGAAATTGACGTCATCTGTATGGATGCTGACGTCAGCAGTACATATGATGAATCATTCCTGCTGACTGGGCTGGGTTGACCAGAACTTTGACTGCTTATAACTTTTGATTCGTAACTCTGTTTGACGAGACGTTTGCACCATTGGAAATATTGAAACATGCTCTTCGTGTTCATGCTGTTTTAATTGAGTTTTGGGAATGTTGAGGTTTTCTCTTTTTCTGTCTGTTGAAGCCATTATGAGTGTCCTGGGTTGCTTCTGTGTGTTCGGAGACACTTTTAAAACTTCTGTGATGTTCCCTAGATCCATCCGGATCATGCCTCCCAACTGAAAAGAATTTTGGTCTCCAAAATTAATTACATTAAGTTTCATGTCCATTGGACTTACAATAAGAAACTCATACACAAACTACCTCACAAGGCCTAACAATATCAACATGTGCCAAAAAAGAAGTGATATCAACAATTATCACTTTTACACAATACCCTTCCATGGAGTCTGAATCACAACATGTGATTTACAAAATATGGCCACTCTTGACTAACTCAAAAGGATTTTCCCCATTTGTTCAACCATTTTTCTGAACATGTTCTCTTTACCGAGCTGTCCTTTCTCTGGTAGTTGGTCTTCTCTTGGTGGCATATTTTCCGCAACACTATCTGACTGACTGTTTCCCTCGGAGCTGACTTCCTAGTCTTCTTGTCCCTCTTTAGATGTATATCTGGATGTAAGGCCCAATAAGTGGCCTCATGATGCCCATCTCTACTACAATGGATGCAATAGCCTTTCTCCTTCAGAGGTGCATCCCCCTTCTCTTTTCCGTGTGTGGAAAACAATCTTCCATCCTCATCCTTATCCTAGTTGCCATAACCTTCCTGCACAAGGATTTTCTCTTCCAACACTAGGACACTGCATGGTTATTCAATCCAAAAAATGTGCATGGTATTTGATGCCAAAACATTTGTTTTATATGATTAACATGCTTATAATCAAATGGCATTTTAGAGTTTCAAGATGTCTTATACCTCGGTGAGTTTCCTCTAGAGTCATACTGGCAAGAAGAGTTGGTCTCAACTCTGTCATTGTGATGCTCATCTCTCCCTAAAAATTTCTTGAATCCTTGATCATGAGAGGTTGTGATCTAAACCTGCATTGAATCAATTTCATCTCTTGATGAACGGTTGACCTCTGGAGTCTCGGTGACTGTCTTGGGGTGTTCTTCTTGAATGGTTTTGTAGCTTTCTCCAACATTCTTTAGGACATAGCCTATCCTGGAACATCGAGGCAAACCACTGCCTTGATGGGATCCACAATACCTTGGCCATTGGTTCCAAGGCTTCCTCCTTCGTATCCGATTTTTCTCATCAACTTTAAGCTGATGCAAGAAGCATGGTGTTCAAGGATTTCAAAAGATTAATCAACATTAATCAAGAAAGGAACTACACATGGTTTATCTACCTCCACCTCAAACTGGGACCCTTGGTTTGCTTCTTGAGATGTGTCCAGTTGTTCCTAGTGAGAAGGATCAGTGGAAGATGCTTCTAGGATTCCTCCTTGGTTTATGGATGCATGTAGGTCATCTTAATTTGCTTGAAAAAGTGTGCATGCATTTGCACTGTCATGCTCTCACCCATAACTGGTGAAGTTGCCATGGTCACAAGATGGTCTTATCACCGTCTCATTTATAGAGCTTTCCTCTGTCTATATATTCATGGCTTGCAAATGCTCTTGCAACCTTTGGTTCTCTTCTTCTCCAACATACAACAATGTCTTTGATCTAAAAATGAAGAAGACTTGAAATCTTGAAAATATTTGCAAATAAAGTTTATGTGTTAAAAGCAAATGGATCAACTTTGCAACACATATTAAAAGGATTTACTCATTTAAGACACAAATAAACAACAACATAATCAATGAACATAATCAAATAAACACAACAACTGATAAAGGAGTTCACCCCTCTATTGGGCTACATCTCCTGGTCCAGCTTCCAATGGATCATTATTATTAATTGCTCAAAGTGCTAAAAAACATGCTTTACAATGCTCAAATTGACCAACAGATTGCTCCAATGGCTTCAGAGCATCCAAAAACCCCTAGATGGGCTTTTTCGACACCTTCTTTGGCCAAAAAACAAAGAAGTTAGGCTTCTTGGAAGTCCCTCCTTCAAGCTTGCTGTCTCTGCATCTACAAATTGCACCCTTCTTCATTCAACCTGGCACACACGCAATTTAAAGCATGAAAACCTGGCACCAAACACAACCATGCTAATGGTGTGAACTGTAGGATGGTTATGGGCATGCCAGCCCCTAACCGCCTAGCACTCGGGCACATGAGAGTCACGATATGACCTCGGGCTAGCAAAAGAACCCAACCATTTGCAAACCCCCCGTGCTAAGGTTGAAGTCACATGGTGTAACACATATAAACACAAGCTATATATATTTAAAAAACCCCACGCACACCATTCACCGGAGGTTATGGTCAAATGCAATATAAATGTGACTGGGGGCTGGGGCTAAGCCCCAGCCCTGACCCCCGCGCCACCACAAAGTAGTTTAAATTTAAATACCTTGTATAACGTATAGCTTACAAGTAACACCGTGTGGGCTAGTGGTATCCCACACTCTACCAAAGCGTAGAGCTAAAGGGGAGGTCTGGGGTTCGACCCCCATGGACCCCATACAATTTTAACAACAACCAATAGCCAATACTGGGGTGCCACGTGGCAACCCATGACTGAGCCACGTGGCACCTTACCATTGACCAAAATGGTGCCATGTGTCGCATTTCGATTCGATCACATTTTCCAATCAGAATCTTCCACATCACCTCTACCATGTCAGCGTACGGACTCTGCCACATTAGCCTGTACGGACTGTATAGTCAGTGCCCTTTTTTTGCCTGTTTAACGATTCGAATAGATCGCGATATCTCTCACTCCCGACGTCCATTTGAGACGAAACGAGTTGTGTTGGGTTTGCAACGACGAGGCCTATGCTTTCATTTGATTTGAAGTGATTCCGAGCACTTTGAATTTTTGAGCAAAATTTGATCCCCTGATCACACCTCCCCATTGGGAAGCTTTTGGACCTCCAAAAGACTAATTTTAGTCTATGTGAAGATGAGGGTATAGTTCCCTCACCTTTCCAACCTCAATCCACTTGGGTTTTCTTGGATTTTTCCCTTTAAGACCAACTCGAAGATACTCCATATTTCCTCGTTTTGAAGTTTGCATTCTCCTGTCAAGGATGGTGTCTTCATGCAGTTCTGTAAGATATTCTGGGGAAAAATCATCTATAGAAGGAATATGAACATGCTCTCCATGATCATCAATCAACGGGGGCTCATACAATTTCAAATTCTCAACATTAACAATTTCACTTTCTCCCTGTGGAATACATAGCTTGCCAAGATGATACAAAATATTATCATACACATGGTAATCCGATTCTTCAACATGGTTAGAGTGGCACAAAGTTTCATATACTTCTTTGAAATCAGTATCTAAAGCATATTGCTCAACATAACTTTCATGCATGATAGGACTATGCTTAAGAATAAC
>JZKD02S1580130.1:100513-110842 GCA_000966675.3 Picea glauca | reverse complement strand
CAAAACCAATGCAACATCTAAACTCAACTCAACTAGTCAAATTGAAGTGTCAACTGAAAGAGAATATTCTCCAGGTGGAATATTCTCCCCTAAAATATAGGAGATTGGATAATGAATAATTATGACTAATAAACAAGGAATAACATTAGGAAAAATAAATCCTATGTGTGTGTGAAGTAACTCCAACACCCCCCCTGAACATCACTACGGTGAAAATAAAGAATGGATCTCGGCAACGAGGCCATGTTAGATACCCAAATACAAAACATACACTGAAATAAATGAGGAAAGAGGGAAAAACTCATGGGAATCCCCCCCCCTCAAATTACAATGCATAAAAAAAATAAAAATGAGAAGGAACAAAAAACAATTGTTAAGCAACCTTGTCCTTCACTCCAAGAAGACCTCGCAATTGTGCAAGTTTGTGCTCGTTGAAGATTTTGTTGAAGATGTAGATGTCTGCACGGATCTGATGAAGTAGATGAATAATTGAGATTTCCACACATATCCACTTTCTCTTCTTGTAATTAAAAATATCCAAATAAATTTTGGATGAAATTTTGAAAACCGTGCGACCGTTTTAAGAAAAAACGCTAAAATTTTGTTGATTTTGAAACAAACATAACTTCACTTTCCAGACTCCGTTTCAGACGATTTTTTTTTGAAATTGGATATTTTCCCGAGAGGAATTCAAATATCCAATTTTTTTTCTACAAATTTGGCTAAGAAAATATCATATTGAGTCTGATGTGCGTGGCTCCCTTTTTGTCTCCTGAGATGCATGCATTGCCCATGGAAAAGTGTTTGCATGTGACCCTTGAGATGCATGTCATATATCTTCCACATGAATTTCAGAAAACAAATCTGAAATGGACTAGACATCATCTTCAATTAATGGGATACAAATTTGTGCGATTTTTTTTGTAGAAGGCTCTTCAAACTGAGATGATTTATCTTCCAGTGGCTTTTCTACAATGTCTAGCTTTTCAAAATTTTGCATGCATTCTTCCTTATTCCCAAATAAAATCTCCAATATACTCCATAATTCATTTTGAGTGAATTCTTGTGTGACATCACATACTTGGTGGAGAATTTATGGAGAAATAGACAAGCAGATAAATCCTATGGCCATATCTTGTCTATTGAGAAAGTCATTTTTCTCATTAGCGGAATTAGGCTCCACTTCCATTGCCATAGCTATTTGGTACAAGCCTCTGCATCTAAGATGAAGAATAAATTTTGGCTTCCATTCCAAATAGTTATGAGGCATGAGAAGTATTGTTGGTGAGTAAAACATAGATTCCATCTTTATGTGTTCTTCAATCTTCAGTACCTGCAAAAAATAATTTGGTGTAGCTTTTGCTTAGCAGTCTGTCAGCTCCGATACCATGTAAATGTGTTGAACCTGCAAATAATATATCTAGCTAGAAAATGCCTCACACATTTGCAGAGAGAAATTGAGGAAGAAAAAGTAAGAGAGAACGAAAGGAATAATTCTCATTAACTGTATTCCAGTCCCAAAGAGTGAATAATTTACAATATATATAGGATAAATGAGTAACTAATGAGCCATAGTGGTGGTCTATATTTATATAGACACACACCAACAGTTACAAGAGTAAATTGCCACCTAGTCTAGTCTCTCAGGCAGTTACGAGAGTGAACTTCCACCTAACTGAGTTAACTAGTCAACTAGTCTTCAGTTAACTGACTGAACAAAGAGTAGTGAGTTGGTGATGATACCAAAGTTGCATGGTGACAAAACCAATGCAACATCTAAACTCAACTCAACTAGTGAAATTGAAGTGTTGATTGAAAGAGAATATTCTCCAGGTGGAATATTCTCCCCTAAAATATAGGAGACTGGATAATGACTAATTATGACTAATAAACAAGGAATAACCTTAGGAAAAATAAATCCTAGGTGTGTGTGAAGTAACTCCAACATAGCCCACAAGATTTCCATTTTGAGTGAGAACTGCACCCACAACTTAGTTTGAAGAATCTATCTCAATCTTAAAAGGCCGTCTCAGGTCGGGTAATGAGAGCACTGGGGATGAGCACAAGCATTGCTTCAAATCATTGAATGCTTTTTGTTGTGACTAGCCCCACATGAAATTTTCTTTTCCACCACCCTTGTTCACTTGAATAAGGGCCCATCCATTGTGGGAGAATCCCAACATGAACCTGTGATAGAAATTGACAAGGCCTAAGAAGCTTCAAAGCTCAGTGAGTGTGGTCAGGGATATCCAGTCACGAATAAACTTGATCTTGGATGGATCGACATGCACCCCATGCACCCTATGATCATCAATAATGTAGCTGAGGTACTGGACCCTATTCATGTCGAAGGAGCATTTTTCCAAATTTGGATATAGCTTGTGTTGCCGCAGGGTGTACAAAACCTACTAAATATGTTACAAGTGTTTCACCCAACTCTTATTGAAGGTGAGGATGCCATCCAAATACACCACCATAAAAGAATTGGTAAAAGGCCACAAGATATCGTCCATCATCCTCATGAAAGTTGTTGGGGAATTTTTCAAGACAAAGGGCATGACCAACCATTCAAAAAGACCTTCTTTGGACTTGAAGGCAGTCTTCCATACATCGTTCTACTCTATTGGGACCTAGTGGTAGCCAGAATTCAAATAAATCTTACTAAAGTATTTGGACCCCTTGAGCTGATCAAGGAGATCATCAATTTAGGAAATTGGGTATTGGTTCTTGACTATGATTTTATTTAGGGTCCTATAATCAATGCAGAGTCTCCATGTCCCGTCTTTCTTCTACACAAGCATGATTGGGCTTCCATAAGGCAATGAGCTTGGTCAGATGTGCCCTTTTTCAAGCAACTTTTGGATCTGGAGCTTGATTTCCTCATTTTCTGACATAGAGCGACGATAGACTTGCCCATTGGGTAGCGGTGCACTGAGGGTCAGATCGATTGAGTGCTTGAACTGATAGTGTAGAGTTACCCCAATGGGTGAGGAGAAGATGTATTTATATTCTTCCATGACCTTATCCACTTGCTTCTGCTGCATGGAGAGACCTGCCGCAAAGTCCATGAATGTGGCTGCAACCTTCCACTCACTTTGAGCACAAATCATGAAGAAGAAAAACTTCTCGGTCTAAGAGATGACCTTCCTGCATTGCTTGGCAGAGATCAAGGAAATGGTACTAGGTGGGACTACCTCGGGTATCTTATACAATTTCCCATCCAAAGTAATAATAACACTACAAGGAGTAGACTCATATAAAACATGACATTTCCATAAATAAGGTTGGCCCAAAAGAACATAAAAAACTTCAAGGGGGGAGACATCACACAATACCTCATCTTTGAAGTGATTGATGCAGTAGGGCATGTGACACTGTTGGCTGATGCAGAGATCACTCCCTTGGTGGAGCCATCCGATGGTGTATGACTGTGGGTGCGGTGTTGTCGACAGAGCCAACCACTTGATGACCTCTACTGAGATGTAGTTCTTCTGGATACCACTATCAATGATGAAGTGTAGTGGAGTACCCTTCACCCTCATCTATGAATGAAAGAGGTGCTCACCTTCCTTTGGTTCATCAGGTTCACCAGGTTGGACCTTGGTTGTAACACCCTGTTTCCTCCAGTCTGTAAAAATAACTATACTGGCCAAGTATTGTGAAAAACTCAGAAATGTGAATGTGTGATGTCAATGGACCTTTTGAAAAAGGTCGATGAATGTAAATAATAATATACATATACATATATATTGTAGAAATGATGAGAGGGGATGTGCTGAAAAAGAGACCACGATGGCTGGAGAAAGGTGGTGGAAGGCACCTGGAATGGTGGCATTAACTTCCATCAAAACCAATACTGTATTTGGACTTCACTGGCCCAGAGAACCAAGAGCATCTCGCTGGCCCTGAATTAAATGACTCGCTAGGTTGGTAGATAAATGGATCCTCATGAGTAATGAGGGATGGGGGTGAACCGCACATCCATAGAGTCCTTAGACCAGACCACCGCGAGGAAGATCATGCCGCACGCAACCTCGCTGAAAGGGAAAAGGAAGGAAGAGTGTGGGATCAAGGGGCAGATGCGAGGGAAAGAGGAAGAGGAGAACTCTGGAAAAATACAGAGTGAGTGATAGTAGAGATGAAGGAGAGTAACCTTCGTTCTCAGTCACTGGAAAACAGAGACTCAGTCTTGCAACATCGTGGTCTCAGCTCGGGGGTGGCTAGTGGTAAATCTGTTGGGAGTTGTTGAGCCTACGGTTGGGTGGAAACGAGCACCCCTCTCAGTAGTTGCAATCACACCTAGTGTTATTTCTGATAAGTGTTTTATATCTTGTATCTTGAAGTTTATATGCTGATATGTATGCTCATAGTCTATGCAATTTATGAATGGTTCGAGTATAAGACTGTCTGTGTGGTGTTTTGACCAGAAATGGTGGTTGCATGCTTATAATGAAAGATCACGTATGGCTTATGTTTTATAAATCACTATTTATATGCATACCGATCTAATTCAGACTTCAAGTCTGTTCTTGGGAAATCTATATCCTTATCTGTCTCAGGTAATACCCTGGATAGATCTCCCCATAGAAACACCCTTCTTGGAAATCTCACCAAGAACCTTGAAAAGGATTTGAAGGCACAAGTCTTAGTAACCCTATACGAGGAAGAAATATCCTCTTGAAATCTGGAAATGGTAGCTTAGGGATAATTATCGATTGACAGACGAGATCCTGCTGGAAGATCTGTGGTAATTCACGACCATTAGATTGGAGGAAGAAACAAGGGCGTTAAATGCCTTAACCCTTTTCCTTTATCTTCATGGGTAGCAAAGAAATTGAGACCGTATATCCCCAAGGTCCGTGGGAGTATCTGTACCATTGGTTTTCCATGTCCAGGGTGCAGTGGGAGAGTGCACAGCCTGGGATAGATCTGAACTGTCAGATCTTAGTTAGAAAACCCGACAGCCATTGGATCTGTCAGGAGATTCATGAGGGTTAATCCCTCGTGAACAGAGGCAAAAGTCCCGAAAGAGCAATTGGTATCGGGATTTCATACTTCAGGATTTCGGGAGTCCTAATGACGAGAGGTCGGGAAACTTCACAATGAAAGTCCCGAAATAGATCTGAGTCGTCCATCCGAGAGGAGGACACGTGTCATGAGATCACCCATCTCAGGATTTTGGAGGTCTCGTTGACAAGAGATTGGGACACTCCATGGTGGAAGTCCTGAAATAGATCTGGACCATCCGATTAAGGGAGGCCACGTGTCACGAGATCACCCATCTCAAGATTTCGGACTTCAGGATTTTGGAGGTCTCATTGACAAGAAATTGGTACACTCCATGTTGGTAGTCTCGACATAGATCTTGACCATTTCGTTCATGGTCGTCCAGTGGGGAGAGCGCACCCATTTCAGGGTTTTCAGACTTCTGGATTTCGGAGGTCTCGTTGACAAGAGATCGGGACACTCCATGGTGGAAGTCCCAAAATAGATCTGGACCATCCAATTAAGGAAGGCCATGTGTCGCGAGATCACCCATATTGAGATTTTGGACTTCAGGATTTCAGAGGTCTTTTTGACAAGAGATCGGGACACTCCATGGTGGAAGTCCCGAAATAGATATGGACCATCCGATTAAGGGAGGCCACGTGTCGCGAGATCACCCATTTCAGGAAATTAGAAATCGGGAATTCAGGAGTCCCTTTAACAAGAGGTCGGGCTCTCGTATTGATAAGTCCTGAAATAAATAGGACAGAGGTTTTATGAGGAGTGGTCACCTGGATCAGGGCATAGCCAGGAGGGCTAAAGTGACAAAGGCCATTTCGAGAAATAAAAAATCGGGAATTCAGGAGTCCCGTTGACAAGAGGTTGGGCTCTCATATTGATAAGTCTTGAAGGGAATAAGACTGCGGTATTATGAGAAGTGGTCATACTGGCCAAGGCATAGCCCAGGGGGCTAATTGTTGATTGAATCCTATTCGACACTTCGACATTTTGGGGTTTGCAGAGTCGAAAGACTCGACTTGCTTATATCGTCGAGTCGTGAAATGCGAAAAGGCACCTAGTTGTTTGGCCTGTGGTCATAATCAATGATCACATGGAGGTGGAAAAAAAAAAGAAGGGGAAGAGCTAGCCTGTGCTAAGCCCCGTAGGCCTTCGGGGATTCTATCCCTTGAGAAAAGGTGAAATTTTTTTATTATGCCGCAGCGGGTGTGTGACAAATTGGTATCAGAGCATGGTTACAACACTTGGCCTACTTGGGCTCATGAACAAGTTGCACAGAAGCTCCAATCGGAACACTCCTAAAAGGAGTAACCCCCTGTCTCAACCTTCCTAATCAAAAGATGAAGTTAAGAATGAAAACTCCTATTGTGTGTGTACATGTGAAAAATATGAATTATGTACTGGTTATAAATAAACATAAATATTGACTAACAACCAGTGTTTGTCTTTTGCACCTAAGTAGACGATCGGTCGCGGGAAATTACAGACGTATAAAATGATGACTCACCATGAAGTGGGAGAGGGCTCCCACAATAGAGATGAAGATTCTGAAGAAAGGAGGGCAGTAGGGACCCCTCCAGATCTAGCCGAGACTGTGAGGAGTCTCATGGTCGAATTACAAAGTTGCAAGGCTGATAATGAAAGGATGATGAAAGAACAAGAAAAGCAAACAAAAATTAACATAGTTTTACTGTAGAGTTTATCTGATCTACAAAGACAAATGCAGCATGAACCTAAAACTCAGAAACATGGTCATATCAGTGGCCACACTGAGAGGAGAACCTCGAAAAAGGTCCACCCCAGAGGTAAAGGACAAGCATCAGATGATTCCTCTGAGAAGGAAGCTGGTGATTCAGATGGCTCTTCTAACAGCAGAACCAGTTGCTATCCCTAAAGGAAACAAAAGAAGCAAAATTCTTCCAAAGGTCAAAAATTCAAAGAATTCAGAAAAGCCAAACCACCCTCCTTCGATGGTGAAATAAAGAAGGGAGAGGAAGCAGAGGCCTGGCTTCTTGGACTAAAGAAGTATTTCAGAGTCCACGACTTTTCAAAAAATATGAAGGCCCGAGTGGCCACCTTCAACTTGAATGGAAATGATTCTATTTGGTGGGAAGACCTTAAGAATGTGAAAGGGGTTCGCGAAGAGGACCTGTCTTGGGAACGGTTTGAGAAATAATTCCAAAAGAAGTATCTGTCAGAAAAATATTTCGACAAAAAGACTAAAGAGTTTTATGAACTCAAACTGGGACAACTCACTATAGAAGAATATGTCAACAAATTCCTCGATTTGTTGAGGTATGTACCTTATATAAAAGTGGAAAAGGAAAAGGTGCAATGCTTCATCAGTGGACTTCCTAAGGACTATCGGAATAGAATTGAATTTGATGAGACAAAGACTCTAGAAGGTACTATTCGAAAAGCAACCTATTGTCATGAACAATTTGGGCGTCGAGCAGAACCTCGCGAAAGATGGAAACAAAAGAATAGTTCAAGATTTTAGAAAAATGGGATTAAATCCCCATGATTTAAGAACTATAAGAAGAACCCAAGGATGAGATTCCTAGCTCGAAGTATGCACCAGCAGAATTTTCGCTCCTTGAGCGGAAATAAAACTTCTGGACCCATATCAGTGAAGACTGATAACCCAAAAAGAGAACCTTTGAAATGCTAGGGTTGCAGGGAAGAACATCTATTGAGAGTCTGTCCACACCGAAAACAGAATAGTCGGAGGATTTATAACATCCAAGAAACTACCACCATCAATGATGTGGCCAGGAGTGTGCCGCAAATTTATGCAGCCTTGGATAATAACCAAGCTAACCACCAAGCTTCAGTGGTGGAAATAGAAGGTATGATTTCCAACCATCTAGTGTCTGTTTTGATTGACCCTGGTTCAAATTTGAGTTATATAGCCCCTAAAGCTGTTGATAAGTGTAAACTATAGCCACAGAAACATACCAAGCCATGGTTGGTATAGTTAGCCACTGGCACCAAAAGAAGGGTAGTAGAGGTTATACTAGCCTACCAATTGATGTTGGGGAAATTCCCCAACCAAACAACCTTTAACTTATTACCCCTGGGATCGTATGATCTGCTGATTGGTATGGACTGGCTAGCCACCCATAAAGCCAGATTGGACTGTTACCATAAAAACTTAGAATGTTTAAGTGAAGAAGGGAAAAAGATAACCCTTCAAGGGATTCGAAAAACTGTCTTGGTGAGACAAATATCAACTCTGCAAATGAGAAAGTATTGCCGAAAGGGATGTCCCCTATATGCAATATAGGTGTTGAAAAAAATCGAAGGTGGCAAACCAAGCCCTGATGATCACCCTATCCTGAGAGAATACATAGATGTGTTTTCGGAAGAGGTATCGGATTTACCTCCGAGAAGGGACATTGACTTCTCGATAGAACTTGCACCAGGAGTGGTGTCGGTGTCTAGGACACCTTACCGGATGAGCACACCCGAGTTAGTTGAAATCAAGTTGCAATTAAAAGAAATGATGGATAAAGGCTATATTTGGCCCAACACGTCTCCATGGGGAGCACCAGTCCTGTTCGTGAAAAATAAGGATGGTACCCTTAGACTGTGTATAAATTATAGGCAACTCAATAAGGTAACCATAAAAAACAAGTACCCCTTGCCCAAGATCGATGACCTGTTTGATCAATTGGAGGGTGCGTCTATTTTCTCAAAGATTGACTTGAGGTTGGGATACCATCAAGTCCAAATCAAGGGTGAATACATCCATAAAACTGCCTTCTGAATGAGGTATGGTCACTATGATTTTGTGGTAGTTCCATTTGGGTTAACCAATGCCCCTGCCACTTTTATGTGCTTGATGAACAATGTAATCAACAAGTTCCTAGACAAATTTGTTCTTGTTTTTATTGACGATATATTAATTTACTCCAAGAACAGAAAAGAGCATGAAGATCATCTTAGAATTGTACTGCAAGTGCTAAGAGAACATCAACTCTATGCCAAATTCAACAAATGTGAATTCTTCCAGAAGCAAATACATTACTTAGGCCATGCTCTCTCTGAAGAAGGAGTAGCAATATACCTTGACAAAATCAGGTCTATCATGGAATGGCCTACCCCAAAGGATGTTTCAGACATCAGATCCTTTATGGGATTAGTAGGATACTATAGGATATTTATAAAAGGATTCTCCAAGATTGGTTATCCAATCACTGCCCTCCAGAATAAGGGGACAAAATTCCCGTGGACACAGAAATGTGAATAAATATTTCAAACCCTAAAACATCTACTGACCCATGCACCCGTGCTGAAGATCATCGATCCAGAAGCTGACTTCCTTGTATGCATAGATGCCTGTAAGGAAGGGCTCAGAGGAGTCCTTATGCAAGGAGGAAGTGTGATCTGCTATGAATCCCAAAAATTGAATGAGCACGAAGTCAACTACGTGACCCATGATCTAGAATTGTCTGCCATAGTGCATGCCTTGAAAATGTGGAGGCATTACCTCCTGGGAAGAAAATTTGTACTTATGACAGATCACTATGGATTGCGATATCTGTTTGATCAACCAAAGCTCAATGCTAGACAAGATAGGTGGATGGCCCTCCTTAGTGAGTTTGATTTCGAGATCAAACACATTAAAGGAAAAGAAAATAGGGTGGCCGATGCCCTTAGCAGAAGTATGAAAACAATTCACCTGGCAGCGGTGAGCACCTGCGAGATAGATGTCAAAGAAAGAGTTAGAAATGCACAAGAAATAGATCCCTTCGTCTAGACCATATCCATGTACCTACAACAAGAACCTGCCAGAGTAAAATATGAAGGCTACCAGATGACCAAAGGAGGTCTACTCACTTACAAAAGTAGATTTTATATTCTAGATTGTGACGACTTGAAGAGGTTCATACTGGATGAACTGCATCAAAGACCCTATTATGGTCATCCAGGATACCAAAAAATGATCACGACCATCAGGAAACAATTCTATTGGCCTGGAATGAAGAAAGACATAATCGAGTACTTGGCCAAATGCATAGAGTGCCAACAGGTTAAAGTAGAATACCGACACCCAATAGGGTTATTACAACCTTTACCAATCCCAGAATGGAAATGAGAAACCATCTCCATGGATTTCATCACTGGATTACTGTTGGACACACCTACCACACTTAGAGGGGGGGTGAATGAGTGTGGGGTTCTTTTTCCCAAAACTTCCCTCTTGAACAAAAAATCATCAATTAGCATTCAACATTTATTCATTACCCATTGTTGTCATTTATAACCATTTATATGTGAGCACATATCAGCAACATATATCAACAATATATCATCAACAAG
>JZKD02S1580130.1:89690-100503 GCA_000966675.3 Picea glauca | reverse complement strand
TCATATATAAGTTAGCTAGATTTCAAATTTTTCTGACCAATAGATACACTTGTGAAAACAATACATGATCTCACCATGTGGATGGCTTGGTATTTCAATTTATGCAATTTCATTTTCTAGAATATTAGGAGTCAAAGCCAAGGAATCTTCATCAAGAGCCCCTCAAATTTGTCTACTTGGTATCAACCGAGTGATCTTTATTTTCTCTTGTAAATCACACAGTCAAGAATTTGAATAGATTAGCTTGGTTGCAATACTACTCTTCTTAGGAAATCTCATCTAAAACTCCCTCGGGGGGGGGGGCTTCCTGAGCCTCTTCCTTTGTGAAGGTGCCATTTTTTTATTCAAGCTGATTTAAGAGCCTGAAAGCATTGGTGACGAGAATGGGATAATCCCTCCTTCTCTGAGTTACATGGGGTACTCTTTGTTCTAACCAAGTGGTCTACGTAAGTTCACTCATTTTATAGTAAGTTGAGCAATTGCGGGATAATAGATGTTTTCCTGATTGAGAGGACCTTCAAAACGGTATGGTAACTATTGCATGTAATTAATTAATTTAAAAATCATAATTAATACATATTTAAATTCTTTACCTTTCGTCAGTCCACCCAACACCTCGGTTAATATTAATTTTCAGTTGATTACATCATTTTTCCATAGTTTTTTCATCTTCCTAAAGGGTTGTAATTTCATTTTCAAATCCCTTTTCAAACTTTGAAAAGTCCCGGGACCACTTTTCAGGCATTTTTGGGTAATACCGGGCCATTCTGCACTTGTTTCCATGCATTACGAGTCCTGAACAAGTTGTTGTTCATCACTTACAACCACCTTAAAAGACATGTTTGTAGCTTATTAAAGGTGTTTTGACTCTAATTTTCACTGCCTTGTCTATAATTTTCATCCCCCAAGCCATTTTTCCCACCGGGGAAGCTAAGGGAGGACAATACCTAGGTTGGGTGGTCCTAAGAGGGATTTTTCACAAGTATTTCACCTCTCCATCTTCCCCTTTTCATCACCTCATATATCAAACCATCTGAGGTGTTGGTAGTCTTAGCCTCATACTAAGCTATCAAATAGGTTGTAACTAGCTTCACAACTAGATAGGTGGGATCTGTACCAACAGACGTATTTTTCTTATAACACACATATTTTCTGGAGACTCCACTGGGGAACTGAAAATCTCTTTTGTTTTGCTTTTATCCCAAACTTTTATTGAGAATGGGACCCAAATTCTTTGGTGTCTTCCCTCCTCACCTTTAGACAAAATTTTGAGACAAGGTCATTAAGAGATTCATCGGATTTCTTTGGTACATGTTATAGTTCGGTTCCCTTGTAATTTCATTGCATTAGGGAGCCATAATTTCCATCGAGTTTTTCTTTTCTTTTACCTTGTCAGTATCCAATTCTACTTGTTCAAAATCACGTGAGAAATTATAGACTATCATTCCTTCCCTTTCACTTGGAGATAAAATAAAACTAACATTTGTTTAAGTTGGGTTACTTTTACATCTCATTAGAAAGAGTAGGATTATTGGTGTGATACCTCTCATGCAATCAAAGTACTTACCTGATCCCCTTGCAATATGTTAGGGGAAAAACATCCTAAGACTTAGGAAAAAGTGTCCCTCGGGATTACGAGAAGCCAAAGTCTATGAAATAAAACAAGTAACCTGACACATACATATGGGAAACCAAATAATATATTTACACTTATTGTACAAGCTAATTCACCCTCTTTCTTTAATTCTTTTCAAAACCCCATACTAAAAAAAACATTGGTCAATCCATCAAAAGTTACTAACCCTTAGGTTGTTCCCTTAATTGTTCCAACAACTGTTTTTGTTCCTCCCACATCTGTTTCGATGGAAATTCCTTGGAAACCCGAGACCCTTTTAAGGTTGGCCCGACCTCTACATGGAATTCTTACAGATGCTCTGAATTGACTTCCTAAGTTTAGTGGAATTGTTCTATTGAAGTTCAAGGAACATATACAAAAATTCTATGATGCATTAACACTTATGGACATAAGCATTCCCAATTTCATCATTAGGATTTTTGTAAGGACCTTTGAGGGTGAAGCAACAAGATGGTATCGCTTTCTTCCCAATGATAGTATCTCATATTGGGACACTATGGTACAAGAGTTCAATAAACATTTCCAAGGAGCAGATGGTGTGGCTTACCTACTCGGGGATTTCAAAACCATATCCATCCATGAGGGAGAGCCAATTCAAAATTTCAACACTTTACCTCCACCTTGAACATAATCCCAATTTCTTCCCAACCATCTTGGAGAAATTTGTTGCACTACTACATGACTGCTATGAATCAAAACGTAAAGTACATATTGAAAGATAAATCAATTCACACTTTAGATGTGGCCAAGGCTAGTGCCCTAGAAATTGAGAGAAACATGGAGAAATTTGATATGATTCCATCACAGATAGTTTATCCCAGTTTTAACGGAAGACCTAGGCATGAAGTACTTCAAAATGAGGGTCCTCGATATGAGCCCCTACCTTCCCAAAATTCAAGGATGGAAGAAAGGGAAAGTTTTGAAACGATGAAATTACTAATGAACATGAACAATCAAATCCTTTCTCTATATTCGAAAAGTAAACGACTTGCATTTTACTACTCCTTTGATGTCAAGTCCTCCTTTTCCTCCTACTGCCTTGTAGGAAGAATGTTGCTAAGGTGTAATGGTGTCACTTTTACCAAGACTTCCATGATCCTGAGTATTTTACTCATATACACGTCACTTGGAATTGTCCAAGACAAGAAAGACACCTTTACCTCCTATAAACAACAAGCATACCTCCACTTATTAGAATGATCAAGTTAACATGGAAGAGTTTGTGCCTTGTGATGATAACTCTCCTCCCTTTGGAATCATTTTTGTATAAACTAGGAATCAGGCCTCTAAACCAAATCCGTAAGGAGTAGAAGGGGCCAAAACCAATCCTAAATACAATGGAAAAAATAAATCTATCATGAGTGGTAGATCACCTTCCCCCCCAAAGAAAAACATTATGTGGACTCCAAACAAGGTTCTACCTAATGATCCACCACCATGGTTCCCAACAATGAGACCTTACAATGTAGTTGAAGATCTATTGAAGGTACCAACCCATATGAAATTATTATATGCTCTTAGGACACTTGCTTAGTTTGAAAACCTTTTTCCTGTTCTACAATCCCCTCATGCTTCATGAATAGAACCAAGAACTCCTCTTTCCAAAGAGACCTCTTCTAAACTAAAGGAATCATATGATGCCATTKATTTAGACCYGAGAGTTCCTCCATTCTATGTCTATGTAAATATTTTTGAKTTTTTTCTCCATAATTGTTTCATTGACATAGGAGCAAGGCACATTKTCATGCCCCTTAGAGTTATGAGGATATTGGGCCTTGCGTGCACAAGCCMTTGTAAATATATGCTAGCTTTGGATTCTAGGACTATAGAGACAATTGGTTACATCAAGGACTTATCCATTTCTTTTAACCAAGCTCYYGATGTGAGAATTCTCATAGACGTARTTGTAGTAGATATATTTGAAGMATATGGTATTCTTTTAAGAAGAGAGTGGTCCTCCAAGGTCAAATAGGGTTGCTACTTCATGGAAGGAACTCACTTTACCTTTCCTCATAAGGGTGTAGAAGTTATCATTAGGAGAGAGCCAAAATATTGAGAGTAGGTTGTTCCTGCTTTCTACAACACGAAACATGTGTATTTTCAGGACACATGGATGGGTACTTATGCTATGTTATTCGAAGAAGATGTTCATGTCCCTCCTCCTGAGCTACAAAAAGTGATTTGAAGCATGGATTTTGATGGTTAAAAATCCAAGCATGGATCCAATGTTGGGGTCCTTTTGTGTGATCCCACGGTAAATTCAATCCCTTTCTCCTTTCAATTAGAGTTCCTTAACACCAATAAAAAGGTTGAGTATGAAGCGTTAGTTTAGGGCCTCCAAAAGGATTTAGAATTAGGAATTTTCAATTTTTTGGTGAGCATGGATTTAGAGCTACTTGTGTACCAAATCATAGAAAAATATGTGGTTTATAACCCTCTTCTGAAACAATACTACTGAAGGGATAAGGAACTTATTGAAAATTTATTGTCTTTCAACATTCAAACTATACCTAGGGATGCAAACCACATAGATGATACTTTGGCCTTTGCCACTTCATGCTTTACTTTAGATTTCATATGGTCTGTCGAGGATATAAAATTCCAAATCTTACATAGGCCTGTGTTACCTGATAATGTTGACTCTTGGCAAGTTTTTTATATTGATGAAAAAGTATGTAGATTCCTTCAAAACAAGGAGGAATTCAAAGATTTGCATATCTGTCATGAGTTGGAAGAGGAAACCAGGGATACAATTCAACTAAAAACAAATAAAATCCCCCCTGTTTTGTCCATGTTGGAATCCATTGTTGATTCCAATGACGCCTCTACCTCTGCACCTAGTATTGATAGTGAATTTGTTAAGAAGATGTAAGAAACCATCCTTATAAAGTTGGGAATAGAGAAAGATCAAAAATTGGTTTATATAGGGTCACAATGTTCTTCCAAGATCAGGAAATTCACATAACTCTTAATGGAGTTCAAAGATATCTTTGCTTGGTCTTACGAGGACCTAAAGGTCTTCAATATGTAGTACATAGTCCATTCCATACCCATAATCTCTGATTTGAAGCCTTACAAGCATAAAAAAAGGAAGAACAACCCTGCTTTAAGATAAACAATTAGGGATGAGTTAGACAAGATGTAAATATCATGGGTTATATACTATGTTTGTTATTCACATTGAGTATACAATTCGGTTCTAGTTCAAAAGAAAACTGGGGATATTCAGTTGTATGTTGATTTTCGACATTTGAATAAAGTGTCCTTAAAATAAAACTACCCTATCACACCTATGGAGGATATCCTCCAACAAGTCTCTAGAGCTCAAATGATGTCCCTTTTAAATGTTTTCTCAGGTTACAATCATATACCCCTCAAACATTCTGATAGTCACAAAACCACCTTCATTAGTAGTTGGGGAACATATGCATATCACAAGACTCCTTTTTGTTTGAGTAACATCAAAAGTACCTTTCAACGTGCCATGGCCATTGATCTCAAATGCTTGTTAGGTAAGATTATAGTTGTATACTTCGATGACCTCACAATTTTCTCCAAAGAACAAGGTAGTCTTTTTTATCACCTTAGGCAAGTGCTTCTTAGATGTCATAAGTTTGACATATCCTTAAATCATAAGAAGACCATTTTTTAGAGTTATGGAGGGAGCTTTTTTGGGTCACATTATATCTCAAGAAGGTGTCAAAGTTGACTCTGATAGGGTGGTAGCAATCAAAAGGCTTCCCTTTCCTACCAATACAAAGGAGATGCATTATTTATTTGGAAAGATAAACTTCCCAAGACACTTCATTCTTGATTTTGCTAAAGTTGTCAAACCTATAAATCAACTAATAAAGAAGGTCATTCAGTTCAAATGGTATCCCCCTACTCATCGTGATTTTGAGTCTAGTAAGAAATCTATTACTTTGGCACCCTTGATAATTAGTCCTAATCACTCTAAGGATTTTTTCATGTACACTAACTCATCAAAGGAGACAATTTCTATAGTTTTATTGCAAAAAGACCACGAGGAAAACCTTAGACTAATTTCCTTTGTAAGACATAATTTGAAGACACATCAACTGAACTATTCTCAACTTGAGAAACATAGTTATTATTTGTATAAATCCTTGGAGTTGTTTTGAAATTACATACAAGGCCACAAATTTGAGGTCTTTGTACCTACATCTCTCTTAGTCACTGCTTTGAATCAAACTAAACTGCATAGTAAGTGGTCCAAATGGATCATGCACATGCAATAATATGACTTGGATATTAAACCAATGAAAACCATAAGGGGAATAGGGTTGGATGAGTTTCCAACCCAATCCCTTGCCTTAGTCATAGATGAAGAACCTCAAGTAGAAACTTTGTTTTCTTACAAATAAATGGTTAATCAAACTGATTTAGCCTCACAACCATGGTATAAAGCTATTGTATATTTTCTGATGAATGTTGTTTTCCCACTGGACATGGATACCAAATCCAAGTGACCCCTTCATTTTCAAGTTTCTTTATATGTATTACAAGATCATATACTTTATAGGAGGAACCTTGATGGAGTATTGTCACGTTTTTTTGACTCCCGATCAAGCCCAAATGGTACTTGAACAATGTCATTCCAGGGTTTGTGGAGGTCACTTTTCAGCCAAAAAAACTAAAGAAAAAGTTTTACATGAGGTTACTTTTGGCCTTCACTCCACCAATATGCCCATTTATTGGTTCAAAAATGTGAAGCTTGCCAATGCTTCATTTGGAAGAAAAAGTTAGTTTCTTTACCTCTTAAACCTTTTGAAGTACAAGTCCCTTTCGTGAGATGGGGTATAGAATTTATTGGGACAATCTCACCACCTTCTATCACTGGTCATATATTCATCTTAACTACTCCTGACTACTTTATGAAGTGGGATAAATTAGTTTCCCTTAGGAATGCTACAAAGCAAAAAGTGGTAGAATTCATTGAGCATGACATTTTATCCTACTTCAAAACCCTTGTTGAGATACTAATTGATAATGGATAAGATTTCATTTCTAATGTCATGATTCACCTCAGTGTCACATACAAAATCCAAATTTTTTGATCTTCCACCTATGACCCCCAAGGTAATGGATTGGCCAATTCAACAAATAAAAATTTGATTCAGGTCCTTAAGAGTGTTGGAAATTTTTTTGTCATCGACCAACTTTAGAAGAATTATAGAAACCTCTAGAAGTAATGGGTATAATCGAAGAAGTCTCCAAAGTGGTCACATTATGGTGTAGCTTTGAGAATGGCCCTCATAGGAAGATTATTTGAATAATTCTACAAGAATCCCAGAGGTGTGGTCAATAATACTGAAGTTGATTGAGGAAAAAGAGGTTAAATAACATTACAAAACCCTCATAGATGGATAGTCCTCCTCATTCCATTTCCAATGGTAGGTGGTACACCACTTGGTTCCTCATGGTTGAGAAGTTATGCTCTCTTGAAGTTGAATAACTGAAGTAGTGATTAAGAAGCCCTTAAATGGTTGAAAAAAGAAGTTACAAGTCGACCCAAAATTAATTAAAGGAGAAAAGTTATTGCAACTAAAAGTTACAGGTCAGCCCTAAAGAAAAGTAATGGAGTTAGTTTGAAAAATATAAATACACCTCAAGAAGCCTCTCATTTGAAAATACACAAGTTCATTGATTATATATCTATCAAGAGATCTTAGTGAATCTGAGGTAGAAAATATGAGGACGTGAATATGAAGTTGTGAAGAAAGGGAGAAGTTCTCGAAGTAGCAGAGGAGAGAGAAGAGTATTTGAAAACCTTAATTTAGTTGACCCCCATAGGTCAAGATTATAGTGTCCCATGAGGCACCCCCACAGGTTGAATGAGGCTCGTCATGGGAGGCCCCACCATATGACCGGTCTCTACCCAATGAGGCTGAGGCAAATTCAATGAAGATGTTAGCTTGTGTTGGCTAAAGATGATATGCACCAGGATGGTCTGTTAGTCTTAGATGATATGCATCAGGTTTATTGTTTCCTTCATGAGTAAAGGCATGTTTTTATGTATATTTCATGCTTGTATTATGGATGGTTTGACACATGCTTAAGGCATGTCTTGGAGGCCTTTTGGTACATGGTTGCATATGGTTGAGGTACATGTCTTGGTGATATTGATAGATGATTGAGACATATCCTTGTTACTTGATTTATGGATGTTATGGTTCATTGTTAGAGGCACATATTTGTGATATTGACACACATTTGAGGCATTTACTTGGTATATGGTTTTGGATGTTATATACTTGAGTAATATCTTATGGTACATGGTTCATAGAGGATATGATACATGCTTGAGGTGTATTTATGCACATGGTTTTGGGCATATGTTTTTATGTTGGCATATGATCTATTTGAGTGGATCAGTTTGATGATGATGATGTATCAATATCACTGATAGTGATACTTACAGGTTGATGTATCAATATCAGTGACAGTGACAAATATAGTGGCAGTTACCATTTGATGCATTAATACCAATGATAGTGATAGTGACATTGGTAGTGACATTGGTAGTGACATTGGTAGTGATAGGTTGAGTCTACATTTATATTTTAGGGAGGAAGGAAGGGGCAAGGAAAGGGGGTTGTAGCCTCCTTCTGGTTGGAGCCAGAGAATACAAGGAGTTGGAGCTTCCTTCAGTTTGGAGCCAGTAAATCTGGGGTTTGGAGCATCCTTCCATTTGGATATGGAGAATTTGGGAAGTTGTAGCTTCCTTCAGGTTGGAGCTTGTAAACATGGGGTTAGATCCTCCTTCCAGTTGGTGTTGGAGAATTTGGAAGTTTTTGCTTCCTATGAATGTAATATTTTCATATATAAGAAAGCATTTCATGGTTTTATCCCATTAGGATTTCCACGTAAAAATATATTGTGTACTATGTAAGATATGATATTTTTGAATGGTACTGCTTATGGTTATATGTTCATGAAAATTTAAATCAACACATAAGTAATAATTTGATGTTTATTTATTTTGGTTCAAAATGGTAAAAATTGCATAACAATGATTCACCCCCCCTCTCATTATTCCAACAATTGGTATCAGAGCAAGTCCTTCAGAAAATAGTCTAATAAATGGAAGGGAAATCATGGAGTACACTAAGATTGGAATACCACAGTTTTATGGAAAGAACTATGCCTTCTGGAGTAGAAGGATGAGAACATATTTACAAGCACATGGATTTGAAGTCTGACAAGTAGTAGTAAATGGATACAAAGCTCATGCCACTACTCCAACATATAAGGATTGAAATAAACTTGACGAAAACAACTCAAGGGATAAAAATGCTAGTCTGAGTGGCTTGAATGAGTCAATACATATCAAGGTTATGCATTGTGACTCTACAAAGTATCCTCAATACAAACTTCAAAACATTTACGATGTAGTCTCCAAAGTTAAAGCTGCCAAGATTCAAAATTATATAGGTCAATTTGAACAGTTGAAAATGAAGGAAGATGAAGATATTGCATCTTGTTTTCTGTGATTTGATGAGCCAACAAATGATATTAAAGGATTGGGAGAAGAAATTAAAGAACCAATCATTGTTCAAAAGGTACTAAGGTCTCTTCCATTGAGATTTGATCCAAAAAATTCAGCCATAGAAGAAAGAGAAGATCTTGCCACCTTGAGCATGGACGAGCTACATGGGATACTTACAGGTTATGAAATGGGAACAGAGCAGGATAATCCACCTAGAAAAGAAGAAACTTTCAAGGCATATAAGAAGAAAAAGAAGAATAAACAAAATCCAAAGTCAAATTGTAGTTGCATCGATGATTCAGATGAAGATGAAGAAATGGACAACTTCATAAGGAAGTTGAAGAGAGGAATTGACAAGTACAAAGGTATGATTCCTTTAATATGATTTAATTGTGGTAAAATTGGTCATTTTTCTTCTAAATTTTCTTATATTAAGAATTCAGATAGTGATGTATAAGAATCTCTCAAGAAAGAAAAGAAATATAAAAAGGGAGACAAGAGAAGAAACAAAATGAAATTCTTCAAGAAAAGTCTCTACTCAAAAGAGGACAGTTCCTCATGAGATGAGGATGACAATAGCGATAATGAATTATAAAATGTACTCTATTATGGCTTTTGAAAAGGATGAATAAGATTATGAAGAAGAAGGTGAATTGGATCTCAGAGAAAAACTAATTATCTCCTTAGATGAGCTAAAAAGAGAAAGGAAGAAAAACAAATCACTCAAGAGAGAATTACTCAAGCTAAAAGAGGGCTTGCAAAGTCTTAACTTTGAATAATATCAACATATAATTATGAATGTCAAAGTCCAAGTGGAAGAAGCCAATATAATTGAAGAAATAATCAAAATCCAATTGGACGAAAAGGAGAAAGAGAAGGAGAGCTTAGAAACAAAAATAGTTTCACTAAGGAAAAAACTTCAAAAAATAAACATGCAAAAGAACAACACCAAAATACTGGATGAAATCATCAGTGCTCAAAGGCCATACTATGACAAGTATGGACTGGGATACAACCAAACATACACAGAGAAGGTTTCAATCTCTATGACAAAAAAAAATGAAGCAGACCAAAAGAGTTATGTAGAATTCACCAAAGGTTCCACTAAGAAGGAAGAATGAAGGATTCTAAATGAGAAATTTTGGGATATTGAGAGAAGTCAAGAAGAAGATTATAAAAGGACAACACCACCTATAATATCTAGAATTCAGAATCAACAACCAACCATGGAAATAAATCAAGAAGAAAACTATAGAAGAACAACACCATTCAGAATATCTCCCAGGTACCAAACTATTTTTCTTGGTTTATGTTACTCCTGTAACAATTTTAGGCACAAATATATAAAATGCAAAGATTATGCTAAGAACATAGGAAATTATGACAACCTCCATATAATTAATCATCTCAGAAAGCCTCATGAAGTGTATAACATAAACTATAACAGTTTTGGCTCATTAAATGATGAAGTAGAATGTTATAAATGAAACAATTTTGGACACATGGCCAAATATTGCATATTAACAACTCCTCCAAAGGAACCAAAGAAAGATTTATGTTGATTAAGGTTGGTTGTCATTGATGTCAACCCTTGAAGAAAGACTCGTAGCACAAAGGTTTGGGTAATGGACCCAATAGTGTTTGATGTAAATATGACTCATTATTGT
>JZKD02S1580130.1:53330-85011 GCA_000966675.3 Picea glauca | reverse complement strand
TGGACTAGGGATTCGAATCCAACTGCCTTCCAAGAATGAAAAGATGCTTCCCCCATTCATCTCAACAGCTTAACAATCGCCCAGAATAGGTAGCGCTCCCTCAAAAGGGCTATCAAAGCGTTGTAGCGCTCCCTGGTAGGCTTTAGGGGGCGCTGGCGCCCTCAAAATCTATAACGCTCCTTCAAAAGGGCCTGGAAGCGTTATAACGCTCCCTGATAGTGTATGAGGAGCGCCGATGCTCCGAGATAGTGTAAGGGGGAGCGCTCCTCTCCAAAACTCAGTTTTTGAGGTGCTTTCAGGTGGCAAAAGGTTGTTTGACTTCAGCAGATCAGTTCTCCTCCTTCAAATCAGTCATGTGAGATGTTATAAGTGTCTCTTTAGTGTTGTTATCATGACAATATGTCTGAACATCCTTTGTGACACTAGTGACCAACTTGCGACACTTGCGAAAGTTGATGCGACACTTACGACAATTGAGAGGGATAATGCGACACTCATCCAGCTGAGCAATTTTGACGTGTAACACAGAGTAGCAAAGAAGATCTCAACCATTGAAATCACCGTTGATCTAGTTGAGAGGAAAAATCCCTAAACTAGAGGCAGAGCCTTTGATTGAGAAGGACAGGTGTCTATGGATCATTGACTCTGGAAGATTGACGTATCGAGGAAAGAAAGGTTTGAGAGTTGAAACTCCTGGAGCCTGAATCACGAAGTAAATCACAGTCGTGGATTTAGGAAGGTTAGATATGATTTGTAGAACTTGAAAGGACAGATATGAATCGTCAATTCAAGAGAACCATCAAGATTGTGAGATCGACGGTCCCATTGCATTGCATTGCAAGGTCAGAACATGCTCGAGTATTAATTTTTCGTGAGCGGGCCACAATCAAAATCACCGTATCACCAAAGGCATACATGGATCTCTGTAGTGAATTGCGGGGCGAAAAGTAGATTTCCCTCAAACCACCTTTGGCCATGCCCACAATCACATGGTCACATGACAACATCACCCAAGGTCACATCAATGAAATATTGAGGAAGGAGTTAGCGCTGTTAGGCTCCACATCAATGATTATGAATTGAAAATTCAAAAAGCATTTGCGTGTATAATCTAGCGATGCTAATCAAATTGAATATGATCGAAGGGTTGGTGTTTCATTTTGTGATTTCTTGACCAGTTACAATTCAGTTACACTAACTAAATCATTGTTCCTGAGCGGTTGAATCATTGTTCCTGAGTGTTGGAATCATGATTTCTTAGTTTTTTTGAGATTCTCGACTTGAGCATTGGAGATGTGGAGTGTAATGGATGATGAGAGTGGGAATAAAAGAAAAATGTCATGACAGAGAGAGGTTGTTGTTTCTCTGTAAAAAATAGTCGAACTGTAAGTAATGAAGATTACAACATGAACTGAAGGAGAAGATGCAGAGATGAAGAAGATAAGATGGACAAAGAAGAAATGGTGAAAAAAATAGATTGTACAAGAACTTAAGTGCAAGAAGATGCGAGCAAGAAGACACTGATACATGCAGAGAATACCAGTGTATCAAACCAATGATGAGACTGGTAAGCCATTGATAAATATTGTATCACTGTAATAAATTTAAGCAAGCAAATATTTATATCTCAGGGAGGTAGGGTGGTGCTAGGGAGGACTATTGTCCTCAGAGTTTCAAGTGGGTGCTTGAACACAGGGAGTTGTAGCTTCCATTTGGTTGCAGCCAGAAAAACTAGGGTGGTAGGGTGGTGCAAGGGAGAACCATTGTTCTCTGTTATACAATTTGGTGCTTGTGTGACTGGAAGTTGGTGCTGGAACACTCAGGGAGTTGGTGCTTCCTTTGGGTGCTAGAGAAACCAGAGAGTTGGTGCTCTCAACAAGTTTCAACTTGTTAAAGAAGAGGTTGTAGCCTCATTTTGAGTTGGTGCTCAAAGAAATATGATGTAGAGAACTTAAAAGACTGCCTATCATTCCAGGAAGAATATGTTTTCTCCCTTTATGGGTTTCCTCGTGAATATCTGTCTCTGTGTATATCATATGTGTGATTGATGTTTGTTATTTATGCTGCTCATGTCTTGCATAATCTTGATGATCACTTGGAGAAGGTTAATAATATTTTAATAGGTATAAAATTGTTTAATCACAGTGACAACTGATTCACCCCCCCCTCTTAGTTGTCTTAGTAATTTCAACAATTGGTATCAGAGCGGGTTCCTTTTATTTAAAGGTATATCGGTAATCTTAAACATGAAAAACCATGAAGGAACTTCAAACAATAAGCCTCATATGTTTGATGGAACAAATTTTGCCTTCTGGAAGGTTAGAATGAGATCAACATACATCATGGCCTTAGGTGTTGATGTTTGGGATGTTGTAGAGACTGGATATACAAAACCTGTTGTGTTATATTCCAAAGACGATAAATTAGAATTTAGCTTCAATGCAAAGGAAATGAATGCTATATTGAGTGGGCTTGTTGAAGCTGAATTTGTAAAGGTCATGCAACTTGAATCTGCCAAAGAAATGCGAGATAAACTTATTAGCAGTTATGAAGGAGATGAGAAAGTAAAAGATTCCAAACTTCAAACACATAGATTGAAATTTGAACAACTAAAGATGAATGAGGATGAAATAGTTAGTAAATATTTTATAAGAGTTGAGGAGCTTGTGAATTCCATGAAGGGTCTTGGTGAGAATATTGAAGACGCATTTTTAGTTCAGAAGATTTTAAGATCTCTGCTTGATAGATTTAATTCAAAATTTTCTGCAATAGAAGAACTGAATGATCTTAAAAACTGTCTATTGATCAACTCCTAGGAACTCTAATTGCTTATGAAATGGGGGTTAGAAAAGATAAATCCACCACTAGAGAAGCATCTTTTAAAGCATACAAGAATACTAATTCGGAATTAGATGATATTGAGGAAAAATTTGTGAGAAGGTTAAAGAAAGGATCAGGCAAATACCAAGGCAAGCTTCCCTTCAAATGTTTTAACTGTGGAAAGATAGGTCACTTTGCATCTAAGTGTCCACAGAAGAAGAAGGTCTAGAAATTTGAAGGTGAAGAGAAGTACAAATCAAAGAGATTTGGCAAAAAGAAAAGTTTATGTGTAAAAAATGATGACTCTTCAGAAGACACAAACAATGACTCTTCCTGTGAAGATAAGGTTAATGAATTTATGCTTATGGAAAAAGGGGATTATGATAATAAAATAATAGGAAGTGATTTTAATGATGAAGAATATATGGTTGATATGGAAGGTGAACTAATCAGTGCTTTAGAAGAGATTGACAGACTCAGAGTTAAGAAGAGAAAGCAAAAACAATTGTTGATGCAGTTTGAAAAGAATGGTAAAAAACATGATGAAGACTTTGCCCTGCTAAGAGTAGAGTTAGAAGAGGCAAATAAAATAGAGGACACTCTGAAACAACAGTTATCAGAGAAGGAGGCAAGATGTGAAGCCTTGGAAGAAGAGGTAGTAAAAACCAGAAAAGAGATGAAGTTTAATGCATTGTATCTCCAAAATCTTCCAAGCATTAAAGCCTCAACATAACTAAATGACATTCTGAGAAAACATAGATATCCTTTGTTGAAAACTGGTTTAGGTTATGTAAGTGGTTCAAGAAGCAAACATACAGAAATAAAAGAGCAAGTAAATATGATCAAGTTCCAAGTTAGCAGACAATCAGACCATATGAGTACTCTGCCACCAAAATCTAATAAAGACAAGATGATCCCTTATAAAAAACAAAGATATCAAAAGATGAAGTAACAAATGCCAAGAATAAGGCCATTCTTCAGGTACCAAAATTTCTTCCATGGTTACTGTTTTTACTGCTATAATTTTGGTCATAAGATTTCAAATTGTCAAATTAAGTTTAGAGACATGCAACTGAGGATATCAAGAAATAAACAATCTTTGCAACATAGAACTAAACAACCAATGAGTAGACAAAGTTGCACCCATCGCTTTGACCTATTGAACAATGAGCTCGAATGCTATAATTTTCATAACTTCGGCCACAAAGATGCAAACTGCCATATGAAGAATTACAAAGAAAATCCAAGGATAAAACCCTTATCTAGAAATGCCAACACATTGAAAAACAAAGATAGTGAAAAATGTGGTCTAGTACTTTCAGCTCAAAGACAAAAGAACACCTGGTATATTAACAATGGATGTTACAAACACATGACTGGAGACAAAAGTAAGTTTATGTCTCTAATTGAAAGAAAATAAGGAAATGTAACCTTTGGAAATTATGCACCGGGAAAAATCAAAGGTAAATGAATGGTAAGTCTAAGTAATGGCAAAGGGAAAGATCAAGATGTGTTGTTTGTAGATGGTCTGAAACATAATCTGCTTAGTGTCAATCAAGTTTGTGACAGAGGATGTAAAGTTGTTTTCACTTCTAAAGATTGTAAAATACAATCTATGAATTCAAGATAGTTGATTGCAAAAGGCATAAGAACACAAAACAATGTCTATGTTTTGAAAGAAGAAAAAGAAGAATGTCACTTAAGTAAGTATGATGAAATATCGTTATGGCATAGGAGACTTCGACACCTAAATTTTGATCTTCTAATCAAACTTAGAAACAATGGGGTAGTAAAATATCTTCCAAAAATATCATAGCCATATGATTATGTATGAAAACCTTGCCAAATAGGAAAGCTCACTCAAACACAATTTAAATCTAAGAACTTTGCATCAACAGATAAACCTCTTCAGTTAGTACATATGGATTTATGTGGACCATCAATGAAGGAAGGTACAAGAAAAAATAATTACTTAATGTTGATTATTGATGATTATTCTAGACTTACATGGGTTGCCTTTCTGAAAGAAAAATCTGAAGCATTTGAAAAATTCAAAGTGTTTAAGGATCTCACTGAGAATCAAACAGGAAAAATATTGAAGGTAGTAAGGTGTGATAGAGGAGGAGATTTTAGTTCAAGGGACTTCAAATAGTTTTGTGATAAACATGGCATCAAAAGAGAGTATACTATTCCAAGGACTCCACAACAAAATGGAGTAGTTGAGAGACAAAATAGATCAGTTCAGCAGATGGCAAGATCAATGATGAATGAAAGGAATATTGCCCAGAAATATTGGGTAGAAGCAATTCATACAGTTGTACATATTCTTAACAAATCTCATCTCAGGCTACAAAGTGACATGACTCCTTTTGAACTATGGTTTGGAAGACCTGCTTCAATCAAGCATTTTAAAGTCTTTGGGAGTAAGTGTTATATCAAGAACAACAATGAAAATCTTGGCAAATATGATGACAAGGCTGATGAAGGTATCTTCTTAGGGTATGCTAAAAACGATAAAGGATACCGATGTTATAATAAGAGGCTGCATAAATTGGTTGAATGTATTGACATAAAAGTTGACGAAGAAATCTCGATACGAGATGTAAGTAGTGTTGAATCAACAACAAAGGATATAGTTTAAGTTGAATATGAACAGGTCCAAGAATCAGAAAAATAAGAATCTGAGTCATATGAAGATACAAATACTCAAGAAGACTCAAATCAATAGACAACATCAAATCCTCCCTTCATAATTACTCAAAAAAATCATCCTGCAAGTCAGATAATTGGTGAGAAAGACAAAGGTGTACAAACCAGGAGAAGGATAATCAAAGACACTAAGAAATCACATATAGCCTTCATATCCATGGTGGAACCCAAGAAATTTAATGAAGCTAGTAAATATGTAAATTAGTTAAAATCAATGAATGAGGAGCTGGATCAAATTGAGAAGAACAATACTTGGGAGCTTGTTCCTAGACCTGGAGATAAGAATGTAATTGGCACCAAATGTGTGTTTAAAAAAAAATTGAATGAACAAGGACAAATTGTTAGGAATAAAGTCAAATTGGTCTATAAGGGGTATGTACAAGTTGAAGGACAAGATTTTGGTGAAACCGTTGCACCAGTGGCAAGATTGGAAGACATCATAATATTTCTTGCCTATGCGTGCCATAAGAACTTGAAAGTATATCAAATGGATGTTAAGTCAACATTTCTTAATGGAGATCTAGAAGAAGATGTATATGTGGAGCAACCTGAAGGATTTTCATAGACAGATAATCCCGACTATGTCTATAAGTTGAAAAAGGCATTATATGGAATAAAATATGCACCACGAGCCCGATGTTATAGACTGGACACATTTCTATAGGACAAAGGGTTCAAGAAAGGTATTGTTGAAAATAACCTATACATTAAGTCTGAAGGTGATGATTTATTAGTTGTTTTGTTTTATGTAGATGACATTATTTTTGGATGCACCAATGACCCTTCAGTTCAGTGGTTTGCTAATTCTATGAAAACTGAGTTTGAGATGTCCTTGATAGGAGAAATGTCATATTTTCTTGGTTTACAAATCAATCAGAGTTCTACGGGGCTATTTATCTCTCAAGAAAAGTATTTGAAAGAGATTTTGAAGAAGTTTCAGATGGAAGATTCCTCTCCTGTTAGTACACCTATGGTGATTGGTTTCAATCTCAGTATAGATGATATTTCACCTGATGTTGATCAAAGAACATATCGATCAATGATAGGCATTCTTCTATACATCACAACATACCATCCTAATATAATGCAAGCTATTGGAATGGTAGGTAGTTATCAGTATGCTCCTAAACAAAGTCATTTAGCAACTTTCAAAATGATATTCAAATATTTGAAGGGTACAATGACTTATGGTCTCTGGTATTCTAGAAATCCGAATTTTCAATTAATTGCATATTCATATGATGATTGGGAAAATTGTTTGGATGAGAGAAAGAGCACTAGTGGAGGTGCATTCTTCTTAGGTGATTCGTTAGTAGCATGGATTAGTAAGAAGAAGAGATATATTTCATTATTAACTACAGAGGCATAGTACATTGTTGCTACTACTTGTTACACTCAGATCTTATGGATGATACAAAATCTTGCAGATTTGAATGTAACTTATACTGATCCCATTCCACTTCACTGCGATAACACCAGTTCCATTAGTGTCTTGAAGAATCTTGTAATCCATTCAAAGACTAAAAATATACCAATAAAGTATCATTTTCTCAAAGAGCGGGTTACAAACAAAGTTGTTCAGCTGAATTATATTCCTTCCATAGAGCAGATAGCTGATATATTCACTAAACCACTTGCAATAACTCAGTTTGAGTATCTACGCTAGAAGTTGGGCGTGGCCTTGTTATCAAGTTAAAACAACCTATATGATCAGGGGGAGAGTTCTCATAGTATATCTAATCAGGGGGATAATGCTTATTGTATCTCTGATCAAGGGGAGAACAAAGTCACTCTCAGTTTTCTTTGACATTGATGTCAAAGGGGGAGAAAAGGTGTGGTATGGATGCTACAATTGGAGGTCTAGCAGAATAGTGCAGCCTTTTAGGGTTTCCATCAATGCCAAAGGGGGAGATTATTGTCATGTTTAAAGGAAGAGTTTTATTTTCATTGATGGAAAGAACAACAATGATGAAGATGAGAAATCTTAGAAGAGATAGCACTTTCCAAAAGTGCAGACGAGGTTCAAGAGACGGACTCACAGGAGGAGCAAAGGTCGAGACCTTTGAACACTTAGAAAAAATTCCAAGTCAGAGAGATCAGAAGCTTAGGAGAGAGGGTGACAATGACTGTTGGAACATAGCACAAAGGTCAGACAACCATCTGATTGAAACAAGGTGCACGAGCCTTAATGCTTTGCACAGACAAGAGAGAGGACTTACCAAAGTTTTGAAGTCTCGAAGTAGTTTGGGGTTGTCCATTGTCGAGGAGGACAGGTGGCATGAGATCCACAACTTTAGAAGTTTGTGGATGAGGAGGAGGTGAAAATCGTCGATGAAAAATCATGACCATTGATTGTCAGGGGGAGTATGTGTCAGCTGATATGAGATTTCAGATAAATCTCACTTCAAGAATTTCCAGTTGAGAATTGAAATTCCCGAAGCTCGAAGAGTGGGAGAGCCGTAGTAAATTTCAACCATCAGATCTAGAGGGATACGTGGCGACAGATCATGAACTCTAGAGAAACCACTTCAAGAGTTTTCAGTTGAGATCTGAAACTCCCAAAGCCTGGAGAGTCGAAGTAAATATCGATCGTCCGATCATCCGAAGTAGATCTCAGTTTTCAGATCGTCTGAAGAAGATTTCAAGTATCAAATTGTCTGAAGTGAATTTGGGCCATCTGATCTAGAAAATACATGGAATAAACTTGTGGAATCCAGGTGAAGTCATGAAGTGAACAAGGATTGTTGACTCGAGGTGGACACGTGGTGACAGATCCAGAACTCTGGGTATGAAATACTCTGGAGGAAATCAGAGAGTGTAAGCGTCAAAGCCCCGAAGTGAATCTTGATTGTTGATCGAGAAGGGTGCCAAGGGCCATAGATCTGGCCTTGGTAGAAAGTACCGAAGTCTTGAAGTAGACTAGAGCCATTGATTTGAGGAGGAAACGTGGTAGGAATCTGTGGACTCCAGCTAAAAGCGTTCTGGGAGACCGTGAAGGTTGAGAATTGAAATCATCGAAGCTCGGAGTAGCGAAGGAGATTTCTATCATTGATTGAGAAAGGGGACATAGGACCATTGATCTAGTTGAGAGGGAAAATCCCCGAAGTAGAGGTAGAGCTATTGATTAAGAAGGACAGGTGTCCATGAATCATTGACTCTGGAAGATTGACGTATGAAAGAAATCAGGGTTTGAGAGTTGAAACTCTCGTAGCCTAGATCATGAAGTAAATCACATTCATTGATTTAGGAAGGTTAGATCTGATCCGTAGAACTTGAAAGGATAGATCTGAATCATCAGTTCAGGAGCACCATCAAGATCGTGAGATTGATGGTCCCGTCGCATTGCGGGGTCAGAACATGCTCAGGTCTTAATTTTCCATGAGCGGGCTGCAATCAAAACCATGGTATCACCAAAGGCATACATGGAGCTCTGTAATGAATTTCGAGGCAAGAAGCGGATTCCCTCAAACCACCTTTGGCCTCGCTCGTAATCACGTGGTCACATGAGATCATCACCCAAGGTCACATAAGCGGAATATTGAGGAAGGATCTAGCACTGCTAGGCTCCACATTGGAGGTTACTCATTGAAAAGTCAAAAATAATTTGTGTGTATAATATAATGATGTTGATCAAACCGAATCTGATTGAAGGGATGTTGTTTCATCTCGTGATTTCTTGATCAATTACGATTCAGTTACACTAACTGAATCATTGTTCCTCAATGGTTGAATCATTGTTCATGAGCATTGGAATCATGATTCCTGAGTATTTTTTAGTTTCTCGACTTGAGTGTTGGAGATGTGGAGTGTAACAGATGATGAGAGAAGGAATAAAAGAAAAATGTCGTGATAAAGAGAGGTTGTTGTTTCTTTGTAAAAAATAGTCAAACTATAAGAAATGAATATTACAGCATGAATTGAGGGAGAAAATGTAGATATGAAGAACATAAGTTGGACAAAGAATAAATGGTGAAAACAACAGACTCTATGAGAACTTAAGCACAAGAAGATGCGAGCAGGAAGACACTGATGCAAGTAGAGCAGACTAGTGTAGTAGAACAATGATGAGACTGGTAAGCCATTGATAAATAATGTATCACTGTAATAAATTTCAGCAAGCAAAGATTTATATCTCAAGGAGGTAGGGTGGTGCTAGCGAGGACTGTTGTCCTCGGATTTCCAAGTGGGTGCTTGAACATATGGAATTGTAACTTCCATATAGTTGCAGCCAGAAAAACCAGGGTGGTAGGGTGGTGCAATGGAGAACCATTTTTATATGTTATACAGGTTGGTACCTGTGTGACTGGAAGTTGGTGCTTCCATCCAGTTGGTGTTGGAACACTCAGGGAGTTGGTGCTTCCTTCTAGTGAGTGCTAGATAAATAGGAGAGTTGGTTCTCTCAGCAAGTCATAACCTGTTAAAGAAGAGGTTGTAGCCTCATTTTGAGTTGGTGCTCAAAGAAATATGATGTACTGAACTTAAAATACTGCCTATCATTCGAAGAAGAAGAGGTTTTCTCCCTTTATGGGTTTCCTCGTGAATATTTGTCTATGTGTATATCATATGTGTGATTGATGTTTGTTATTTTTGCTACTCATGTCTTGCATAATATTGATGATCACTTGGAGAAGGTTAATAATATTTTAATAGACATAAAAAAATTTAGGCACAATGACAACTGATTCACACCCCCCTCTCAGTTGTCTTAAGTAATTCCAACAGTTTTCTCAAGAAAAAATCATATACGTTTTAGAATATTTAAGGATATGGTTGAAAACAAAATGTATTTGAGAATTAAATGCTTAATATCATACAATGGAGGTGAATTCACATCAAAATAATTCATGTATTTTTGGGAAGATCATGGAATAAAAAGGTAGTCCTTAGCAACTATGACACCCCAACAAAATGGACTCGTTGAAAGGAAGAATATAAATGTGACAGAGATGGCCAGAACCATGTTAAAAGATTCCAAGTTGAGTAATGTATTTTGGTTACAAGCAGTGCACACAACTTTTCATATATTGAACAGAGGAATTGTCAAAAATAGCAATTAAAAACCTACATATGAGTTATGGAAGGAAAGACCAGCAAATGTCAATCATTTTAGAGTATTTGGAAGAAAATGCTACATAAAGAGAGAAGATGACATACCTGGAAAATTCGATTCTCAATTTGATAAAGGAATATTGGTTGGATACTTAAGAAAAAACAAGGCATACAAATGTTAATACATAAGACTCAACAAGAGAGTGGAAAGCATAAATGTAAATATTGATGAAACAAATGTGCCAAAGATCGTAGAAGAAAGAAAAAGAATTCTAAAGAGCAGGAAGCATAAGAAGAACCAAAAGAAGAAGAGGTAGAAGAAGAAGAACATCAACAACAAGAAGAGAAGTTGTTAGAAGCATAACAAGAAGAAAATGATGAACAAGTTTTTCAAATACCTTCCAGGACACCTAACCATGGAGTTCAAAAGATCATCCACCAGAGCAAATTATTGGAGATACGAATGCAGGATTAGAAACCATAGGAAACAAACAAGTACGTACACTTGAACAAAGACATCTAGTATTACTATCCACAATTGAACCCAACAACTTTGAGTAAGCCAACAATGATGAACATTGGATTAAGGCCATGGAAGAAGAATTGAATAAGATATAGAAGAATGAGACATGGGAACCGGTTCCAAGACCTAAGGACAAAAATATGACTAGTAAAAAATGGGTGTTAAGGAAAAAATTGAACGAAGATGGATAGGTAAACATAAACAAGGAAAGGTTAGTATGCAAAGGATATGCTCAATTTGAAGGAGTATATTTTTAAGAATCTTTTTCCTATGTTGCCAGAATGGAAGCAATCAAAATAATCTTGGCCTATGCATGTTCCAAAATAATCAAAGTATATCAGATGGATGCAAAATCAACATTTCTAAATGGTGAATTAGAAGAAGAAGTCTACATCGAACAACCATAATGGTTTCTACTATCAGAGAGAAAATATTATGTTTGCATATTGAAGAAATCTCTATATGGACTCAAGCAAGACCCTAGAGCTTGGTATTCAAGATTGGACAAGTATTTGCAGCAACAAGGAATTATAAAGGGTAATGCAGATAGAAATCTCTATGTAAAGGTTGATATGAACAACATTCTTATCATCGAAGTATATGTGGATGACATTATCTTTGGAAAGGATGAGTAACAAGTTTTTCGAAGACATGAAGAATGAGTTTGAAATGTCACTACTTGGTGAATTGACATTCTTTTTAGGACTTCAAATATCTCAGTTGGATGAAGGAATTTTCATTTCCCAAACCAAGTACATCAAATAAATGACGAATAAGTTCGGAATGGAAGATTGCAAACCCGTAAGTACTCTTATGGTGACTGGTTGCAAGTTGAGAAAATACGATGAATCTAAGGAAGAAGATCATAGACTCTATAGATCGATGATTGGCAGCCTACTCTATGTGAAAACCTCAAGACCATATGTGATGCTAGTAGTTGGACAGGTTGAAATATTTCAAGCAACACTGAAGGAAATTCATGTTCTAGTAGTAAAGAGACTCTTTAGATATCTTAAAGGAACAACAGAGTTTGTATTATGGTATCCGAAAGGGAATGAGTTGACGATGGTCGCCTACACCGATGCAGATTGAGAAAGAATCATTGATGATAGAAGAAGTATTGGTGGATCAACCTTTTATTTGGTTTATTGTTTGGTATCCTAGTTAAGTAAGAAGCAATGCTCAATATCATTGTCTACAACAAAAGTTGAATATATTGCAACAACAACATGTTATACTTAGGTTCTATGGATGAATCCAAAAATCCAATATATACAAGTGAAACATGATGAGACTATTTCAATATTTAGTGACAATACCAGTGCTATAAGTATATCCAAGAATCCATTGATGCATTCCAAGACCAAACATATTTTGATCAAATTTCACTTTCTACGGGAACAAGTTACATAAAAGAATATCAAGTTGGGGTACATCGGGACAAAGGAATAGATTGCAGATATCCCCATCAAAACTCTCCCAAGAGAGACATTCGAGTATCTTCGATAGAAACTTGGAGTAGTTTCTTCCCCACAATGATCTACGTGGATTTTTGCAAAGAAGACAAGGGAAGAGAAAGCATCAAGAAGAGTTAAACTGTGAAGAGAATATTGTTGAATGATTATATTATTGATGTTAGATCAGTCAATAAAGGAACCTTAATATGAATTATTTTTATATATGTTAGTGGTTTACATCATCATGAGCACCAATGGACAAAAAATAGTGGAGGAGATAAAGAACAAGAGCATAAAAGAAATATCAGAAGCATGAATACTGAGAAAGAGATTATTAGAAGAAGGTATACTTTTAGGGGGAGTTAACCTTTTCCATTGATGTCAAAGGGGGAGAGAAAGAATAGAAGCATGAATACAGGGGGAGCACATGAAGACAGGGGGAGCATTGGTCACATGGAGGTCATGAGTTTTTCCATCAATGCGAAAGGGGGATATTGTTGGAAAATTGGTTGTCATTGATGTCAACTTTATAAGAAGTCTATAAGCCTCTAGAATTAATGGGTATAATTGAATAATTTTAGAAGCCTCTAGAAGTAATGGGTATAATTGAAGAAGTCTAGAAGTCTCTAATAATAATGGGTATAATTGAAGAAGTATCCAAAGTGGTCCCCTTATGGCATATATTTGAGCATGACCCTCAAGGGAAGACACTTTGAAGAAGTCTACAAGAAGCCCAGAAGTGTGGTCATGAATCTTGAAGTTGACTGAGGGAAAATAGGTTGAAGAACATTACAAAAACCTCATAGATGAATAGTCCTTGTCATGTTATTTCTAACAATAGGTGGTATTCCACGTGGTTCCTCATGGTTGAGAAGTTATGCTCTCTTGAAGTTGAAGCCCCGAAGTAGTGATTAAGAAGGCCCCAAATGGTTGCAAAAAGAAGTTACAAGTCAATCCAAAATTAATTAAAGAAGAAAATTTATTGCAACTAAAAGTTACTGGTTGGCCCTAAAGACAAGTAAAGAATTTGGTTTGAAAAGTACAAATACACCTCAAGAAGCCTCTCATTTGAAAATACACAAGTTCATTGATTATCTATTTATTAATTGATCTCTTAGTGAATATGAGTCGGTGAATCTGAAGCATCAAAGAAAGGGTGAATGTCTCGGAGCTGTAGAGGAGAGCGAAGGTTTTTTGAAAACCCTAATTTAGATGACCTCTGCAGGTTAGGATTAGAGTGTCCTACGAGGCACCCCTGTGGATTGACTGGGACTCATCACTCGAGGCCCTGCCAGATGATTGGTCTCTATACAACAAGGCTGAGGAAAATTCAATGAAGATGTTATCTTGTGTTGGCTAAAGATGATATGCACCAGGTTGGTCTATTGGTCTGAGATGATATGCATCAGGTTTCCTTCATGAGTAAAGATATGCTTTTATGTATATTTGATGCTTGTATCATGGGGGGTTTGGCACATGCTTAAGGCATGTCTTGGAGGCCTTTTGGTACATGGTTACATATGGTTGAGGTACATGTGATCCGAATATTAGGGGGGGATATAGTCTAAGTTTGGATGTAAAAAGCCATAAATCCATATAAGTGTAAAAGGGAGCATGATGAACATGTAATAAATGGAGTTAGTTGTTCTAAGTTGACTTCTTCATAAGACACCTTATAAAAAAGGCAATAGGAAGAGAGTTTAGATCGGGAAGGAGAGGTCCCAAAATTGGAATTATTGCATACAATGGTTATTATTAATGGAATCCTTCTTCTCTAACTCTTTCTCTCTTTCTCATATTTTTGTGGTGCATTTAGCTCATGGATTTTCATCAATGTTCTTGTGATTAATTTCATGGCAGATTTGTATGTTTTCTCTCCTCCTCTTTCGTCATCAAGCCTTCTAGATCTCATCCCTCAAGATCTATATCAATATTGATCTGAATCTTAGGGGGGCATATAATCTAAGTTTGGACATAAAAAATCCACAAATCCATGTAAGTGTAAAAGGGAGCATGGTGAACATGTAATAAATGGAGTTAGTTGTTCAAATTTGAATTCGTCAAGAAGAAACCTTATAAAAAAGGTAATAGGAAGAGAGTTTAGATCAAGAAGGAGAGGTCCCAAAATTGGCCTCATTGCATGTAATGGTTATTCTAAATGGAATCCTTCTTCTCCAACTCTTTCTCTCTTTCTCATATTTTTGTGGTGTATTCAACTCATGGATTTTCATCAATGTTCTTGTGATTAATTTCATGGAATATTTGTATGTTTTATCTCATCCTCTCTTAGGATCAAGCATTCTAGATCTCAACCCTCAAGATCTAGATCAATGGTATCAGAGCGAGGTTAGCGCTCCACGAGAAAAAGGGTTTGAAGCATGTTGCAGGTTCAAAGATTTGTGGCAAGAACCAACCTCCTTTTGGTACTTTCAGAATCCAATTGTTGGGCCATACACTGTAAGCATCACAGTTGGTCCACATGCACTATAGGGTTTTTCTGCCCTTGGATATTCATTCACCATTGTAGGAGAATCCATACATCGATTTATTACATCCATTGGTCTACAACATTTGTAGGGTTTCTATGTTATCATCGAAGGTTTTGTGACCTCTACAATAGTCCATACTGCTCTAGAAACTCTTGGCATTCTTTGTACGACTGCCATAGAAGAAAAATCTTGGATGAAATGTAGGAAAACCATCTTATACAAACTTTATAGAGATACTATGAACTCCACACAATGTTTTATAGGCTCTATCATAGCTCATCGAAAATGTTTTTCTGTTAGATCAAATGAGTATTTTGTAGAATTTTTTTTCGTTTACTAGTTTGAGGGATCTCACTCATTGAAGAGTTGCATGTCTTTATTCCAATACGACCACATGTACCTGGCACTTCAACAATATTTTTCTCACTTTGTGGGCCACCTTAGAAAAAATTCCATAGCTCATCGATTTTTTTTTTTCGTCAAACCAAATTGGTATTTCACACAATTTCGTTTCATTTCCTGGCTAGAGAGATATCTCTCATTGAAGATATACATGTCTTTGTTAAAAGACGAACACACGTGCATGGAAATTCAACAAGATTTTTCTCACTCCACGAGCCACCTCAAAACAAATTCCATATACCGATGGAAATATCTCTTCAGTAGCTCAAATGGGTCTTTGACGAAATTGGATTTCATCACTTGTAACAAAAGTTATGAATAAATTTGCAGAATGATGTCCACAATCCCCAAAGTCACGATTTTTCCATATTATTTTTATAATTTGGGGATTTTATTAAAATTTCTTTATTTTTCTACCCATATACAATGCCATTTTCAACTAGGTTATGTTGATACATGCTTGAGACATATCCTTGGTACTTGGTTTATGGATGTTATGGTTATTTGTTAGAAGCACATCTTTGTGATATTGACACACATTTGAGGCATATACTTGGTATATGGTTTTGGATGTTATATACTTGAGGAATATCTTATGGTACATGATTCATAGAGGATATAGTACATGTTTGAAGCATATTTTGGGACATGGTTTTTGGCATATGTTTTGATGTTGGTATATGATCTATGTGAGTGGATCAGGTTGATGATGATGATGTATCAATATCAGAGATAGTGACAGTTACTGGTTGATGTATCAATATCAGTGACAATGACAATGACAAAGACAATGACATTTATATGTTGATGTATCAATGTCAATGAAAATGATAGTGACAATTATAAGTTGATGTATCAATATCAATGACAATGGAAGTGACATTGACAATGGTAGTGACAGGTTGAGTCTACATTTATATTTCAGGGAATAAGGAAGAGGCAAGGAAAGGGAGTTTTAGCCTCCTTCCAATTGGAGCTGGAGAATATAGGGAGTTGGAGCTTCCTTCAGGTTGGAGCCTCATTCCAATTGAAGCTGGAGAATTTGGGGAGTTGTAGCTTCCTTCAGGTTAGAGTCTGTAAAAAGGGGGTTGGAGCCTCCTTCCATTTGGTGTTGGAGAATTTGGAAGTTGGTGCCTCCTATGAATGTAATATTTTGATACATAAGAAAGAATTTCGTTGTTTTCTCCCATTTGGGGTTCCATGTAAAAATATCTTGTGTATTGTGTATGATATGATATTGTTGAATGGTACTTCTTATGATTATATGTTCATGAAAAGTTAAATGAAGGAATACATGATAATTTGATGTTTACATATTTTGGTTAAAAGTGGAAAATTGCATAATATTGATTCACCCCCCCACTCAATATTCCAACAAAGAGAACAATTAAAGACAACAAGCGTGATTAGAACACTAAGCTAAAATTTGCTTTATGGGATGACCATTTAACAACCAAGACAACCACATGACAAAGTCCTTACACTCTGGTGTATGGAAACCCTATTTTTCTACCTGTTTAGTTGCAAATTCCATCCTTGATATTGGTTATTGTTGAGGCAAAAAGTGATTTCCAACCCTTACAACATTTTTTAGACACACTAATTGAACTAGAGGAGGTTAGAAAATATGTATTCCAACACCTCCAAAAGAAACAAGACATTGTAAAATGTTCCTTCGATAAAAGAGCCACAATGACAAATTACAAAGTAGAGGATGTTGTCCTACTATGGGACAAAGCACATGAGGCCCCATCCAAACACCTTAAGTTTGATTCTTTATGGTTGGGTCCTTACACAATCTATGAAGTTTTAGGGACCAATGCTTTCAGATTAAAAACCTTGGATGGTGAACCACTCCAATTCCCTGCGAATGGTCTCCACCTAAAGTTCTTTTATTTCTAAGAAACATCATAATTCTGTACATATGTCACCACATTCTGAATTTTTATTTCTATGTATTTTTCTTTGTTTCAATTTTGAGCTTTAGAACTGTATTATTTTAGTTTTTGAGTGCAGTCCCCTTTTGGTTTTTCCCTTCATTTTGGCCTTTTTCATTTTAATGTCGTAGGCTACCCACTTCCCCTTGATTTTTGGTTTGTTGGGTTTTAATGAGAAAAGTAGTGTCCTTGTCTTCATATGGTTGTTTGAGAATAGTGCACTCCTAGGAATCCTTTTAGCATGCTTTTCCTAAAAGAAAAATGTGGATTGGTACCAACTTAAATAGGAGTAAGCCTGACTATTATTAAGATAAAGTTGATGGGGAAAGTCTAAGTGAGTTAACATAACATTTCCTAGTGAAACTAAAACTCGATGGCATGATGGATTACATAGTTATGTGATTGCAACTCCTTTTTCCCAAAAAACTTGCGATGTGACATTTTCCAAGCAACATTATTTTTCCTATGAAGTACAATCACTTGAGAGTTTTGAGACATTTCAACATCTTCTGCAAATGTTTTTCATATTTCTTTACTCCCTTGACTGATTGGTTTGCTTGCTAGTTATTTCTCTTGTGGGTCACTAATTGCAAAAGATCCCCATTTGCTTGTTTGTGTGTCAAGAATCAAAGGCATGCATGAAACTTTGTGTTGAGCCAAGATTCACCTTAAGCTTGAATTCTCATAGTTAATCCATAATTCAGGTGAGTGACCCGTGTCACTTGGGCCACATTGATCAACAAAACCTGAGTCATTATTCCTTTTCCGTTGTCCTTTGTGAATCTCAATACATATTCTTTTGTATATTTATATTGCACCAATTTTATTCTTCGATTTATCCCTAATGTGAAAAATGGTCATCATACTACAATTGAATCCCCCCCCCTCAACCACCTCGGTTACTTAAAAAAGTATAATTTCCTACCAATTATTCCTGCCTGTCACGCAGGTGATCCCATTGTTCTACATGAATCAAAAGGAATTTCTCCTCCAACACCAAGAATCTTGACCCACAAATCTACTTTGGGTTTAACATGATGTTTATAACTTTCATTTCTTCATCTACTAGCCCGCGGGTTACTCTTAGCAGTGCATTATGCTCTAGTTCTAGTCAAAGATAGTCGTAGGATTCATAGTTAGTACGACCATTTCTGTAACACCCTGTTTCCCCTAGATTGTAAATATAACTGGACTGGCCAAGGACTATAACGAACTCATAAGAATGAATATGTGATGTAAATGGACCTGCAGGAAGAGGTCAATGAATGTGAATAATATTTTGAATTTATTGCAGAACTGTTGAGAGGGGATGTGCAGAAAAGAGACCACGATGGCGGTGGAAGGATCCTAAAAAGGTGGCGTTAAATTCCATCCTGAAGAAATACCGTATTTGGAATCCACTGGCCCAGAGAACCAAAAGCGGCTCGCTGGCCCTGAAATTTAATGCCTTGCAGGCTGGTAGGTCGATGGCTTGATGAGGGATGGGGAGGTGAACCACCGGTCCATAGAGCCATCATGACTGACCAACACGAGAATAATCGTGCCACACGCAACCTCGTGAGAGGATAAGGTGTATGGTAGAAGCGATTGAGAGGGAAGACGTGAGGGGAACTCTGGCAATTTTTTTACGCAGAGTGAGTGATAGCAGGGAGGGAGGACTGCAACCTTCGCTCCTAGTCACTGGCAGATGGGAGACGCAGTCTCAGAACATTGTGGTCTCATATCGGGGGTGGCTAGTGGTAAATCCGTTGGGAGTAGCTGAGCCTACGGTTGGGTGGAAACGAGCACCCCTCTCAGCAGTTGCACCCATTTCTAAAATCATTTCTGATAAGTGTTTTGTTTACATATTGCTTTTTTGAAATTCATAGAACGATACATATATGTAAATATTTATAGACCTGTAAAATTGTAAATGATTCCTGTGTAAGAATGTCTGTGCAATGTTTTGGATAATGATTAATAGGCATATGCTTATAATAGAGGAATCCATGCATGAATCACGTTGATACACTGAATCTAATTATGCCTAGGCGGAACTATGTTAGGCATCCAACTCATTTTTGGGAAGTCGCTTCCCCTCACCCATATCCAGGAAAGCCCGTAATAAACCCCTTGTAGAAATTCCCTTATTGGAAAGGTTTGCCCAATACCTGGAAAATGAACTTGAAGGTGCAAGTCTCAATAACCCTGTGCGAGGGGGGGGAACGATCCTCTTAAGGAACCCGAGATGGCAGCTTAGGGAAGGAATATCAAATCCACAGATGGGAGTATGTCGAGAATCCACAATTTCCCCATGACCGTTAGATTAGCAGGAGAAGGTAGGGTGTTAAAGGCTTTACCACTTGATTTTTCCTGTGCTTCCACGGGTAATGAAGAGTCTAGGGCCATTAGATCTGAACAGAAATCCCGTCATCCATTAGATCTTGGGAAATTTGAGCAGGGCTTAAGTCCTAGTATGCAGACGAGGAGTCTCGGAAGAGTCATCGGGATATCAAATTCATCGGGGTTTGAAGATCAAGAGAATCGAGACCTTATAGGTCACGAAATATCGAGAAAGGATCCTAGCCATTGAACTAGGCAGGACACGCATCAGACATCAGGGCAGAAGTCGAGAATTAACCCATCGGAGTTCCCAGAGGCAAGAACCTCTTGCATGTTGGAATTATGATTCGCGATATCCCGACGGGAGATTTGAACCGTCCATCGGCGAGGACGCGTGGCAAGAGATCCCAAAGAGTCGGAGTTTGAACATCGGAGTTTCCGGAAGCAAGAAACTCTTGCAACTTGAAGTCATGATCCGTGATGTCCCGATAGGAGTTTTAAACCGTCCACCTATAGGGACACATGTCAGGAAATCCAAAGAAGTCGAGCATCAGAGAATCGGGGTTTGCGAGAGTAAAGAAATCTTGTCGCTTGGAATCATGACCCACGATATCCCGATGAGCTCTAATCCATCCATAGTTGGGAATACGTGTCAACAGATCCCGAAGAGTCGAGGTTCAAGACTTGGAGAGTTCAGTGAACTAGTGCAATGGGAATCACGATATCCCGATACATGATTTCCCGATTTGTCACAGGGGTATGGGTCACGGTGGAGGACAAGTGTCGTGCGCATTTTCGTATTGGCATATCGGGAGTCGGGGATCCACGAGGTAAGTGGAAATCGACAGTGAAAACCCCAAAATCCCGATGGGAAGTTATACGGCTGCAGTCATATGGTAAGTGGTCACATGGACCATGGTATAGCCAAGAGGGATAGCCAGTGTAAAGGTGCGTCGGGAGTCAGAGGGTCGAGAGTCCAGGGGGCTTGCGCATCATGACATTGAAAGGTGTGAAACCCTGACAGGATTGAAGGCTGTGGTCTTGTGAAGGTTGTGGTCACATTGACCAAGGCTTAGCCTGGAGAGACAATATGTTATCGATATATCGAGGATCGAAGAATCACGAGTTCTGAGGACTCGTGAATTACGACACTAGAAATTCTGAAACTCCGATAGGAGTAGGCTTGAAAGGAGGTAAGGCCACGGTCATAGAGGCAGTGGACCACAAGCTTGGCCTGGGGAGATAATGCGTAAGGAGCACATCGAAATTCGAAGGATCACGAGTCTTGGGGGTGAATGAATTTTGACATTAGAAACCTCGTAGCCCTGATGGGAGTTATGACCATGGTCATATAGAGGAGGCTATGCAACCAAGCACTTAGCCTAGGAGGCTAACTGGCATTTAAGCGAGTCAGAATGGTTGGAAACAGAAATCCCGACGAAAAGGGCATCAGACCATGGTTATGTACAGAGAGTCGGGGAGGTAAATAGAAGACCTACGACTTGGGGGTTGGCATTTTGCTGCTACACGCTCCGGGGATTCTCATTATTGAGAATTCAACCAAAAATTTTTGAATTATGGTAGTGGGTATGTTACAAAGTGGTATCAGAGCGTGGTTACAACACTCGGCCTGATTGGGCTCATGCACGAGTCGTGCATAAACCTTGTTCGAAACACTCCTATAAGGAGTAATCCCCTGACTTAACTCTCTTGTCCAGGATTAAAAACTTGGAAAATGAGAACCCGATTGTGTATGCATGTGAAAGAGTTATGAAATTTTGCACAAATTATAAAAAAAAAAAATATTTAACTCTTGACTAATATCCAGCGTTTGTCTTTTCACTCAAGCGGATGATCAACCGCGGGAATCTACAAACGCAGAGTATGGTGACTCACCAAGAGGTGGGAGAAGGCTCCCACAACGGAGATGAAGAGTTTGACGAAATAAGAGCAATAGGAACCCCTCTAGACCTAGCTGAGACCGTGAGGAGTCTCATGGTCGAGTTACAAAGCTGCAAGGCCGATAATGAAAGGATGATGAAAGAACAAGAAAAGAAAACCGAAATCAATGCAGTTCTACTGCATAGCTTATTCGACCTATAGCGACAAATGCTGCACGAACATGAGATGCAGAGTCGTGGTCATATCAGTGGCCACACTGAGAGAAGAACATCCAGAAAGGTCCACCTCAGAGGTAAAGGACCAGTGCTAGACGATTCCACTGAGAAGGAAGCTAGTGATTCAGAGGGTTCTTCCAGCAGCAGGACCAGTTCCTATTCTCGTAGAAAACAAAATAAGAAAAAGACTTCTAAGAGTCATAAATTTGAGGAATTCAGGAAGGCCAAACCTCCCTCCTTGGACGGAGAAATAAAGAAGGGAGAGGAAGCTGAGGCTTGGCTACTTGGACTGAAGAAATATTTCAGAGTCCATGATTTCTCAGAGAATTTGAAGGCCCGAGTGGCCACTTTCAACCTGAACGGAAAGGCTTCCATCTGGTGGGAAGACCTTAAGAATATGAAAGGGGTCCACGAGGAGGACTTGTTTTGGAAACGATTCGAGAAGTACTTTCAGAAGAAGTATTTGTCGGAAAGGTATTTCAACGAGAAGGCTAAAGAGTTCTATGAACTCAAACTGGGACAACTTACTATGGAGGAGTATGTCAACAAATTCCTTGACTTACTGAGATATGTACCCTACATCAAGGTAGAGAAGGCGAAGGCACAACGCTTTATCAGTGGGCTACCCAAGGAATACCGGGACTGAATTGAATTTGACGAGCCAAAGACCCTAGAAGACACTATAAGAAAGGCAACCTATTTTCATGAACAATATGGACATCGGGCAGAGTCTCGTGGAGACTGGAAACAAAAGAGTGGCTCGAAATTTCAGAAGAAAGGGAGCAAATCCTCGGGATTTAAAAACTACAAGAAGAACCACAGAATGAACTTTCCAACCCGGAGTGTAATCTAGCAGAACTTTCCCTCGGCGGACGGAAATAAAACTTCTGGACCTATACTCGTAAAGACTGATAACCCAAAGAAAAAAACCCATGGAATGCTGGGATTGCAGAAGATATCATCTCCGAAGAGACTGTCCACTCCGACAATAGAACAGTCGGAAAATTTATAACATGCAGGGAGCTACCACGGTCAATTATGTGGCAAGGAGTGTGCCGCAGATCTATGCAACCTTGGATAATAACCAAGCTAACCACCAAGCTTCAATAGTGGAAATAGAAGGTATGATTTTCAAACATCTGGTATCTGTTTTGGTTGACCCCGGTTCAAATTTGAGTTATATATCCCCTAAATCTGTTGATAAGTGCAAGCTACAGCCACAAAAACAAACTAAGCCATGGTTAGTACAGTTAGCCACTGGCACCAAAAGAAAGGTGGTAGAGGCCATACCAACCTGCCAGATAATGTTGGGTGAATTCCCCACCCAAGAAACCCTTAATGTATTACCCCTGGGGTCATACGACCTATTGATTGGTATGGATTGGTTGGCCGCCCATAAATTCAAATTAGACTGTTACCATAAAACCTTAGAGTGTGTGAACGAAGAAGGAAAAAGGATAACCCTTCAAGGGATCCGAAAACCGGTCTCGGTGAGGCAAATATCAGCATTGCAAATGAGAAAGTATTGCCGAAAGGGATGTCCCCTATATGCAGTACAGATGTTGAAAACAACCGAAGGTGCAGACCCAAGCCCTGATGATCACCCTATCCTAAGAGAATACCGAGATGTGTTTCCAGAGGAGATACCAGGTCTACCTCCGAGAAGAGACATTGACTTCTCAATAGAACTTGCACCAGGAGCGGTGTCGGTGTCTAGAACACCCTACCAGATGAGCACACCTGAGTTAGTAGATCTCAAGTTACAATTAAAAGAAATGATGGATAAGGGTTATATCCGACCCAGCGTGTCCCCATGGGGAGCATCGGTCCTATTTGTGAAAAATAAAGATGGCACCCTTAGACTGTGTATAGACTATAGACAACTTAATAAAGTAACCATAAAGAACAAATACCCCTTGCCCAGGATCGATGATCTATTCGATCAGTTGGGAGGTGCATTTGTTTTCTCAAAGATTGACTTGAGTTCTGGATACCATCAAGTCTGAATCAAGGGTGAAGACATCCATAAGACCGCTTTCCAGATACGGTATGGTCATTATGAGTTTGTGGTAGTACCATTTGGGTTAACCAATGCCCCTGCTACTTTCATGTGCTTAATGAACAATGTACTCAGTAAATTTCTAGATAAATTTGTACTAGTTTTGATTGATGATATCTTAATCTACTCTAAGAGCAGAGAAGAACATGAATAGCATCTTAGAATTTTGCTGCAAGTGCTAAGAGAGCATTAGCTATATGCTAAATTCAGCAAGTGTGACTTCTTTCAGAAGCAAATACACTACTTGGGACATGTTTTGTCCAAGGACGGGGTAGCAGTAGATCCTGACAAGATCAGGTCTATCATGGAATGGCTTACCCCAAAGAATGTCTCAGACATTAGATCCTTTATGGGATTGGCGGGATACTATAGGAGATTTATAAAAGATTTTTGCAAGATTGGTTTTCCAATCACTGCCCTTCAGAAGAAGGGAACAAAATTTCTGTGGACACAGCAATGTGAAGAAATATTTCAAACCTTGAAACATCTACTAACTCATGCACCCATGTTGAAAATCGTCGACCCAGAAGATGACTTCCTTGTGTGCATGGATTCCTGTAAAGAAGGGCTCGGAGGAGTCCTTATGCAGGAAGGAAAGGTGATCTGCTATGAATCCCGAAAATTGAATGAACATGAGGCCAACTATGTGACTCATGATCTAGAATTGGCTGCCATAGTGCATGCCTTGAAAATGTGGAGGCATTACCTCCTGGGAAGAAAATTTGTGCTTATGACAGATCACTGTGGATTACGGTATTTGTTTGATCAACCCAAGCTCAATGCTAGACAAACTAGGTGGATGGCCCTCCTTAGCGAATTTGACTTTGAAATCAAACACATTAAAGGGAAGGAGAATAGGGTGGCCAATGCCCTTAGTAGAAGTATGGGAACAATTCACCTGGTAGCGGTGAGTACTTGCGAGACAGATGTCAAGAACAGAGTCAAAGAGGCACAAGAAATAGATCCCTTCGACCGAAATGTGACACTGTACCTACAGCAAGAACCCGTTGGAGAAAAATACGAAGGCTATCAGAGGACCCAAGGAGGTCTGCTCACCTACGGAGATAGATTGTACATTCCCAATTGTGATGACTTGAAGAGGTTCATCATGGATAAATTACACAAAAGACCCTACACTGGTCACCCAGGATACCGGAAAATGATTACTGCCACCCGGAAACAATTTTATTGGCCTGGATTGAAGAAGAACATAGCCAAATATTTGGCCCAATGCATAGAATGCCAACAGGTTAAAACGGAACATCAACACCCCGCCAGACTACTACACCCTTTACCCATCCCAGAATGGAAATGGGAAACCATATCCATGGATTTTATCACTGGATTACCAACCTCAACCAAACAGAATGATGCCATTATGGTGGTGGTGGATAAACTGAGCAAGTCCGCTCATTTCATCCCCGTCAAATCGACCTGCAAGGCGATAGATATCGCACAGGTATTCATGAAAGAGGTGTTCCGACTGCATGACATGCCGAGGGAGATAATATCTGACAGAGACACAAACTTCACTTCCAACTTCTGGAAATCACTGATGGCGGGTTTGGAGACCAAGTTATTGTTTAGCACCGCCTATCACCCTCAAACCGATGGACAGACAAAAAGAGTAAATCAGATATTAGAAGATATGTTAAGGATGCATGTGATGCATCAACCTAGGAAATGGGAAGACTACCTGCCATTGGTAGAATTTTCCTACAACAACGGCTACCAAGCATCCTTAAAGATGAGTCCCTTTGAGGTCCTCTATGGTAGACAGTGTAATACTCTAGTCAGCTGGAGTAATCCTGTAAATAGGATTTTTATTGGACCCGATATGTTGAAAGAAATGGAACAACAAGTGACTCAGATAAAACAAAATCTGAAGACCGCTCAGAGCCGACAGAAAATCTACGTTGATCAAAAGAGAACTCCAAGAGAGTTCAAAACAGGAGACCATGTATATCTCAGAATTAAGCCCAGGAGGAGCTCCCTGAAAATGGGATCTTGTGCCAAATTGGCACTCCGGTATTGTGGACCCTTTGAAGTTATAGATAGAGTGGGACCTGTAGCCTATCGGCTAGCACTTCCTCCCACAGTAAAAGCACATAATGTTTTCCATGTTTCATTATTAAAAAAATATCTACATGATGCTAATCATATAATTGACTGGTCTATGATCCAAGTCGAACCGGAGGGAGAAATCCTACCAGAACCACAATGCATATTGGACAGAACGGAAACCCGACTCTGGAACAGAACCATTTCACAGGTCAAGGTGTAGTGGAAACATTTTGGCCCAGATGAGGCTACATGGGAAATGGAGGATGCCATGAGACAGGCATATCCAATTTTGTTTATTTTTGTACATGTAATTCATGTTAGTAGCTAAGAACATCAAGGACGATGTTCCCTTTTTAGGGGGAGGGAATTGTAACACCCTGTTTCCCCCAGATTGTAAATATAACTAGACTAGACAAGGACCATAACGAACTCATAAGAATGAATATGTGATATAAATGGACCTACAGGAAGAGGTCAATGAATGTGAATAATATTTTGAATTTATTGCAGAACTGCTGAGAGGGGATGTGCAGAAAATAGACCACGATGGCAGTGGAAGGCTCCTGAAAAGGTGGCGTTAACTTCCATCCTAAAGAAATATCGTATTTGGACACCACTAGACCGGAGAACCAAAAGCGGCTCGCTGGCCCTGAAATTTAATGCCTTGCAGGCTAGTAGGTCGATGGCTTGATGAGGTATGGGGAGGTGAACCGCCGGTCCATAGAGCCATCATGACTGACCAGCACGAGGATAAATGTGCCACATGCAACCTTGCGAGAGGATAAGGCGTATGGCAGAAGTGATTGAGAGGGCAGACGCGAGGGGAACTCTGGCAATTTTTTTACGCAGAGTGAGTGATAGCAGGGAGGGAGGATTACAGCCTTCACTCCTAGTCACTGGCAGATGGGAGACGCAGTCTTAGAACATCGTGGTCTCAGCTCGGGGGTGGCTAGTGGTAAATCTGTTGGGAGTCGCTGAGCCTACGGTTGGGTGGAAACAAGCACCCCTCTCAACAGTTGCACCCATTTCTGAAATCATTTCTGATAAGTGTTTTGTTTACATATTTCTTTTTTGAAATTCATAAAACGATACATATATGTAAATATTTATAGACCTGTGAAATTGTAAATGATTCCTGTGTAAGAATGTTTGTGCAAAGTTTTGGATAATGATTAATAGGCATATGCTTATAATAGAGGAAGCCATGCATGACTCACGTTGATACACTGAATCTAATTATGCCCAGGCGGAACTATGTTAGGCATCCAGCTCGTTCTTGGGAAGTCGCTTCCCCTCACCCATATCCAGGAAAGCCCAGAATAAACCCCTTGTAGAAATTCCCTTCTTGGAAAGGTTTACCCAGTACCTAGAAAATGAACTTGAAGGTGCAAGTCTCAATAACCCTATGCGAGGGGGGGGAACGATCCTCTTAAGGAACTCGAGATGGCATCTTAGGGAAGGAATATCGAATCCACGGATGGGAGTACATTAGGAATCCACAATTTCCCCACGACCGTTATATTAGCAGGAGAAGGTAGGGTGTTAAAGGAGTTACCACCTGATTTTTCCTGTGCCTCCATGGGTAATGAAGTGTTTAGGGCCGTTAGATCTGAACAGAAATCCCGTCAACCATAAGATCTCGGGAAAGTTGCGCAGGGCTTAAGTCGTAGTATGCAGACGAGGAGTCCTGGAAGAGTCATCGGGATATCAAAGTCATCGGGGTTTGAAGATCAAGATAATCGAGACCTTATAGGTCATGAAATCTCAAGAAAGGATCCTAGTTGTTGATCTCGGCAGGACACGCGTCAGACATCAGGGAAGGAGTCGAGATTTAACCCCTCAGAGTTCTCGGAGGCAAGAACCTATTGCATGTTGGAATCATGATTCGCGATATCCCGATGGGAGATTTGAACTGCCCATCGGCGAGGACGTGTGGCAAGAGATCCCGAAGAGTCGGAGTTTGAACATCGGAGTTTCCAGAATCAAGAAACTCTTGCAACTTGAAGTCATGATCTGCGATGTCCCGATGGGAGTTTTAAACCATCCACCTGTAGGGACACGTGTCAGGAAATCCAAAGAAGTTGAGCATCGGAGAATTGGGGTTTGTGAGAGTAAAGAAATCTTGCTGCTTGGAGTCGCGACCCGCGATATCCCGATGAGCTCTGAGCCATCCATAGTTGGGAATACATGTCAAAAGATCCCAAAGAGTCGGGGTTCGGGACTTGGAGAGTTTCGTGAACTAGTGCAATGGTGGAGGACATGTGTCGTGTGCATTTCCATATTTGCATATCGGGAGTCGGGGATCCACGAGGTAAGTGGAAATCGACAATGAAAACCCCAAAATCCCGATGGGAAGTTATACGGCTGCAGTCATATGGCAAGTGGTCACATGGACCATGGTATAGCCAAGAGGTCTAGCCAGTGTAAAGGCGCGTCGGGATTCGGAGGATCAAGAGTCCAGGGGGCTTGCGCATCGTGACACTGAAAGGCGTGAAACCCCGATAGGATTGAAGGTTGTGGTCTTGTGAAGGTTGTGGTCACATTGACCAAGGCTTAGCCTGGAGAGCCAATATGCTATCGGCATATTGGGGATCGGAGAATCGCGATTTCTAAGGACTCGTGAATTACGACACTGGAAATCCCAAAACTTCGATAGGAGTAGCCTCGAAAGGAGGTAAGGCCACGGTCATAGAGGCGGTGGACCATAGGATTGGCCTGGGGAGCTAATGCGTAAAGAGCACGTCAAAATTCGAAGGATCGTGAGTCTTGGGGGTGAATGAATTTTGACATTAGAAACCCCGTAGCCTCGATGGGAGTTATGACCATGGTCATATAGAGGAGGCTATGCAACCAAGCGCTTAGCCTAGGAGGCTAACTGGCATTTAAGTGAGTCGGAATGGTTGGAAATAGAAATCCCGATGAAAAAGGGCATCAGACCACGGTTATGTACAGAGAGTCAGGTAGGTAAGTAGAATACTTGGGACTCGGGGATTGGCATTTTGCTGCTACACGCTCCGGGGATTCTCATTATTGAGAATTCAACCAAAAATTTTCGAATTATGGTAGTGGGTATGTTACAATTTCCCATTAAAGAGTATCAATGGGATGCTTTCAGAGGTTTCATCTGAGTGCATAGTGACTTATCAGACACTAGAAGAGTATTAGGAAACAATTTCAAGTTACTTGATATTAGTTCAAGTTAGTTACAATGTGTTAGATTCAATTGGGTCAATGCCTCCAATAACAATATAAGTGATAGTAGGGATAAACAGATTTCAAATCCATGATGTTCCTTGGACTACTAACACCTATTGGACATCTTCATAACCATAATCGATACCCTTATGTCCATCAACATCTTTACAACACCCAAGTGGGCTCATTCCGACCTTGTCCGGATTGTCTCAGAACCATGATCGTTTTCCCCCAGTGGAGGCCCTCTCATGATAATTTTAGAGTTATCAAACCCTCCCATATCATAATTTTCCATGTTAAGGATACTTGGTTCAGATTTCATGAACTAAGGACTTAGTTTGCAAAAATTTCAATGTTGGCCCCTTTTGCTTATCACTAGGTGGGTCCCATGAGAACATGGTCGTTTATAGAAAATAAAATGAAATATTTTCATGATTTGAAAATTACATTGGTTTAATCCTATAGGATTAGGACAACTTTTCCAACTATCTGTCATGAGATTGATTTGTAGTTCGTATGACTGGTCTACAAAGGACGCAACTTTCACATCCCCTAAATGGACAAAATCCATGGTCGTGACTTCCTAGTCAGTTTATATTATGATATATAACTTGAAAGAAAATCCAAACCTATAACTGATGTAGGGGAGTGTGAGACATTTCCAATGGTATATCTTATGCTTGGTTTCAACCTTCGGTTGGTCAGAACAATCCTTCACAAATTCATGTCTAGTTTCATATTCTAGGTTGGTGACAGTGGTCCAGGGTTAAAAATTTGCTATTAATAGGCTTCAAATAAGAACACCAAGGATTCCATGATGTAGTAGAATTAGAGGCCTTTCCAAAAATGCCTCACTTGCTTCAATCTGACATTATATGACCCAATTAGAGTTGTCACAAACATCTGAATTGGTTGAAGTAGAATGGTCTAACCAGCTGGCAAGGTAGAGTTTCAGGGAAATCAAAGCAGTGATTAACAACCTCATCAAAATAATGTATTTTCACCTTGTCAAAAACTTTCCATAAATACTTTGTTTTCCTCGATTGGACATCGTATGACGATGTGGCACCTTTCACAAGAATGAGAATTTTGTGGGCCCCACAAGAAAACTAATGTTTTAGACCATATACTTTCCTAAACAAAATTGAGGGCCTAGGTGGAATTGTATAAAATTAATGATGACATATTCTTGATGGGCTTGTTAATACCCGACGGGGTGCTCCGCATTGAATTCTGACTTTGTCTCATCTGGCACCATTTTCATGCTTAGTTAATGATAGTCAAAGTTAAGTTGAAGTCAAGGTCAAATTTTGACTTTGGCACACATTTTGAGGCATGTGAATTAAAAATTATTAAAAATAAAAAATAGAGATAAAGGAGAGCATGACATGTAGCCCCCATGCAAAATCAAAATTTGGGAAAATAAGAATTTTTGGGGAAAATACAAAACCCTTTCCCCTCCCTTATTCTTTCAGTTTTCCAGTTGAGGGATGAGGCTATGGTGCTTTGTGACTCTTGTTTTGGAGCAAAGGAGGGTTTCAGGGAGAGCATAAATATAAGAGGGAATATACCATACAACAACACCAACCACAAAGAACAAGTAGCCTTATCCAATTCGCCGAACTATTCAAGTAGTGTTAATTTGAATTCTTGTCAAAGTATTCTTCTGTCTGTTATGCATGTTTAATCCCTAGTTTAAATTAGTACCAAAGCAATTTCAATGCTTTAACTGTTGGTTTAGTATATGGGTTATTGTTGGTGCAAATTATTTTTTGTCGTTCGGTCGTTTCTTTGATGGTCCTAAGTTTTCTGAGAAAAAAATGCAAAAGGCGAGGGGATTCAAACCCCTCTTAAGAATCCACCCCCCTTTAAATTTCTTAAAACCCTCACACCACCTCCGCACCACCTCACACCACCTCCGCACACAAGTCATCGAATCCACCACACACCACCTCACACCTCACATTTCTTAAATTTCTTAAATTTCTTAAAAACCTCACACCACCTCTGCACACAAGTCGTCGAATCCACCACACACCACCTCACACCTCACATTTCTTAAATTTCTTAAATTTCTTAAAAACCTCACACCACCTCCGCACCCAAGTCGTCGAATCCTCTTCCCCCACAGGTTTCTCCTCCAACTGCCTCATCCATCTTCTCCCATCGGCCACTTGCAAATGCAAAGGGAAAGGGTTGAAGGGTTGAGCCACCTCCACCCATTTATCGACCCCCACCACCTCTAGTGCTACCTGCGCCCTCCACCACCACCCAAATCGTTGGCCACAGTTGGGGGTAAATAATTAAATTTTTTTTGTGGGTTGGATATATGGTTTATCCGCCGAGGGGCTTATCAAAGTGGCATGTTTTTCAACTTACGGTCATATGGGAGACCAAGGGGTTGGTATAGTCTATGCCGATGGAGGTATGCTATTTTTTATGTTTAATTTTAATATATAGTTTGGTTAAATATTGTTTTTTAATTTTGTATATTTTTTATTTCATTTTTGTTATTTATTGTATTTTTTTTAATTTTAG
>JZKD02S1580130.1:20168-32856 GCA_000966675.3 Picea glauca | reverse complement strand
AATGAAAAATCCCGTGAATGGTTCATTCAGGGGATTTTTCATTTGACTCGGATTCTGCTAACTCAAAAAAGATTCGCCACTTTGGGGAAAAGCATTAAAACATGCTATTAAGATTTAAGCAATGGAAGGCTACCCCGGGAGCTTGCACATGATGTGACCTACCAAGGATAATAATCTTGCGTTACTCCAAGGCAAGGTTTCTATGCTGACTAAGAAAATTTAGGATTTGTCCCTACCTAAAGGAGGTCGACCACAAGGCTGGTGCATTAGTTGCTACACTGAAGGTCATACAGTGATAGAGTGTCCAAGATCGCAAGGTGGCAGAGATGTGAGCCACCCTATGCCTCCACCACCAGTCAGACCATCAAGTGTTGTTGCACAAGTTGGGCCCGCAACACCATTCCATGCACCGGTGCAATTCTAGGCCTTCCTAACTCAATAAGGGGGTCAACCCAATGAGTATTGTGAGATTTACAGACACCATGACCATTCTTCGAGACACTGCCTCATTTTACATAAATATACATCTATCCAAAACACTGTTTACAGTGAATTCTGTGGGTCGACTACCCATACTGCCAAGCAATTTCGTGCTTTAGAAGCTCTTACAGAAAGACTAGACTATTTCCTTCAGGGTTTATGAATCCCCTCAAGGGTTTGGAGGAGGTCGCAGAGGTGGATGAGCTTGTAGGGGAGGTAGATATTGAGGCAGAGGACCCACTTGTTGCTACAACTATGATGAATAGGGCCACCTTGCAAGAGATTTCCCACATCCTAGGAGACCATGGTGCGCACACTGCCGAAACAATACTCATACTATTGAGGACTTTCCCGACCTAATCACACGTTGGGAAAATCATGCAAGAAAAATGGGAGCCAATTTGATAAACTTAGAACCTAGGCCAATTGCAGAAGAGAGGGAATCCAACATTTATGTTATAACAAGGGGAGGTGCAAAGACCAATTTCGATGTTGAAAACCCTACTCGAGCTCAAATTTATATGGTAGTGCCTAAACCCCCTATGATCATGTACAACAAAAATACTTTTTTTCATAATGCAGTATAATTTTTCTACCATATGTCTATATTCACAATACCAAAAGTTGTGAATCCAAGCTAAACCCCTCCTTGTCCAGTTGCAGAAAATTTGGTCCCTTGCAAGGGTTCATAGTACGAGTCAAACAACACTATTGCCTTATGGTTGAAACTATTTTTTGATGTCCTGAATGATGAACACCTTACCCAGAAATTACAAAACGTCATTGGCATAGCTCTCGAAGTTGAGGGAAATGTAGAGTGATCTATCGTTGTAATCTGCAAGAGAGAAATGCATGTCGAATATAGAGACACGAGAAGAGATCAGGACGAGAGTTCATACTAAATGCCCATATTGATGGTTATAAAATTAATGATGTCATGATGGACTTGGGATCAAATGATAATATCCTACCAAATAAAACATGGGAATCCATAGGAAAACCCAGGTTGGTCTATTCCCCAATTCAATTGCACAAGGAAGACCAATATTGAATTTACCCAGTAGGATGTATGGAAAATGTGGAAGTAGATCTAGCCAGAGTCAAGACTGTTGCAAACTTCAAGGTCATTGAGATCATGGGGGGAAAATATCCATATCCAACCTTTCTTGGAATTGACTGGGCATACGACAATTATGTTGTGATCGACTAGAAGAAGGAATCCATGACCTTCGAAGCAGATGGTAGGAAAGTGGTTCAACCTTTAGATCTGTACCTAGGAACATGATACACTAAACCATCAAAATATAGCATGGAACCTGATGTATTGGATCATCTATATACTATGACTAAAGGCAACCACACATACTACATTAATCCTACCGTAGATGGTTCAGTCAGTTGGTGAAGTATTCAGTCTGTCAGGGAAGATTAAGAGGAATCTTTTGAAAACTAGAAGCATGGAATATACATATCTTTCTCCAGAAGATGCGCCACTATTCGAGCAACTAGGTGGATTGGAATGGAGCTCCACGAGCATCCAGTATATGATGGTCTCTCGGATTTATGCACTTTTCTAGTTGAAATGGAAGAACAAGTTAGGGTGGAATAGAGGATTTTGGCACTTGATATCGTTTTGTGATCCTCTCCAACTCACTTGTGGGCCACCCACAAAATTAACCTACCTTCATGGGAGGATATTAAAATTGCTTTGCAACACCCATTTATCCCTTCATCCCAAGTTAGTTAATACAATCGAGACCAAAAACTGAATACCCCATTCTTACTCTCGAAACATATGATGGATCTTCTGATCCACAGGAGCATGTTGCGTACTATTAGAGTAAGGACAACCATGCAAATTCCCCGAGGTTTTTGGGTACACTAGTTTTTTCATTCACTCAAAACAATCCCCACATCCTGGTTTATACATGAAGAAACCCAAAGGAAAACCCAATGTTGGGATGTCCTTAACACCAATTTTGCCAGGATTTCTCTTTTACAGGTAAGTCCCTCGAACTCACTTTAGGATTGCAAAAAATTCACATCTTGTTATTCATAGATAAGTTCAAACCTTCCTACCCCATTGTAGTTTTCTCTACACATAAACACCCGCTATGTTCCAACTTTAATCCATCTCTTGAACCAACAAATCGTGTCATTGCGCCAATGCTTATTTAATGTAGTAAGGTTGATACCTCACCAAATGATACCGATGATTTAGAAGAACTTATTCATATATCCTTTAAATAATTCGAAGGCATTAGGATTGTTCATGATACCATTTCATCTTAATCCAGTAGCTCCTACACTAACCCTTTGAAGTTGCAAAAGGTTAATACAAGCAATACATAGCATCCCAAGATAGCCTCTATAGGGGATTATTGATACGAACATAACACGACTGAAATTCAGGCCCTGTTACAGGAATATGAGGACCCATTCCCCACCAACTTCTTAAAGCTGATGAGAATTAAGGGATATCTAGGAGAAATGAAAATTGAACTGAAGCCTGACGCGAAACCTATTAAGCACCGACCAAATCGTCCGAACCCTAGAGTTAAAGAAAAGGTTAAAAAGGAGATTGATCGCATGATAGAAACTGGTTTGATATTCCTATTGGCTGAGGCTGAGTGGATCATATTGATTGTCATTCAATGTAAAAAGGGTACAGAGGATATCAAGGTTTGTGTTGACTATTGGATCTTGAACTCTGCCTATGTTCATGACCCATTTTCGACTCCTTTTAGTGACAAAGTTTCAGATCAGGTTGTGGAAAAGGAAGCATATTCATTTACTGATGTATTTTTCAGATATCACTAGGTAAGGATTGCATAAGCGGATAAGAAGAAAACTACCTTCACGACAGAGTGGGGGTCATTTGATTACAATGTCATGTCGTTTGGGCTCAAGAATGTCCTAACAATGTTTTCTTGGATTGCGATTTCTGCATCCCTCTACTTCATCCATAAATTTCTTGAATTATATCTAGATGATTGGATGGTATAAATTCTACTCAAAGAGCATATTGGTATCTTGTGGATAATGTTGAATCGATGTCGCTAGCTACAGATTTCCCTCAATTTGAAAAGTGTATTTTTTGCGTACCATTTGGGAATTTTATTGGTCATATAGTTTGTAGGGAAGGCATTCTGGTGGACCTTGCAAAAGTTGTAGTCTTCCTCAATATGCCTCCTCCTACCTCTTTCAAGTAGCTTCGAACTACCTTGGGACATACTGGGTATTACCGTTGGTTATTAGGGGCTACGCGAATATCATAACACCGTTGGAACAATTACTTAATAAATCTGAAGTATTTCACTGGAATTCAATTTGCGATAAATCATTTGACACCTTGAAGGAAAATTTGAGTACAACCCATGTTATGACTTTCCTCAGTTGGAACATGCAGTTCCATGCGCATATTGATGCGTCCAACATTGCACTAGGTGTTATCCTTGTGCAACTAGGAGAAGGGAATATGGATCATCCTATCTATTTTTCCAATAAAAAATTATCTCAGGCCGAACACAACTACACCAAAACAGAAAGGGAAGGTTTGGATATGGTATACGCTTTACAAAAATTTTGACATTATTTGTTGGGTGGTCACTTTAAGTTTTTCACTGATCATTATGCTTTAAAATATCTTGTTAACAAGCCTGTCTTAGAAGGAATAATTTGTAGATGGTTGTTACTGTTTCAAGAATTTTCCTTTGAAGTTATCATCAATCTCGAAAAGTTGAATATTGGGCCCGGTCACCTCTCTCGGTTAGAGTCCAGTGAGAGTGGCAGAGCCCTGGATGATCAACTTCCTGATGTAGATTTGTTCCACATTGAATCTATTCTGGACTACTTGTCAGACATTGTAGTATTCTTCATGACTAGTACAACACTTGAGGGATATTATGAAACTGAGAAAAGACACTTAGTCATCCGGGAAATGGATTATCAACTTATCGCACGATATTTGTACAAGATGGGTTTGGATAGTATCATGAGAAGATACATTTTGGATCATGAGAGATATGATATTATTTCGGAATGTCATAGCGGAGTGGCGTGAGGACATGTTGGTGGTAAGGCTATTGCACATAAGATATTATAGGATGAGTTATGGTGGCCTACAATATTTAAGGACACCAAAACATATGCCAGAGCATGTGATGTTTGTCAAAGAGTAGGTAAGACCTCTAGGAGAGATGAACTACCTTTACACCTTGTCAGAACTCTGCAAGCATTCAAAAAGTCAGGTTGTTGATTTCATTGGGCCCATAAATCCATAGGATCAACATTCCAAGGCCAGGTACATCAATACCACAACAGATTATCTTACATGATGGGATGAAGCTGCACATGTGCTAGACTGTTTTTTTGATACCGCAACTAGATTTATTTTTGAAAATATGATTACTCAATTTGGTTTCCCTCGAAGTCTAAGTAGTGATCAGGGTGATAATTTCATAAACAAAACTATAGCTACTCTCACCCATGAATTTATGATTCAACACCATAAGATCATCTTGTACCATCTGCAAGCTAATAAGATAGTGGAAGCATTCAACAAGGTTATGGAAAAGGGATTGACCAAGGTATGTTATGAAAACCATGAAGACTGGAATAAAAGAGTTCCAACGGTACTTTGTACCTATCAGATCACCACCAAGAAATTACACAAGTATACCTTGCTCCAATTAGTCTATGGATGTGAGGCCATGGTACCAACTGAATTTATTTCACCAACTCTATTTGTTGCACAAGCTACCCATATGACTGAGGATGAATCCATCACAAACAAAGTTATAGAATTGATGCAGTTGGAAGAAGCCATATTTTAAAAGACTTTCATCAGACTGTCGAAAAATCCCGACAGAAGGCCTGACATGATCGACATATCAAGCATATGTATTTTACACAAGGAGACAAAGTTCTGTTGTATGACAATAACTATTAAAAGCATCCTAGTAAGTTACAAATGCATTGTCTTGGACCATTTATTGTTGCAGAGATATGCGAATATGGACCAGTCAGACTCAGACAACTCAATGGTATCCTTTATCCTGGTTGGGTGAATGGCGCATGCCTGAATTCCTATACAAGTTCTCAATAAGCATTGTTGTGAAACCCACTTGTGTCTGGAGTGGCTTGCCTAGGTAGGATTTCCCTTTGTATTGCAAGTTTCCTTTTTGTCAATAATACAATGACATGCCACTTCGATTACGTGTTATTGATTCTAGTTGTCCGCTCCTAATCATCCACCCCGGATATTCACTTTTTGGCCAGGGAGCTTGTCATCACGTTATTTCATAAGGAATGTCACCCATCTTTGTTTTCATGTCCTTACACTGTCACATGGGTAGTTACAACCATTAGTACTTTCAACTGACTTGGAAGTTATTTTTCTTCCTAACCATATCCAATGTTCAAAATGGTATGTCCTTTTCTGATCCTCCATTGATCTAGTCATTACTTTTATAACTTAATCGGATATCCCGCCACCATCTCACTAGTTATGTCTTTCAAATGCTTGTCCCATCGAAAATCTTGGTGTAACTAGGGTATCTTTCTATTTTTTGATGTTAATTTTATCGAGTTGTCGTAATCAATGCATGATAGCCACCTCACCTTTTGATTCTGGCCTATAAACATACCTATCCTCGACATCCCAACTCATTTGGTATTCTCATCCTATTGCTTCCTATTTTGTCATGGAGTCTCTTCAGCACCCTGAGATCTTGTGTCTACACCCCTCCCCTCCTGTGTGATTTGTTTATAACCACTGACCCATCCCCATGGTTCGCACAATTGGTTGGGGAGCTCTCCCCAAGCCAGCTATTCCTTCTGAATTTATTGACCCACATGTTGTTGTTTAGGGTGATTTATATGGAAAGGTCGAACAAACCAGACTGCTCGACCTTGATTTTACCAATGTTTTCAAACATCCACACATGGCCATTCATTCATACATGGATTTTTTAGCCCTGCCGGATGGGAATTTTCTATGGAAGTGGAGACCATATTTTGCGTCACTGCAAGATTCTATGCCAATGTGTCTTCGTGACTTACCAGTTTTTGGCACCATTGGTGAAGCTGCCCACTGCTCAAAGTTCCTCATCAGCAGAGGAAATACAGGTGATTTATGGCTCGATAAGGCTTACCCAATCCATGTGGAGGATATCCATAAGATTACGGACCTGTCTATGTAAGGGAGAGATGTTACAAATGGATTTAAGGGCTCAAGGAAACATGATAGGAAGAAGGGAGAGTTGAGCCTCTATGATAAGTATGGCACCAAGCGAGGAGGTTGTGGTGCCCAAATCAGCTTAATCCAGGATAGCCTTGTTCGTCTAGCTTTCTACCTGATTATCGACAAGGTGATGTGAAGGTACACCATGAAAAAATGCACACTTGATGCTATTGTCATAGCTAAATTCAGTAAGAATGGCACCCCATTGAATTGGTGTAAGTGCCTCTTGAATGAACTACTTCAAGATTGCACAGATGTGCATGAAAATTCAAGCTATTTCATTTATGGGTATCTCCTGGTTGCCTTGGCTTTGTGGAAATAGAAACCTTCATCAGGCCACAATGTTTCTCTCTCAGTCGACGACTGCCTTGCCATGTTTTTCAAACCATGGTACTATTGCACAACTCAAAGTAACCCAGATAAAAATACTGCCACTTTCTCGTAGTGGTATAATGCACTCATCACCACCACACAATGATTATGCATCTCGTAAAATCTATTTAGGCGACACACACATGATATCCCCAATTCGGGATGACTCACGACTATACCTTGCTTCTCCCTTTGGTATTTGAACCTTCTCTCTTCCACATGGGTTGTCTTCCTTTCTATTTGGACGATGAAGTTTTCCATAAAGAGGTTATAGATTAGCCAGGTGTCATGGTCTAGAAAAAGAAATCAGGTGTCTCCTATACGATTCCTGCTATGGCACAACAGTCCGCCCTGACACAAATTTCAAAAGTTGGGACCAGCTCTACGAAAAGGGCCTATTCTTCTTCCATCTCCCAGGAATGGGATGGGGATGAATACGATGAGGATTTACCTAGAAGGATCCTCAAGAATCCCTTTTCCAATATCCCATATGATACCTAAATTACTAGTAAGCAATGGAAGGAGGTTATGACTTCTATTTTTCCTATAAAGTGGTCGCGAACCAGTCCCCCTTCTAGTTCCACAACTAAGATTGCACCCAACCTAGTCAGCACCATGGCCATTCCATTACCATCCATCCGCATACCGACCCGCACCAGTGCAACCTCACCCTGTTTTGACACACCCCTTCCACCCAACATCCCAATTATCTTTTTCCGTGATGACCCCCCCAAATCCCCTCAATCAACCCTCATCACTGAAGAGGCCAAACCTAGGATTTACGCCATTGACCCGTTGTCCACTCTTGCAAACATGGAAATTGGTAGCCTCTCTATTGATAACTTGACCATCCTACTCCCCTCCACCTTTCCCCTAGATCCCCAAGTTCATATCCCTTCCACCACACCCTCCCACACAGTCCCCCTTCCTGACCCAAACACAATTCCAGATACAAATGCACCAATAGTTCATGACCTTCCTCCATAAGATACCCTGGACAACCAAGATGATGCTCAATCTAGTCATAGTGACACTTCCTTCAAAGATCAGATTGGTCCCATGTATCAAGACCTGTAGTAGTGCCACAAAATTCTACAACTATACCTTAAGCATATTAAGTTCTTGAAAAAAAATTCCCCTCGGCTTCAGGTTCGACTCACTGAGAACCTGCATAAGGTTTCCCTCAGTCTAGACGGTGATGGTACCCCTAGCGTCTCATATGTTTCCATCGCCAATGGCTAGCCGCTTGCAACAATATTTCCTTTGGATACCCCTATCCTCACTATCGACCTATCTTTATGGGCTACATCGAAGATCATGCATCCACTTCATGCTTTTGCTAATCAACTGGAGAAACACATTGTTGTAGCGCAACAAGCCAATGATGAACTACAAAAACATGCACAACAACTATAGGAGTCTGCCACTTTTTGCTCGATAATATCCATCACAGAGCGCAACTTAAGGATGAAATCTGAATCAATTATTGAGTATGTTTCCACCAAGTTTAATCAGGTCTGTCCTTTTTTTCACCAGATGGCACCTGAAATACCAGAAGAGAATATCCTAGTCAAACCACTTTAGAGGGTTGAGATCCTTGCTAGTGCATGGTCTCACTGGGATGCCAAAACAGATACCTTGCAACAAGAATTGGATGCCCTCAAATAGAAGGAAATGGAACCACCTAAAGAGATCCTCCAAAATATGACACATGACATAGAGGCAGACACCATTGTCAAGGCTTTGCTTCATTCCCGCGAGTAGGAATGTCGTCGACTCTTCGACATGGTCATGGACTAGGTGGGATTGTTGGACCAATGTAATAAGCCTATGACAGAGATATGTGCTTGACTTGTTCAGATTCATATAGAATCTCGTGTTGTTGATGACCCTATCAAAGAATATACCAAGTTTTCCATGATTCAAGCTGAAGATGATAGCTTGGCTTCCATGGACGTTGCAAACAGAGAAAGCAAGACCATGCTTTGATATTTCAAGCTGATGGTCCAAGCTGAGTATGTCCCATTACAAGAACTGGACTCCATTGCAGAAAGAAAGTGGAATACCATGTTGGCTACCCAACCTTAGGTGTTGTGTGTACATGTTGTGCAGGAATTTGTTGTCGATGCCTCAATTTTGACTAAGAAATGGTAAGACCAGATAGCCCATTATGGCTAGTTTCACACACGAGCTCTAGAAATTATACTTGAGTTGAACCCTCTGTTTGAGGGAGGCCAGAGCGAAGAGATGAAGACTTGAATCAGGACGAGTCAAGGTTTGTGGTCGGGGCCTATTGGACCCTCCACTTTTGGATAAAACTCGTTTTTGCAGAAATAACACAATTTTGAGGCAGTTAGAGTCTGTTGCAGAACAACATGACGCACCAGCAAAGGATCCGAGCAACGGAAAGTGATATCTTAGAGCGACAACAAGGAATGTAGTTGTACGCTAGATGGAAGGAACAACAAAAAGTGTCAAAACCTTTAGCGGAAACCAAGAAGACATAGACTAAATAAGTTGTAATATGGATGAATCAAAAAGACCTACGGAAAGCTATACGACGAAGACTTATGAAACGAGAAAAAGGTTGTTGTTGTTGTTGGTTGTTGTTGTAGCTATTGTCGATGTTATTGATGTTAATAATGCTGCTGCAGATGTTGATACTGATAGAACTATTAATGTTTCACTATAGAACCTCGAGCTATCTTGACTCTAGGTTTTGTAATGAGAATTGTATCTGTAATGTGTCGAGTCTCAGATCTGATTTCCAAGACTTTGATCAAAACAGTCATGAAATGTAGTTTAAGAGCTTCCGCTCATCTGAGATCTGACTATTGTATACCCTTTTATGTCTAAGTAATGAATATATGAGAAATGTTATTTGGGGCTTGCAATTTTTTTTATTGTGTGTGAATGCTAAGATCTTCATCTGCGCAACTGTTATCTCTATTTCTTTACTTGTTTAGTTAATGTTTAGGAATACTCTCACTGGAGGAATTTGTCCACAGGTTATGCATTTCAATATTCCATTCTGGTTATGGTGTCTATGTATAATCCTTTATCTTCTTGTGCTTAGGTTTGGTTGGGTTACATTCTTCCCACCACTGCATTCTCTTCGACCTCGCTCCATTGCACATAAGTCTTGGCACCGCTTCAAGTGAGACCTCCTTCCCTTGTGAAAGGTTGTATATGCCAACACTCTAGACTACAACAGTGCCTTTATTGGCAAAATCCAAGAACCCCGATCTCCTATTATTCACAAACAATACCATTCACTTCAAATGACATCTTTCACTTCTTTCACTTCAAAGTCAACAACCGTTTTGACCCCTACAAGGTCAACCTCAGAGAAAATTTTAGGGGCTATATATCACCCATGGGATAATTTTCCATGCTTTTTCCAAAAAAAAGATTTTCCAATTTCCATTTTTTTCTAAAAGTGATTCACCCAAATTCTATATAATAATTTTTTTTTACCTTAAAAATAGCCCAAATTTTATAGAAAATATATTGAATCCTTAAAATTTTGAACATTTTTACAAAAATATCGTCAAAGATTTTATAGTTTGCATATTAAGGACTAGTAAGATTCGTCAAGGTTTCTACATTCTAAGATAAATTTCCATCCTTAAAATTATCCCTTGTCGGCCTCTATATTCTCTAATCTCCCAATAAGGTAAATTGTGTACTACTTATCTGAATGAAAAATAAACAAGAGGATAAATAAATCTGGGCTTCCCCATTAATTCTCACAATTAATTGGGCAGGATGTTGAGATCAAACACAAAGTATGGTATGACATCTTTAAATTTTGTATCCTATAACTTGAGCATCCAATATTAACTCCCAATCAGTCTTGGATTTCTTCTTCTTCCCTACAATCTAGTTGTTTCTCTCAAGTATGTGAAGAGTTAAAAGCAAATTATTCTTCTTCTCCCTCAATTAACTGATTAAAGATGGTAAACAAGCCTATATTAAGGTGTCCACTCTCCAAAAATCATACAAATTATTTGAACAAATCATGAATAAACTCCAACGAACCTTCCCACTATCAGATACAAGGTCAGGCTATGACTTCTCTCTTCCATCCGAGGTCTCAAAAAATAGCATTTTAAATTATAGTGGTGGAACCTTGATGAGAAACAAAGGTCTCACTAGGTATTATTTCCATGGATCCTCTATAGAGTCCCTTATGTCGGACTACATCAAAATTTGAAGCAGCAAGGTCTTCTTTCTTGATTTGATATGGAATATTGGCCATGACATCCTCTCATGTACAAGCCCCTCCTCAAGTTACCACATGGTGTTGAAGTTTCTCCAAGTAGTATAGATTCATAATTAATTAGGTTCGTAGTCCTTTGTCTTACTCAAGTCCCTCATTTCTCAATCAAGTCACGATGGTCTTCCATAGAATGTCCAACAACTTTTCATTGACCAAAAATTCCACTTCTACGATGGGGAAAATACCTTAAAATATGTTTGATCTCATCATAGTTATAACATTGAATAAAGCATATTCTTCCTCCACTCATTCCACTTTGCACCCTCCTCCTTGGTCAATACCTCCCCCTGCATTATGATTACTACTCTCCTCTACTAGGAAGGAGGTCTTATCAAACCACTCAACTAAGGTCCACAAGGCCTCATAGTTATCCATATTATGTATGTTAGATCTGTAAAAAGAATAATAAACAGTCATAGGAGTAGGTGAGTACTTATGCAAAAAAATGTAGTGTTGTAGGGGTGGGCCAAAGACGTGTATATCATAGTACTCCCCCTAGGGCATGCTAGGAAAGGGGCCCAATGAGGGATTAAGCACAACCCATCCTCTTAGTGGAGGACATTCACTAGCATAAAGACCTTCCATTTTTCATTCAATGCACCAAAATTTCTCCCTTCCTATATTAAGACTTGGTTAATTCTTGTACCTATTTAGTTAGGGTATAAAATTTGTTTTGGAAGTAGGCTATTTCATGTGTTGAAGTAGATATAGCAATAAGATTCAATCCTTATGGCCTATTCGAAGGCCCCAATTTGACTGGCTACCTTCTATCACATCAACAATATCTTGGTCAAGGGGAGGGATCCCTTAATGATTCACTTATTATGTTAAGAATCATGGATCTGATAAGTCAGTTTACTCATGAGATCCTATAATTGATAATTGCACTCCCATAATATTTCCCACCATATTTTGTCGCTCAATCTTGTGCTTCTAAAGTTCAGTGAAGAAGATTTTCTTCACCTCATCTAATGTTTCTCACCTAGGCTATCACATGAAACCTTATTATCACTTAGCATAAATGTAATACCCCCATATGATAATATGAGCATAATGTCAAGTATATAGTAAGTGGTTAAGTAAAGTACCATTTCATTATATTTGAATGAATAATGTAATTAATAAACTAATAAACAAGTGCATTGGGGGGTGCTAACTCCTTAGGATCACCATGGGGGAAATGAACCAACAAGCGGGGATGTAATGTCCCCCACCTCTTAGAGAGGTGATGAGGAGACTCAGTGGCCTGGGCACCCCCACTAGGTCATAGTCTCACACTGAAGGGGGGAAAGTCAAGAAGTTAAAAGTTA
>JZKD02S1580119.1:0-10266 GCA_000966675.3 Picea glauca | reverse complement strand
ACAATTTGGGCCTGGGAACCCCTCACAACAAAATCCAAGAAAGGGCGGCCCCCACCCACATAAAAAAGGACAGAGCAAAGATGGACAGTATCAAGACAATCAATCCAAGCCGCAAGCAAAGAAGGACACTGGAAATACAAAGAAAGATACCGAGAAGTGGTTCGACTTCCATAAGAGCCCTTGGCATAACACTATTGATTGCCACTCAAAGCATTTGTTGGTGGCCGAAGTGAAATCCTTTGAATCATATGTGGGTTATGACTTTGAGTTAGAAATAGAAAGGGGGAGATGGATCATTGACATGGAACCCAGTGCCATCGTTGCTACCACCAAGCTCCAGCCTGGTGAACCAGACGAGCCAGAAGAAGGTGAGTGTCTCTTCCATTCATAGATGTGGATGAAAGGCACCCCGCTGCACTTCATTATTGATAGCGGTAGCCAGAAGAACCTCATCTCAGCAGAGGTCGCTAAGCAGTTGGCCCTGTCGACAACGCCACACCCACAACCCTACACCATTGGACAGCTCTGCCAAGGAAGCAATCTTCGCATCAACCAACAGTGTCGACTATCGTACGGCATCAAGCCCTTCAAAGATGAGGTATTTTGTGATGTTTCTCCTCTCAAAGTTTGTAATGTTCTTTTGTGCCAACCTTATTTATGGAAATGTCATGCTATATATGAGTCTTGGCCTCACAGTGTTATTATTACTTTGAATAGGAAATTGTACAGGATACCCAAGGGAGTCCCTCCTAGTGTTATTTCCTTGATCTCTGCCAAGCCATGCAAGAAGGTCATCTCTCCGACCGGGAAATTTGTCTTCTTCATGATTCGCTCTCAGAGTGAGTGAAAGATTGCAGCCACATCTAGGGTCTTCGCAGCCGATCTCTCCACACAATAGAATCAATTGGATAAGGTCGTGAAAGAATACTTGTATATCTTATCTTCTCCTATCGGGGTACCTTTGCACTTCCAGGTCAAGCATTCCATCAATATCACCTCAGGTGCATTGCCACCCAATGGGCCAGTCTACCACTACTCTCTGCTAGAAAATAAGGAGATCACGAGGCAGATCTAAGAAATTCTCCACAGGGAGCACATATATCCCATATCATTGCCTTGTGGGAGCCCAATCATGCTGGTGCAGAAGAAAGATGGGACCTGGCAACTCTGCATGATTATCGGGCCTTGAATAAAATCACAGTCTGAAACCGATACCCGATTTCCTGAATCGACAGCCTCCTTGATCAGCTCACGGGGGCCAAATAATTCAATAAGATTGATCTAAAGTTTGGCTACCACCAGGTCTCAATAGAACAAACAGATGTATGGAAGATAGCCTTCAAGTCAAAAGAAGGTCTTTTTGAATGGTTGGTCATGCCCTTTGGTTTGAAAAATGCTCCAGCAAATTTTATGAGGATGATGGATGATATCCTACAACCTTTCACCAATATTTTTGTAATGGTGTATCTGGATGACATCCTAATCTACATCAAGACTTGGGAGGAACACTTGCAGCATATTCAACAGGTTCTGCACACCCTGGGGCAGCACAAACTATATACAAACTTGGAAAAATGCTCCTCCGGCATGAACAAGGTCCATTACTTAGGCTACATCGTTGATCAGCATGGTGTGCATGTGGATCCGGCAAAGATCTAGGTCATCTGTGAGGTGTCAGCTCCAACCACACTCATTGAGCTTCAAATCTTCTTGGGCCTCGCCAATTTCTATCACAGGTTCGTGTTGGGATTCTCTCATATCGCATGGGCCCTCGTCCAAGTAACCAGGGGTGGAGGTAAGGAAAAAATTGTGTGGGGCCTGTCCCAAAAACAAGCCTTCGAGGACTTAAAGAATCGTTTGTGCTCATCCCCAATACTTTCATTATCGGACCTACAACATCCCTTTGAGATCAAGACAGATGCTACAGACTATGTTGTGGGCATCGTTCTCACTCAACACGGCCACCCCATGGAATATCATAGTGAGCCAATGTTGGCCCTTGGTTATGGATTAAGGAAGGAAGCAAATACTAAGGAAGAGGAAAGACGAAGTACAAAGAGCGCAGAAGGCACACAAACTGAGAAAGGGTCAAAGTGGTCAAAGAAGTAGAAAAGAAGGAGCGAAGTAAGGAAAAGTGAGTCATTGAAAGAGAAGATCAAGGAAGATGGATCATGGACAACTCAGCAAGCGGAAAAAGACACCAACGGGCGCTTTGGAGCACTTCATGGGAAAGAAGGAATAACATGTTGGCGAAGCCCTTAAGATGCGAGGCATGTGGACCTAGGGTTTTGGCACCTAGGGTTTTGGATCTAGGGTTTTGACACCTAGACTTTGGTCATGTAATGTATAAATAAAGGTCAAAAAGAGTCGGGAGGGTATGTTAAGGATTATGATTATTGTCATTGTGTGAGACAAGTGTTGTGTTGTGAGAGCAGTTTGTATTATGGATCTTCAATTGGGTGTGAAGATCAACCCTGCATTTGGGTGTGCAGGGAGGGGAGAGAAAGAGATCTGCAGCTAAGTGCGCAGATAGAACTGTATGTTTCCATATAATATATCAAGACATGCAATTATGTGGACGTAGCCCTAGGAAGAGGGTGAACCACGTATATCTTGTTGTTCTTTATGGTTGATGTTATGTTATTTGCTCTCTGTTATATTATTATGGCATGATTGTTCGATCATAGATATAACTTCGTGAAGTAAGCATAATATTGTTAAGCATAGTTAGGTTACCTGTGTTATTGTTCTGGATCCACTTTGCACTTTCTCTAGTTTTAAACACCTGTGTCATCTGCTTCGCAAGTGTTGCTGAAAGGGCCAGTAGTTAGGGTTTGTTGGTACACTATTAGAGTTGAACCTTGGGTCTACCCCTTTGCCAGCAAATCATTCCATTGTCGGGATAGGCATCTTCTTGAGGGATGTCAAGGTGATTTCCTTCAAAGACAGAGATTCAGAAGTGGATAGAAGAACAAGAAAGGGACTTCGTCGAAACTGAGAACAAGAACCCTAGCATTAGTACAAAGGATTGGTTGGGAAGGTACAACTTTACTGATATACACGAGATTTTCTTTGGAGGAGTTCATAAGGAATTATATGAGTGGTTAGCTAGATTAGCAAACACTCAGTTTGAGATCAGATCTAGGTCACTTGTGGTTTGGACATCAGCGTTGATCAAGAAGGTCAAGAGAGTTGATAACGTCGCGCGAGAGAAGTGGATCTCTGGTTTGATAGAACTATTGGAGGGTACATTACTGAGTTTTCCATTGACAAAGTCAAATCCTATAGTCAAGCAGAGAGGTATTTCTTTAAGGGACCTAGAGGAAAGTTACTACACTTTTTAAAGTTGAGGATTAAGATGTTATTGCATGAGAAGAATATCATGAAGATACAGTGAAGCTAATGTTCAAGAATTCAGACAGCGATAGTGACATAGAGGCTGGACTCATGCATAGTGGAAGACCATTCAGAGAGGTTCCTCTCGTGAACCTATTTAAGCAGAATTACATAGATGAGGGATTCTACAGTGGAGAATAAGCAGAGTTGTCGAACGAAGAGCGGTCAGAGTCCACAAGGACAGAAGAAGTAGAGACTGAAGAACTTCGTTGAGGAGAACCAAAAACTTCAAGGATTGTTCTCACTGTCGAAGTAAGTATTATTACTCCTCATGTTGTTTTAGCAGCACTAAGTAACCAAAGTATTCAGAGCAATCATAGCACTCATAACACTATTACAAGCAGTTCAGTACATACTCAGTCGAGAAACCTAGGAAGATCTATGGAAGATGAAATGAGGTTACCTATCTTTAGAGAATATGGATCTGAAGATCCTGATCAGCATTGGTTCTTATGTGAAGTTGTATGGAGCATTAATTAAGTCACTTACGGGGTTGTTAAGAGAACCCAGTTTAGTACTACCTTGAGCGACCGCGCACTGAGTTGGTATATGAAGTTTGCTTCAGGACCTGGACAACCTAAACCGTTGAATGGCATTAAGACTGTGATGAGTGTAGAATTCAAGAAACCTAAGTCAGAGTCACAATGAATTACAGAGTTGAAGGAAATCAAGCAGAAGGTGACTGAACCTATTTGCGAGTTTGATCAGAGGTTTAAGACTCTGACATGTCGATTGATTTTTCAGATCCTAGATGAACAGAATAAAGAATGGTTCATCGTTGCTCTCCTACCACACATCAGAGTTCCTCTGATGCAACAAAAGGTCTCTTCACACACTGAGGCATTAGAGATCGCCATGAAACCAGAAGCAAACCCTGTAGGAGAATCCAGCCCAGGTATGAGCCATATCTTGAATCAGTCAACCAGTTTATCTTTACAGGTCGAAGATATGAAGAAATATAAAGGGAAGGAGAAAAGAGAAGACATTTGGTGTATCATATGTAAATCAAAGGGCCATGACAGAGATCATTGTCCCCTATTTAACGAATACTTGGCTTCTGGAGCCCCTAGTCCTTTGAAGCAAGCTATTGTACCCTGGTGTGAGCTATGTAGAACTAGACATCCCCCTAGTGAATGTTACTATATGCAAAAGTATGTCCAGACCCCTACCAATCTTTATTGTACATTTTGAAAATCTATAGGGAACGATGAGAAGGATTGTAAGGCTTATGATCTCATGCATGAAAGATTAAGGGATACATATAGAACTCAAGGAGAAGTACAACAATAAGGAAACAATGTGTAATTCAACTCCCATGGTAGAGGAAACTTTAACCCTCATGGTGGATTCAGAGGAAGAGGAGGAGGAGGAGGCATGACCCATGGGTCGAGGTCGAGGTCAGATCATTTGCTATGATTGTACATAGCCAGGACATTTGGCAAGAGATTGTCAGAACCTTTGCACTACTTGTAACTACTGTAATTCATTTGATCATGTCAATGAAGATTGTCTAGTATTGTTAGCCAAAATTCAGAAGAGACAAGGAGGAAACCAGCAAGTCCATTTGATATTAGTAGAACCTCACGATGAGGACCCTAGAGTCATTGTGATTACTAGAGGAGGCGTTGTTATAGGAAAAGACAGGGTAACTCCAAGAAAGACTACAGAGGAATCAGGGATCAGAAGAGATGCAGAGAAAACACAGTTGTTTGATCCAAGGAAAGAGAAGCAGAATTTTGAGGAAGCAAGAAGAGAATTTTTCGAAGAACATGAATCTTCATCTAGGGAACAACCAGAAGTAAGAGAATGTGGAATGCCTTTGGAATTTGATCAGTCTGCCTTGCCCGGGAAAGGAAAAGAGGTAAGCAAGCTTGTGGATTTCTTATGTACTTGCATTAATTTGATTAAGGATGAAAGAGTTGTGCAATATCTACAACACTTGATAAGACAGTATGAGATAGGAAGGGTAGATCCTCTGTTGAATAAAGAAGTACATAAAGTATCTAGAAAGAGAAGGAAAAACAAGGAATTGCACCTTAATGCTCAGATTGGAGACTATGACATAGATTATCTGGTCGTCGACTTAGGATCAAAATTCAATGTTATGACGAAGCAGACCTAGGCACTGATGGGAAAACCTAAGTTGGTTTACTCTCCGATCAGGCTCAGGATGGCTAATCAGTAGGCAGTAAGCCCCTTTGAAATACTGGAGCATGTCCCTATGGACATCGACGGGGTGAGGACGTTTGTAGACTTCAAAGTAATTGAGATAGTTGATGATAGTTGTCCTTATCCTATGTTGTTGGGTATTGATTGGGCTTTCAATAATTCAACTATTGTTGACCTCAAGAAGATAAGAAAGAAATTCAAGGGTAATATCCTTAAGGTCATTGCACCTCTTGATCCCGATGAAGGTCACATCTACACAGAACCTATCAGAGAAGAAGACCACGCATATGAACTAGAAAACATATATAAACTGACAGCAGGATAGCAGGATTACATTAATCCTACAACATATGGACATTTAAGCTAGCGAAGTGAAAGTGCATGCTCGTAGGATTCAAAATAATCATTGGAGAACTGGAAGAACATAATGTATGAAGTCTCTATGCGGAGATGTGCCAGATTGACCAAGGCAGTTCGCTGGATTGGCACAGAAGTAAGTAATCTTCCCACCTTTGATGGGTTGAATCATTTAGAGACATTTTTATTAGAATTCAAAGGAATTGTACCAGCACAACAGAGGTTGGTGGAACTAGATGAAGCTTTGAGAGAAACACCAACTAGATGGTGGGGAACACACAAGAAGAACATCACAGAGTGGGTACAATGCCGCACCTTATTGACAGTGCACTTTTCAGACCAAGAAGAAGGATGTGAAGTTCGATACACAGGCCAGAGTTGTCCTAAGAACCACATGTGAAGTTGTGAAGAGGCCCAGAGCAACATTCCTAAAGAACAGTGGGTGCACAAGTTCATTAACACTTTGGATACTACACCTATCAACTGGTATCTTCAAGCAGAACTGCGCCTCATCACTACAAATTGGTATGGTATGACTCAGAAATTTATAGCTACATTGTTATTTGAAAGTCAATACCCTACAGTAGATCAAGTTTTACAAATTGTAAGATAGAAAATCTTTAAGGAGGCACCTAACCTCCCTTTGTAACAAGAAGAAGATATATGGATTGCATCGTTTCAGAGATTACAGGGTTGTTACAATATTAATGCCGGTGAAGATGATGATCCTAGGAATGTTAACATCGTAGAAACTAAGGGGTGGAGAGACATAGAAGGGCCAGGGATTGAATTACCTTTTATTGGGAATCCTATCAAAATTAACAAGGTTAATATTGGAATAGAGAAAACACCTAAGTTGGAAAATGTTGGAGATTATTGGGATGATGCCACTATTGATAAGATTACAAAACTATTGCACGAATATCAGGACTTGTTTCCAACCAAGTTCACAAATATGAACGACATTAAAGGGCCCATGGGAGAAATAAAAATACCTTTGAAACCAAATGCAAGGCCAGTCAAGCAGAACCCTTATAGATTGAATCCCAAGTACAAGCAGAAAGTTAGGATTGAGTTAGATAGAATGTTGGAAGCAGGAATCATAGAACCTGTTGAAGAATCTGAATGGATCATCCCTATGGTGGTCCAAGATAAGAAGTCAAGAGAAATCAGAATCTGTGTAGATCTAAGGAAACTAAATGATGCATGCTTACATGATCCATTTCCTACATCGCTTACTGATGAAGATTTAGATAATGTAGGAGGACAGGAAGTTTACTCCTTCACAGATGGATTTTTAGGGTATCACCATATCAGGATTGCTAAGGAAGACAGACATAAGACCACATTTGCAATAGAATGGGGTTCTTTCCAATACAATGCGGTGCCTTTTGTATTGAAGAATGCACCAGCCATCGTTTCCAGGGTGGTGGTCGAAGCATTCAAGGAATTTTTACATAAATTTTTAGAAGCATATTTTGATTATTGGACTATTTTTAGCTTATTAAACACTCATATTGAATGTTTGAGACTAATGTTGGATAAGTGCAGGCAATGTCAGATTGCCATGAACCTGAAGAAATGCATTTTCCTTTCACCTTTTGGAGTATTTCTAGGACACATTGTATGTAAGCAGGGATTGTTGGTAGATCCTTCTAAGATTGCCATCATTGTTGATCTACCTCCCCCTACTTAGATTAGATAGTTGTGCACTACGTTGGGACATATTGGATACTACGGAAAGTTTATCAAGGGATATGCACAGATAATAGCACCCATGGAAAAACTTTTAAAGAAAGACAATAAGTTTCGATGGACAGAGGAATGCCAACAGAGCTTCGACACACTAAAGAAGAAAATGGTTACTGCACCTATTTTGTTTTTCCCAAATTGGAGTAAGGAATTCCATGTCCATGTCAATGCTTCGTCCGTTGCAATAGGAGCAGGAGACATTGACCACCCTATAGCCTTTGCTAGAAGGAAGCTTTCTATAGCTGAACTAAATTACACTACCACTGAAAGAGAAGGCTTAGTTATGGTATACGCGTTGCAGAAGTTTAGACACTACTTGTTGGGAGGACATTTTAATATGTTCACCGATCACTCTGCAGTGAAATACTTAGTCAACAAGCCAGTGTTGGTGGGGATAATTTGCATATGGATAATATTATTTCAGGAATATGATTTTGAGATCATGGTCAAGCTAGGAAGATTGAATAAGGGACCTGGCCACTTATCCATATTGGAACATGGAGAGGAACCTACCTATTTGGATGGTACACTACCAGATGCACAGTTGTTGGCAATCAGAAAAGTCGATTATCACTTTGTCAAGATAGTCCAATTTATGTCTACAGGAATGGCACCCCGCGAGTATACAATTATTCAGAAGAAGCAACTGGTGGTTCGCACTACAGATTTTTCACTTATAGTTGGATAGCTATATAAGATGGGACCAGATGAGATCTTGAGGAGATGTGTTATGGAGGAAAAAATATCGTTGATTATTGCAGAATCACATGAAGGCATTGCAGGAGGACATCATGCAGGGAAAGTAACATCACAAAAGGTTCTCAGAGCTGGCCTCTAGTGGCCCACCTTACATAAAGATGCTAAGGAATACTACAGATCCTGCGATGTATGCTAAAGAGTAGGGAAGCCTTCCATAAGAGATGAGATTCCTTTAGCACCTCAGCTGACTTTACAGGCATTTCAGAAATGGCCCATTGACTTTGTGGGACCTATCAACCCACCAAGAAAGCGCACAGGAGCCCGATACATCATCACTGCAACAGAGTATTTGACCAAATGGGCAAAAGCAAGAGCAGTTAAGGATTGTATTGCAACTACAGTTGCATGATTCATCTTTGATGATATCATAGCTAGATTTGGATGCCCAAAGATCCTTATGAGCGATCAAGGTACACATTTTATTAATAAGACTATTGAAGCCTTGACTCAAGAATTTGAAGTTCACCATCAAAAGAGCACACCATACCACCCACAGGCGAATGGTACAGTCAAAGATTTCAATAAGATCTTGGAGACAGTGCTGACGAAGATTTGCAGTGTGAACAGAGATGATTGGGATTTGAGAGTACCAGCGGTGTTGTGGGATTATCAAACCACATGCAAAAAGCTAACAATGCAGACTCCCTTTAAGTTAGTTTATGGCTTGGAATTAGTGGTACCTATGGAATATTTGGTTCCCAGCTTAAGAATTGTAGTATTTACAAGCATGGATGACACATGCGTTGTTCAAGACAGACTCGCGTGGTTGTTGGAACTAGAGGAACACAGGTTTATTGCAAGATTTCAATAATGGGTACAGAAAGAACGAGAAAAGGCTTACCATGACAAACATATCAAGAAGAAAACATTCAAGCAAGGAGATTTGGTATTGTTATATTACAATAAGTTCATGAAGCATCCAGGGAAGTTTAGGACACATTGTCTTGGACCATTTGAAATTTCCTATGTTACAGAAGGAGGAGTTACGCAGTTGAAGACCCTTAATGGAGAATGGAAAGAAGGTTTGGTAAATGGGAGCTAGTTGAAATTGTATTATGACAACCAGCTGCCTCGCAGCTCTCAGTAAAAGAAAAAGAAGAAGGGTCTAGGTACCAGGTGCAGTTGAAACTGGGTACTAGACACAGAAAAGACAGACTGCACACAACAGGGAGGGACAGAGCAGAAAGCACAGGCTGCTCCATGCAGCCTGCAGTCGAAGTGATACAAAGGGCTCAACCCTGCAGTGACTTGGGACGAGTCACAGGTGAGTGTCGGGAGCATGTTGGCCCTTGGTTATGGATTAAGGAAGAAATCAAAGACCAAGGAAGAGGAAAGATGAAGTACGAAGAGTGCAGAAGGCACACAAACCAAGAAAGGGTCGAAGTGATCAAAGAAGCATAAATGAAGGAGTGAAGTAAGGAAAAGTGAGTCGTTGAAAGAGAAGATCAAGGAAGACAAATCAGCAAGGAAGATGGATCATGGAAAATTCAACAAGCGGAAAAAGACACCAACGGGCGCTTTGGAGCACTTCACGGGAAAGAAGGAAGAACACGCTGGAGAAACCCTTAAGATGTAGGGCATGTGGACCTAGGGTTTTGGCACCTAGGGTTTTGGATCTAGGGTTTTGACACCTAGACTTTGGTCATGTAATGTATAAATAAAGGTCAAAAAGAGTCGGGAGGGTTGGTTAAAGATTATGATTATTTGCATTGTGTGAGAGAAGTATTGTGTTGTGATAGTAGTCTATATTTTGGATCTTCAGCTGGGTGTGAAGATCAGCCCTGTAGTTGGGTACACGGGGAGGGGAGAGAAAGAGATCTGCAACTAAGTGCA
>JZKD02S1580108.1:0-10266 GCA_000966675.3 Picea glauca | reverse complement strand
AACATATTCAAGCAAGAAACCTATGAATCCCACTGTGTTCCACCTCCTATTGTTCCCACCTGCAAGCAACCTAGAAATTGCAAAATAATCTCATATTCGCATTCACAACTAAGCTTAAAACTAATTGGATTGGAAGGAGGGTGGAGGGGAGTAATTATGTCTTATCCTTATTGTTTATTACTCAAATCAAAACCAAAATTGAAGTAGACCTTCATTAATGCTTTCTTTCGCATTCACTCATTGATCCAAAGAAAGCCTTAAAAAAAACATGAACAAGTGGAATTTTTCTTAATTAGATGTCGATGCCTACCAACTTCCTTCTATGGTGAGCAACTTCCTTCCTTGTTGAGTTGAGTTTGACTTCATTAACAAAAAAAAGATGTGTAGAGCACTAACCCCTTCAAAGTCATGTTTTGCAAAGACTACTTTTAATTTTAATAATAATTACATCAAAACCACTTCAATATGGTTTCACCAAATTTTTAATATCAATGTTAGTGATATAAAAACCACCTTTAATTACCTTTTCTTAGTGGTGGTTGGGAGTTGGAACACTTGTTTATGGAATTATCAAGAAAAATGGCCCCTACTGAAAATCCATTTGTATTGACCTAGACCTACTACAATAAATACAACAGAAGATATTGGGTGCATAGGCATTGAACCCCCTCGCACCAACCAATGTAATGAAGTTCTTAAGCATCTTCAATTCTAAAAACTATAAAACATTAATCTCCATAACCTTGTTAAAAATTTCACACACTACTAATTTCCCACACTCTTTAATCCACTTCATAAATATAGGTTACTTGTCTACACAGAGATTACCTAATAACCATATAATTTAAACTCTTAACTTTTTATATTTTACACAATCTCCATAAATCAAATAAAATTAAAACTAATACTACTAAACTTCCATATATCTATAAATAAAAATAAAATTATTTTTAATGAACTTAAACTGATTTTCCTTTAAAATACAAATAAATAAAAATAAAATTATTTCTAATGAAATTAAACTTGAATGCCTAAGTTACACTATAGAATAAAAATTATTTTTAATCAACTTAAACTTGTTTACCTTTAAAATACAAATAAGTAAATAAAAATAAAATTATTTCTAATGAAATTAAACTTGATTGCCTAAGTTACACTATAGGATGGTAACGTGGTGATTTTGACATATTCTTTTTTTTACTAAATATATATTATATAAAAAATGGATGTGGTCATCAAATCTTTTTTCTTTCATTTTACATATTATTATGGAATTTTTTTGTTTTTTAATTAAAAGAATTTTGGCCTTCACTGCATGCCAGCTTATGAAATTTTAACTTATTACAACCATTTGTACCCTGGTTTTTGGCGTTTGAAAAGTTCGTGTATGCCAGCTTATGAATTTTATGATAAAATACCTACGTTTTAAACATAAGATAGCTATTCCTTTTTTAATGAAATTTGATTTCATTGAACTTGTGAACATTAATAGGTGATTCCTTTGTGAACGTTAATAAGTGAAGCCTATGTTCTACTGTGATCTTAAATGTGGTTTCTGCTATCAGCCGGAGATTTTGACTCTGTGAAACATTTAATAACAATATTGTTCAAATTACAATGAGATTAAACATTTAACAACAATCCAATTACAAAGAGGTTGGTATACTTTATCAAATATCAAATTACGATATACAAATCTTAAAATCTGTATATTTTTGTTTTTCAAATAGTAATTTTTATCATCTGACTGGATTCAAAAATCTTATTTTATTTGAGAATTATAATTTGTGAAAAAAAAAATTATACAATTTTGAATCATATGAAATGGTTTTTATGACAACATAAATTTGTATGAAATTATTATGTTGTTTAAAATTTCTGAAAACAGAAATAAATTTAGCATGTTGAAAATTTTCTAAGGCATTCTGATTATATAGAAGTACTCAAATGTGCTGATCTAACAATTTCTTGAGAAATTTCTGACAGTTTAAATTAAGACTATTTTTATTGTTCAAATCACAGTCTCCCCCTCATAGATAGCTTCCTGTATGGAATCATATATTTTTATGGTTCAAATCACCAGTTTTTCTCAAAAAGAAGGTTAGATTTTTTAGGTTTAGTTGGTCATATATTTTTGGCCTTGTTTAATTGTTTTATATTGTTGGAAGAAAGAGTCATTTAGTAGTTTAAATATTCCACTTTTTGGAGTTTTTACTGGGATATTTTTCCATCATTTTTTACTGAAATCCCACAAAAAAAAATTGTCAAAACTCCAGATTTGAGTGATTGAACTTGTATAATTAAAGTGTTTTAATAGTTTTTTTAAGGTGCTGAGACCATTTATATATTCAAAAATACAATTTAAACAACAGAAAAAAATAATTTCACTCAAATCTACTTAGCTGGATTCCTTGAAAAATTCAAAAAATCAAATATATAGAAAAAGCTAATATTTAAAGTAACCTCTTATTATTCACATCACTAAGAATCCTGTTTATCCTGTTTTATCTTAAAATTACAATTTATAATAATAAGAATTATAGTTTGTCGTTAGTACAATTTTCACGGACAGATTCTTTCTAGATTTCGTCATCGAGAAGCAAGATCGAATGAATGCCCTTATCCTACGCCGGGAATTTCTGCAGAAATATCACGGGATAGAAAACGAAAGAATGTTCTGACCCCACTGGACTCGTTGAAGGTAAATTGATGGGCCATGGCTGCCTCTGATGACCCCAATTCCAACTCAAAAGTTGAAAGATCTTTTTCATTACTTTGAGACTCGGAAGAAGAAAGGAACAAATAAATTGTTGCCAGTCTGCATTCACGTGGAATAACAGCACCATTGGAGATATTTTCCCACTCGAAATTCGGCATAGGTTATATTTTCTGCTCATTTTCTGCCTGGGATTTTGTGTTCATTTGTTGTTGTTTTTTCCACGGAGCCGTTCGGACGGCGATTTTCCGCCTCCTGCACAAGTCCCGTATGCACATGCACGATGCCCGTATTCGCAAGTAAATCCGTAGGAGTGATTCGGCGGATTCGGGTAGCAACGATCAACAGTGCACTCCTCAAATCATGAAGAGTACAAATCACTATACAGACAGATGGGAGCAATAAGGGCGGCAAATTTTAGTAGGTGGGTTATAGGTTGTCAGATCTAAATTGAATGTTGTCATCAGTGGATTATAGGTTATTTAATCTGAATTCTAAATTGAATGTTATCATCAGTGGATTATAGGTTATTTAATCTGAATTGTTTTATAGGTAGTTCGATTTGAATTGTTTTTTTCTATCTATAAATTTTTTTAAAAAAAATTATTATACAAACTTAACCGATCCAACCATTCATCACCAAATTTCTCACAAAATCAAACAAAACAAATCAAGAAAAATAATACAACGTTCAAACTAACTTATAATTTGCATCAATAAATATGGAATACAATTATATTGTATTGGGAAATTTCATGCAATTACATGAATATTTAAATGATAGTAGCATCCAAACACAAATGAAAAGGTCAAAAGGTAGTTTAGACTGGGCCTTAAACAATTAACCTATGCAGCAACAGCAACTTTAAATGTGAGAATGCCGTGTCTTAAATTAGTACACATACATGGTAGTAAAAATTATTATAATTTAATAATTAATTAATAATAAAGATAAATATTATTATTATTATTTTTAAAAGAATATTATATTATTTAAAATATTTTTAATAATTTTTGAAAAAAATATTTTTAAATTTATTATTTCATTAATGATATATATAATTATTTTTAATAAATATATTTATTATAAAATTAAAAATTATTAATGATAAAATTTATTATTTTTTTATAAAAAAAAATTTAGCTTTTCAAAGGAGTTAAGAGAGTCCAATGAGTGACCTTTCCAAATGATCATTTGGGGGGAGATCTCACCTCTAAGTCAAAACTGCTTGAGCTAAACTTTATAAATTAATAATAAAATTTATTATCATAATAATAATGATTATATTTAATTTTATATTTTTTTTTTAAGAAAAAGATGTATATTAAAATTTAATTATAAAGTTTTCCTTTTCATGAATCCATGAATGTCATGAAAAAAGTTTTGAGAATTTCTTCATAAATCCATATAATTAAAAATATTGATTTTATAATAAATTATTTAAAAATTACATATCTATAATTTTTGAACTATTTTAGTAAAATTTAGATTTTTGAAAAATGCTTTTATTTAGGATCTCTTATATTTATAATTATTTTTAACAAATATATTTAATACTTAAAGTCATTGAGCAAAAAAGTTATCTTCCTTATTTTCATTTAAACAAATTTTATATTATTATTTCAATATTTAAAATTAAGTTTATTAAATTTGTTAAAAAAAATATTAAAAAAATTATAATGATAGTTAAGATCAAAATTAGGTAAGAAATTATTTAAATTTTTTTATAATATTATTTGAATGCTCAAAAATATTAAAAAAAACATTTCAAAATTACTATAATTTTAATGACTTACAAATATAAATATAAATATAAATAAAATTATTAAAACAATTAAACAACCTTTAAAATTTACTTTCTTAACTATAATTATTAATAATATAATATCAAAACTAAAAAAACAAAAAAAAAAATATATATATATATATATATATATATATATATATATATATATATAAATTTTGTTAATCCAACCAAACAACAAACTTTACCTCAAACACTTTGAGGTCAACATAAAATCAATCTATCGATTTAACATAACACCCAAATTACCCACGTTGACCACCAAAATGAATGTTAATCGTACATGATTGTGAATGATTTCATAATTTAAATAATGATTGATTTGATCTTTGTGTGCAACGAACTTTGGAAGTGTGGGATACGTCATTTCCTTGTTCAAACAGTTTTTCCTTCATAATCCGATATTAAAATGGTTGGAATTTTCAATTTATGTAAAATTGTAATTTTACTACTTGTAAATTGTGATTTTGGATTAGTTTTAAGATTTTGAATCGGGGTTGGTTGGGTTTTTTTTTTATAGGAATTGGTCGGAATCCGAAGATATAAATTTGTATAAAATCTCTATTTTCTGTTGTTTAAATTGTTTTTCTGAATGCATAAATGGATTCATCCTACTTAAAAACTCCTGAGACACTCAGATTATACAAACTTAGTGACTCAAATTTGCAGATCCAACCATTCATCACCTGATTTAACACAAAATCTCAAACTGAAAAAATACCAAAAAACTGTCAAAAAGTAGAATGTTTAGACTACTACTTTTAAATCTATCACATATTTAAAATTAAATTTAAACAATGTAAATCAACATTCCAACCATTTTTATACATCAATTTTAATAGATATAAAAAAATTTGAATTCAACCCATCTCATATACATAAATATTTCACCAAAATATTTTTTTTTTAAATATTAATAATACAAACATTTTGACCAACAATTTTGCTCAACAAATTCCAGCGCTACTAAAATCCATAAATATTTCACCAAAACACAAATTACAAGAAATACTAAATTACAAATATTAATAACACAAACATTTTGCCCGACAAATTCCAGCACTACTAAAATCCAGAGGCCAAATTGTTCGAAAAAATTTGCAACTATACTTCCATAGAGTGTAGCCGTCGTCAAATAGACGACATTGCAGAAATCCCAACATTTATGATCAAATAGATGCAAGCGCTGCATCTGCCTCTCTTAATTGAATTAAAGAATGCATACAGCCTCTGCTATATATGCGGTCTTCCCAGTCCACATTACTGCCTATCAAATGAAAGAATCTAACTTTGCATTCCAATTTGCAAGAGTTCAAGGCTCTACCAGTTTCACACTATCTTGCTCTTTTATTACCAACCGTCTTTACAATGATCTCAAATTGAGTGGATATCACATTGGCTTGCAATCGAAAATGCAGGCTCGAAGTATTTGCCACCCAGAATCTGCTTGGTCAGAATTCTGTTGGCTCGGTCGGTCCAGTGAACTCCATCCCAATTGACATACGTTTCCGGATAAGCGCAGGAGACCGCCTTCACAGGGTGCCCGGCGATAGTCCCCGAGATTCCGCACTGCACAGCGTAGTCGTAATTATACTTTCCTCCCACTCCGCAGCAAGCTCTTGTGGTTTGCTTGAATCCTGCATTCATAATTGAAAAAGGAAAAAACGACAGAAGTGATTCTTATATTTCTGGTTTCTGCAGTGTGGTAAATTGTTAGATAAGTTTCCGATTCATTCCATTGAATTTGGAAAACTTATTTAACAACAATGATAGAAATAGCAGTATTAAGTGTTCTGGAATTAGGGTTAGGGTTTGCAATTGTTATAAATAAAAACACTATACATCACAAAAATTCAAATCCTGTCGAATTCTCATCTAAAAACCTAATCCATTCAATAAAATAATAAAGGAGTGGGTTAATTGGGGAGCAATCTTTTCTCTAGAATTACTTTTCAGGCAGGTATTTTGGACAGTTTGATTTTAAATTTCAGGTTAATCTAGAGCTCTAATAGATTTTCTGAACATCTGGGTTGGTTTAAAATGGGGAAAAGTTCTGAAATGCATGAAACTTTGATCCATCAAATTCAGACTACCCCTGAAAATCTAACTGGATTCGGATCCTCTTTTTTTTGCTCACAACTCTGGAGAAAAGATTACTCCTTAGTTAACCTACTCCAATAACAAATCCTCAGAAAAAAGATTACTCCCTAGTTAACCTACTCCAATAACAAATATCCTCAGATCTCATCAAAGCAAATCTCGAGATCCCATCAAAGCAAATCTCGAGGTATGATTTTTCAAATCTATGGAATCCCTCGATATTACCGTCATAAAGACTTTTGAAAAAAAATTACAAAACCAGAGAACTTGAGGTGCGCACCGTGTCGCGAGGGATTAGCGATGAAATCGTAAAGAATGTCGTATGTATTGACATAGATGACGTTGGCACCCTTGAGCTGGCCGCGCAGGGATCCGACCTGTCCTTTCAGTAAGCCATTGTAATATCGGACTGCGTCGTTGTAGGAAATAGAGCAGCCATGGCTGTCGAAATCGTTGGGGGAATGACCAAAATAGGTGAGCCAGAAGGGCTGGCAGCCTTGAGGCCCCACGTCCTTCACCAAAATCGTTCTGGCCCCTTCATTGTATAGCTCCTGAACCCATTCAAACAACACGAATCAGATGAGTTTGCGTAAGAGTGAGCATGACACGACTGTGGTCACGAGGATCGATAGTACCTTGACAGCAGCTGCCACACTTTTGGCCACTTTGGGGAGAATGCTCTGCTTCACTTGGCCAGGACTCTGTTTCAAGTTCTTGTACCCGTAGCTGAAGTCATTGCCTCCTATTTCTAGGATGTAGATTCCCTTATCAAATGCATCTGCTGATGGAAGATAGCTTTGAGCACCTGCCCCGAAAAGACAAAAAGGGAAAAAGGTCCATAGTGAGCGCCATGATTCAAAGTGCAATTATTCCAAAAGCATAACCAGACTGTAATGACCAGCAGTACAGGCCTATTAGAATCTATCAAATAATTACAACAAATATTTGCACCTAGGAAAGTGGCGAGGGCATGCATTCTACAGCTTTGTTGGGGATTCTAGTGTATCTCACTGGTCTCATTGGGCAATTAATAAGCACGCACTCTTATAATATTTCATCATGTCTCTTGGAAATGTTTATAAGAGGTATTTGTTACATGAATTATAACCAGTTTCTAATTGGAAATCTTGTACATTTATAAAGATTGGAATAGATAATTTATCATTTTAATATTTTCAATAGGATTTTCCTGGGGTGAATAAGGTCTAGTAATCTAATTTGTAATAATTTGTTTAAATTATTTAAATTTGACTTAAAAAAAAAATTAATTGTTTAAATTGAGCAAAATCCTTAACAACATTGTTTCACAGACTTTCAATCATGGTAAACTTTTACTTTTATTTAAAAAATTTATAAGATTATCTAATAATTATATTTGTAATAAAAAAATTCATTTACTATAAAATTATTTTATATATAATTTCTTACAACAACAATCAGATAAGTTTATCATGCTTGTTATTGATCAGGAGTTTCACTCTCTTGATTTCCCTCGAACAAGACCTCCTAATCAATGATTTCCTTCGCACACCTCATAATCAGTGATTTCCCTCTTACAAAACCTCGTAATCAAAGTAGACAATTGACCCAGCTTACCATCTATGAAACAAAAAAAAAGTATTCAAAGAGTTTTATCAAAGTAGACAATTGACCCGGCTTACCATCTATGAAACAGAAAAAGTATTCAAAGAGTTTTCAGCTAGTACATTTCCTCTGAAAAAAAAATTGATAAAATAACATATGTTCCATAATGAATTGCGTTGAATGTAACATTGTTGTGTCTAACGCTTGTCCATTGACCAGTGACTCCAAACCAGCCATCTTAAAGGTAAACATGGAGGTTCGGAGGATTTAACTCTTCGTTAGGACACTGGCCCAGAACCATTTAAACAGGGTATCATGTCTACGTATAATTAATACAGATCTGTCAACTTATGTCTGGAATGGTGAAATTCCATACATGCAACTGTGGAATATGCAACCAAACGCTAGATCTGGATCTAGCTAGCAAATATCAAACTGTGATCCCTTTATAAACTGTGAGAGTGATCATTGACTGATCATTTAAAACACCAACTTTCACAGAGGAGACAGATACATATCAAATAAGAGACATTTCCCCAACTAGCTCTACCTAGCTGTAGAGCACTTAACATCTTTCCCTGCAATTACAATATAGCATTCTAATTTAACAGAGCTATAAAGGGCGATGTCCACAAAGTTTGACAAAATGCCTCTTTTCTTATCCCCTAGCTGTAGAGCACTAAACATCTTTCCCTGCAATTACAATATAGCATTCTAATTTAACAGAGCTATTCAGGGCATTGTCTACTCAGTTTGATAAAATGCCTCTTTCTTATCAAAATGGTTCAATTATTAGGAAATCGATTAGAAAACCCCCAAATTTTAGATTAACCATAACTCAAATAGATTTATGAAAAAATCTTGACTTTTATCCAAATCAATTACAGGAAAAAAAGAGTTTTATCCCCAATGCAACTTGAGTTCTTTCTCACTTCCTTCTTATTCTGACCATTCAATAGTGAATAATGTATATAGAATGAACAAAATGCACCAGTGACCAGACAATGACCTATTTTGCTAACTACATAAAACTGAATGTTAACCAAGACCTCTCTGTTCTCCCCCATAGTTAAAAGCATATGTCAAACCTTACTTACATTGAATGGATTGATATCCTAATCATGAAACTGTAAAACAAGCATAATTAAAGCATTAACACAAATTTAACCTACTTACATTGAATGGATTGATATCCTAATCATGAAACTGTAAAACAAGCATAATTAAAGCATTAACACAAATTTAACCTACATTGAATGCATTGAATATGCACAATCTAATGAATCAATTTTTCACCCACTTTGCATGCATTGATATTCCCATGTTCTGCATTGAATATCTGCCCACATGTAAAGTGTGATGACTCCATAAAATGTGAAATAATTTGGAGTACAGAGCATCAACATTCACCTAAATAAATTTAACAAAACTGCATTTGTGATGATAAGTGGAACAAACAAAACTGCATTTGGTTTTGTTTTGTGATGATAAGTGGAGTGTTCAGTCTAAATGTTGAAAGTTTCTAAACTGTTTGTATGGTTTATATTCAGAAATTTCAAAATGTTAAACGTTTCAAAACTGTTTACACAGTTTATATTCAGAAATTTCAAAAAGTATTATAATAAAATGTTAAAACCAACACACTCTAAACAAAACTAATTTCTAATTTCTATCAGATTTTTCAAAAAATAACCAATTCCCTATAAGAGAAAAAAAAAATAACCAACTCTCCTGCTCCTTAGAGCTCTGGACAAGGAACCATATAACAACACCCACCCGGTTAGGAGCCATATGATCCAAATCTCATAGAGATCTCTATTTCAGAGTGGGTTATTCAGTGTTACCGCTTCATAGTTAGCTCCGCACAAATTAAATGAAAGCAATCTTTCACATGTAAGAAGAAGTAAACAGATTAAACGAAATCAATCATTTAAACATGTTAAAATAAAAGCAAACGAAAGCCTCGGACCCCAGACCCCAGTCTTTTAGATGGGTTTAGACTGGGCTAGCCAGTATTCAAATTCCCACACTGATCTGAAACTGCAACAACGGATGTTATTG
>JZKD02S1580097.1:0-10266 GCA_000966675.3 Picea glauca | reverse complement strand
GAAACTTGACACTTGCCAAAGAAACAAGGGTGAGACAAGGAAGATGCCAAGAGCATTGTAACCACTATTGATCCCAACACATATATGGACTAACATCTCTACGGATTTTATAGTGAGACTCCCAAGAGCAACTAACAAATCAATGATCATGGTGGTAGTCCACCGTCTTTCTAAATATGCTCATTTTGTGCCTTATCACACCCATTTACCCCCTCCTTAATTGAGTCTTCATGGATCATATTTTTAAATTACATAACTTATCTTGTATCGAACCAAGACCCTACCTTCACAACGAATCTTGGCATAATTGTTTAAACTTCAAGGTAACCAGTTGAACATAATAATTGTGTATCATCCCCAAACATATGGTCAAACCAAAATGGTCAAGAAGTGCTTAGAAACCTATTTGTGATGGATGTTTTGCTTTTGAAAAACCACACCAATGGGCACAATGGCTTCCCTTGCAGAATGGTGGTACAATACAACTTATCATGGAGCTACCAAAATGATGCCATATGAAGTTGTCCATGGCCAAAAACCCTTGTCAATGACTTCATATTACTAGGCACCTCCAAGATTCAAGCAGTGGATAGCGCACTTCAAACCAGAGAAGACATTCTTCGTTGTAATGTACCTATGGAGGATAATATGGAGTACTTAGATAGGTACCCAAGGGGATAATGAATGTAATGTGGCCATAAATATGGAATCAACCCACTTGGTAGTTGATGGGTAATAAATAGGCCCACTAGGTAGTTAAGAGAAATAATATAATAATAAGGGGTGGTTAGCATAAACACCTAAAAATACTTATGATAAAGTATAAATACACATAAGTATTGTTCCATAATTATGGATGCATTACATTCATTATCCCCTCGGGTACCTCTCTAGGTACTCCATAATAATAAGGGGTCGTTAGCATAAACACCTAAAAATACTCATGATAAAGTATAAATACACAAGTATTGTTCCATAATTATGGCCTTGGTTACCTCTCTAGGTACTCCATATTATCCTCCCCAGATACATTACACAATCACCCCATGAAACATATGATTTTTTAAGAATCCATCCTGCATACAATCCTATCTTCAAACCTTGAACTAGGATGTACATTTTACATTTTTTCTTTCAAGTTGCATTTAGTTGCTATTTTGCAATTTTACAATGACATAATTAACAAGATTTACATCATGTATTATTCGAATTCCATTATATAACATCCTTTCTTTCTTTTCATGCATGTGTGCAAGGAAGGCAGGGATAGACGTCTAAGAACTAGATATAATGTGACATCTTGTGGTGAAACTGATCCCCTAGTCAATCTATGTGCAAGGAAGGCAAGGATAGACATTTGAGAACTAGATATAAGGTAAGATCTTGTGGTGAAACTGATCCCCTAGTCAATCTATGACTTGGAGACACAAATTTAAGATCTAACTCTCTAATTGGCAAATTTATGCACCATGACTGCCAGCAACCATGCTAGTCTGCATACCCATGAACTTACGTGCTCTCATTGGAATGCTTCCAAACTGTTAGATTGTTCGCACATGTACCACTTGATTCTTGCCATGATGGCATTTCATACATCTGCAAAAATCATTTGAAGAATAGAAGCCTATATTTAACAGATGCATGTGCTGGTAAAATACCTTCAAGGTACTCCTGCATCTCAGCTCGTTGTGAATTACAATGAAGTTGTTGTTTCAGAACATAAAAAACAAAGCAAATAATCTCATTTACAGCCTGTTCTGTCTCCTTGGAAAGATGATTCCTAGGTGCCTTTGGCTAAAGGGCACAATCAGGGAATGTGTTTCATTGTTTCAATACGTTATCTTAGTTCGCATAACCCAGCACCCTACCCTGTACTTGCTACTCTTTGGTTCAGAGTTAGTCCTTGATTTAGAATGAGTAAAAAATGTTTATTTGGGAGACTGTTCCACATTTCCATACCACATCTTTAATTTATCCCCATTTCCATAGCATATATTTTATTTATAACCCATTAAAGCCTATCACATACGGTATTTGCACAAAGTCTAGTTTGACCAGAGCCTGTATTTGCAAGCTCCACATACTGGCTTTTAATATAATATTCATATAACAACTTTACCTAGCCTGAATCTTCGTACAAGACTCCCTTGTACAGAGAAACCAATAAAATGTTTACAAAGCCATTGTAATTTTCAAATATCTTGAAGTTTGGTGTCTTGTGAAAACAAGTGTTTATCTTATTTATTGGGGTCTCGTGATGATAAGTTCTTATTGAAAAGACATCAGACGCAAGATAGAAAACAGAAAGAAAAGGTGATGAAAATTTCAGTAGGAATTATATGTACCATAAGTACAAGGTAAAAAAATGGCAATCGCAATTAAGAATGGCCACCTGCCATCAATATTCCATGTTCAATGACTTTTGCACATGAAATTAATTTTGAACTTCTAGTTTGTATCCTAGGAAAAAGAAATGAAACCTGCCAATCTAAATAATTTGATAAAAATGTTTAAACTGAAACTATTAACATTGATAGATATTGAATGAAAACCGAAAAACAAACTGTTGCAAGTGCGCATGCAAGTCCACTATATTTATATGTAGTTGATGCATCTAAATCGAAATCAAAATCAACACAGTGAATTTCGAATCAAGTTTACTAGTAAGTAGCAGAACCAGAATTTATTACAAAGGATCAGGTCCACGGAGCAGCCTTTGCTCTTGAATCAATAATTATTTACAATAAAAAAATTAATATAGTGGAAAGGAAAGATGGGTTACTGTCAGAGATTTGTTTCACTCTGAACTATTGTTGTAACAAATAAAATTTATAATCGGGACCGTCTCAAGTTCTGAATTTTGTTGGTATGAGCAGTACAGGCACAGAAGCCCCAAGGACTCTAATATCCCAATATCTAGTAAGTTCTGCAAACATGGCTGCAACTGAACTCCACAAAAAGACGCTAATAACAATGTGATGTTATTAAGACAAGAATAAGCTAATTTACAAGTTACTTCGACTAGGCATCACTAATTACAGTTCAGAGCAAGATGGCTTGTAATTTGATTTCTTTATAAGGCATCCTCTAAACACCAAAGGGAATAACTATAACACTAAGGAGTCAGGACAGACAAGTATGAAAGTTGAGATGGAGGATACCAGTAGTATTTCCAATTGTGCGAGAATTTCTGGATTAAATGGAAGCAAGAAGAACGCGGTCCTAGACTTGAGAAGGGCAATTCTGAAATAAGATCTACTTCTAATAGTTTTAACAAAGGTGTCTTCAAACACTCATGACTAGTATTAGCTCCTCCGCACATAGTGCAAACCATTCTCTGCTCTCGGGAAATTTTGATGTATTTGAGTCACACAAACTCTGCACCTTCATTTCCATCATGGCCATTGTCATTAGCTTTGCTAACTTTTCCTTTTACGGAAGAAAATGAATTTTGTTTAAGAACTAGGGGCTTTCCCACAGATTCACTTGCTTCTATCAGATTAAGGTAGGTGTAAACAGACATTGCTCCTAGAGCCACTGCTGCTCCACCAATGCTTGACATCCCAGGATTAGACTGAAAAAGAAGAAAGCCTCCAAGAAGAATAACACAGGTCTTGAACTGTCCAAGAACAACATGGGTAGTGGCAGAAGTGGCCCTGCAACAAAATTTTTTGGCAATTACATTTTGAAACTGTGCATCTAAACATCAAAGTTGAGCCTGTTTTAAGAAAAATATTTATCAGATAAGTTTCTTACCCAAGTGCCAAAGCACCAGACCACTGTAGCAGAAAACCCAGTGTAGCAGAAAAAATAATGGCCAACACATTGGAGATATTCCAATTAAAAGATAGTAAACCAGGAGGATCTAGCCATGGCATTACGGCCACCAAAGTAAAGATGGTTATGGGCGTTGTTTTCCACATCAATCTGCTCAAAGTTGTTACCACAGCTATAAATTTAGAGATTTCATTTTTATCAGAGAATATAACTATTTCTATCAACAATAAAACAAGTGTTATGATAAGGAGAACAGTTTAATGTGCAATGCCTAGTTCCCAAGTCACATTAAACAGGAACAACAAAATACTTACGCAAGTGCAGTCCAATTGTCTTGTTGTTGGAGATTTGACCATAAAATTTTGTTTGCTGCACTTGGTACTATCCATGCTAAAGCTACCAAAGCACCAAACAGATTAAATTGCAAGTCTGTGACAGTTGCAACAGCCACTCCTAGAGAAACAACTGTCAATGCCAGAACCTGGGAAAAGATAAAACAAAGTTCCTTAATCCCTAATCAGAAATGAAACCCATTTAGGAAGACAGATATGAATGAAGGAAAAGGTTCATAGCTAGAAAATTAAATACCTTCTGGAAAGAAACTCTCTTCCCAAAAAACAGAAACTCTGACAGCACAATTGTAGGCGTAACAGCGATCTTTGCCATCTGATAAAAACCCACACTACAATCAAAGTAATAATAAGTGAAGATGCAATAAAAAGGCTGAAATTCTAATATCGATGAATAATTAACTAAAATGCAGTACCTGTTGTACTTTAGGCTGACATTTGCAAGGCCATTGGAGAATGCCATGACCACTCCCAAAGAAATCAGAGAAGTAAATGGTGTTGCCTTTGCTGGGGGTGATGCAGGAAGCAGAGCACATGCATTGAGGGAAGCCAATAAAAGCCAGCTTAATGCATAGTGGATTAGTGTGAGAAAGATAGGGTAGTTAAATCCAACCTTCCCAAGCAACTGTAGTCACAAAACACATAGCTTTGGAATAATTTACATCTCAATTCTTTGTGTACACAATTAGTATAAAAACCGTCCCAGTCACTAGCCAATTCAGCAGAATCAATGTGCTTACAGCCTAGTAAATAGTTTTGAATTGCCTCCTATTTGCCAAGAACGATGGATAGAAGGTAATTGCATAAATTGAGAACCCACCAGTTTGTTCATCATAATGATGCTAACAGCAACCATGAAGTTGAAAGTCAAAGCAACTTCTGGACCGCAAAATCTTTGCTGCATGCGCTTTGCTCCTTCTGAAGTGCGAAGCTCACTGAATAAAGATGTCCGCAATTCTTCCAAGGCCCGCCCTGTCACAGAAGGTATGGATACACTTCTCATGAGACATATGTAAAAGGGATAAATTCTCACGAACAAATCAAATCTTCAATAAGAATATTCTCTCTCTGTTAGCTTTTTGCTTGCAAATTCAAGAGTGGTGTTGGCCTTCAAACATTCCTATTCGAATGGAATAAGGGACCCAACTAGCACAATCTGCTATCCTGGTTATTTAAGATTAATGATTTGTTTTTCAAGTTACGATATGATAGGTTCTTCCTTAACTTAGATCTCCATCCAAGGTAAGGGGAAAATATAAATCCAGCAAAATTTGCAGCTTCATACATGTCTTGACCATTTTCCTATATACAAAATTACTCTTTCATTTTATGCATTTTGTCAGTTTCTCTCACTTATATCATCAGGAATTTTATTAGTATTTTCATTAGTCCATAAACCAAAAGAAGGCTAATTCTTCAAAACATAAAAGCTTAAAAGTAGTACTACATTATACACCTACATAATTTAGTATAAATTATGTACAAATAGGTCATCATTTGCTTGAAGTACAAAAAATCAACCTTTGCACCTGTGTGCTTCCACTTCCATTCATCCCTTTATGATGGCTTAAAGTAATCTGTCCACATGGTCTAAAATAAGTTGGGAGTAAAGTTCAATTATTTAGTTTTGATCAATGGCTACATTGCAATAATTGCCATTGAATATTTCTACCGCAGAAAAAAGCAGAGGCCTTGAGGCAAAGGGTAGATGTAATTCTCATAGGCATCCCTGAGGAGTGCTGGATTTAGAATAGGGAATTTGGGTTCAGTCCAGTAATTAATTGCTGGTAAAGGATAAACCAGTGACCAAAATAGGAAATCATATGGAGTTATTTCATGCATTCACACAACACAGGGCTACAGTTCAAAGACGGATGCATTGTAGTATAAATGGGCTTCCTTGAAATACGACAGGTGTAGAACTAGACAAAGGGGATTTGGTTGAATGAGATATGTAGGAAACATGAAGCAGTAATCCTGATTAATCGGCTCTAAAGGCAAAAGAAGTTGTACAGTAAAACCAGTCAAGATGAAGACAAGCTGTGGCTGTAAAATTGAATGAATTGGGGTTGACCTAATTGGTGGTTGAAGCAATTACATACAATGGTCACAACACCCCATCTCATGACATAACACATAACACAGGCCTCAACACCAAAATTTGGCATATAGTGAGAGAGCGGAAGAATCCTTGCAATAGAGCTGGATGTAAAACTCTATCCAGTCATTACATATTTGCACCCAACGCATGCCAAATGCAAAAGTTGGATGTACAATGTTGCACCTCAGCTTCCTTCAAATAAAGATGAAAATAGAATCATTCAGGGAAATCACATGTAAAACTTTCAGTCATGCACACACTATTCATAATGGACATAAGGACAAATGCAGATGTGCCCCAACTATATACATAGTTTTCAGGTTTGACAAGTTCTGTAGGTTAGGGATGAGAGGTTTGGTAACGTTCGGGATTTTGAAAAAAGATTGAAAGGTTTGAATGTATGGAACATATAAAATTACACTTGAAAGTATACACATTACTCAGAATTTCATTTGAAGTATGGTGCAGGCCTGGGAACCAACAACAGAGTAGAATTTTATGCATTATGGCTCTTGATGAAAACCGCTGAAGACAAAAGATTCAAAAGACTACAAGTTTGGGAGATTCAAAATTGCTGACTCTTGGGCCCATCATGAACAGAGTACTGGAGGTAAAAAAATTCTTTGATTTTATCTCTTTCACTCACATCTACAGAGAGTTCAACTCAAGAGCTGATTCCCTCTCTAAGTCAGCCTTTACACTGCAAGAAGGAACCTTACTCGTTCAAGAATACATGGAGGACTCCTTGTCCTCTAAATCTTCTCTTTTTCTCTTTTGATCCAACTCGGAATCAAGGTTTTTCCAGAAATTAGAGAAAAATGTTTGTTGTGGGGCCTGTTTAAGGGCTTGCTCTGTTTTTGTTGTTGATAAACTGAAGACAGGAATGAAGGGCATTTGAACCCAATCTGCTTGGATGGATGACTGTAATAAGTAGACTCAGATAGGTAGAGAGTGGTTATGAACTTTGGTCATGAGCCTAAGCTGATGTATATTTTGATTTCAAACTTGAAATATCAAATATAAAGTGTTTTTTCTCGGGAAAAAAATAACCAGTGCTCAGAAATTCAAATAATCACAGAAAAATATATAAACATACACAAAAATGTAATTCAAAACAGAGATAGACATGAGTTCAAAGAAGTAGTTTTGTGGCTTTTAAATCTAAGTTTTTTGTTTCCTTTTTTATTCTTACCATTTTTTAGAAAAGTTTTGGAGGTTTGGTCAGTTTGAAAGGTTTGGAACCTGAGCCAGGTCCTGCCAAACCTGGTAGCAATGCCTCGAACACGAAAACACAATTTTAGTAAAATGGATCTGGTCTAAAGGTTGCTGGGGAGCAACTGCCAACAAGAGATCAACATATCCAATCCAGTAGACTCATAACACACAACCTAAGCCTCGATGCCAAAGTGGGTTTTTGACTTTGAATTTGATTTTCAGTTGGCTCAAACATGGGCATTATAGAATAAAAACCCGGATACAAAATCCAATCAAGTGGGTTCGGTCAAGTACCAATTGCAAGCCAGTGATCAGGAATTCTAACTTCGTGAAGTTATCTTACTCGCAAACAAGACGTATGCAGATGAATCCACACAGGGACAAAGGATGCCAAAGAGTACAATATATAATTGTCATAATTCTAGTGAAGCAGGCCCTACTTGCTAGAAGCCATAACTTCAAATGAAGCATACAGAAGCTCACTAGAAGCCCTAATTCTAAATTTCCTAAAATCCAAATGGTTTCATCAAGGAAAAGGGGCACATTTGCCTACCGCGCTCTCCAGCATCGCTATCTTTTCGCTTGAGCATTTTCCGAACATCCTTCCCAATGATGTACTTCATCGTCTCTCCAACCACAGACCTCGTCAGCATTCTGTGAGTGCTCAATGCAGACCCAACAACACAGCATGGTAATCGATACACCTTCGCTCTACAGGTCTCGAACTCGCGATCTCTGAACTAGGAAAACATCATATATAGAGGAAAATTGTTCATTTCCAACCCACATTGTCTTCTCTCCCCTAGAAAACAGATCTGCAATGGCCGAGAGACAATTACAGTGAAAAGCGAACCTTAGAACGGAGTGTAAAACGCTGATTAATGGGGGAGAGGGACCCAGAATTTTACCATTCATAAGAAGCATTTGGCGTCATCTCCATGGCTGATTAAGAATAAGTTCACCTGGGCCAATGGCCACAGCTATAGCCGGGATTATCAGGTGGCATCTGGCCTGACTCTCCATTTTCTGACCGTTTGTATTCTAAGCCAAAAATATGTCTGGTCTTTTACAGAGAATAAAAATATGTATTTGTTCAGAAGCGTGGGTATTAGTCATCGAATACTGTGTGGATCGTTGTGGGATTCGTCAGCTTTAAGGCCGTGAAAACAGAGATTGGTTATTCTATTCGAGGAATTTGTTGCTCATTTTCTTATCTGTACAGAGAAAGTGAGGCCCACGTTCTCGCTATATTTTGAACACATTTTCTGTGGAGGAGTGCATGCCAGTATTATATCGATATCCTTCATTTGAGGGTGCAACTATAATTGTCAACCAATCATGAGCACGACTTGCCAACCGACCAGGTTTAGTAAGACCCTCATCTCAAATCAATCAAGGGGTGACTATAGCGGTTGCAATGAATGTCATTGTCTCACAAACGTGAAGTATACGCTTGGGAACTACTTTTATGATTATCAAATTCTTAAAAAAGAAAATAAGTGGTTTTATTTTAGTTAGCGTAAAGTTGAATTTTTTTATTTATAAGTAATATTGGTTTACCTCGAAAGGTTAAATTTTATGGTTATATATAAAAGAGTAAAGTTAAATGCTATTTAAAAAGTATATTCTTTAGATTGGAGGTAGCCTCATCTTTAGATTGGAGGTAGCCTCATCGATGATCATAAGGGATATTTCTTTTTTGGGCATATTTGTTATGGAGTAAGACCTAAAACTGCTTCTAATCAACTAAGAGCTTGTATTCCTCTTACGTAAAGAAACATGTTAACGATTGAAGACCCGGAGGCATCTAACAAGAGTGAAAGTCTGCCCACCAGTGGATCATTTCAGGTGGCATGGTTTTCCTTGAATAATGGTGACGAATCAACCTGCATTGGTAGATAGTACCTAGTGATCATTGTCCTTATTGCCACTTGTTAACTCAATTACGATAGATTCTGCCACATAAATAAGCATTGTTTTACGTCTGCAATTTAGTTTAATTTGAATCGTTAAAAGGTTAAAGACCTCCATGGTTGTTGGTAAGTGTAGTAGACAACTGCCCCGAATGGGGTGACATGTGGCAGCTCCTCGCCACCTGGCTCTGCACTGAGCCACAGCATAAATGTTGATGGCCGCCACCCATCCGCCTTGCATTTACGATGGTAGACGGTCATTACAGCCGATATACGGAGGAGGGACACCTCCCTCGCATGAAAACTCTCGCTCACAACGCACTCAGCATGACAGGGTCTATGGATAGCCAGGTGAATCCGGTCTTTGGCAATTTGTATTTTCGAGCACCTGGACACAGTTGGTTTGCTCTCGCTTTGGGTCTCCCCGTCGTTTGGGAGCTCTGGTGCAGCTCTGTTTCCTTCTCGTCCTGGCTTACTCTCATCTCGTTGCATCCTCTCTGTATTGTTATATATCCCTTGGCAAACATGACCAGGAAGCGGGGCAAGCCTCGCCATGGCTCGGCCTAGTACACCCACAAAGCGCAGAGGCAAAGGAAGGAGAAGCTGGAGCGTGCTCTGTCGTTGGCAACCTCCATTCTTCGAAAGAAGGCTCGCGCTGACCAATTGGCTCTGCATGCCATCATTGCGGAGACTGGGGCCATGCATAGCAGTGAAACCATGCCAATTGAGCCTGGAAACAGGCTGAAGGATGGTGTCGCGAATGCATTTCCTACCTGTTACGTTGAAGAAATATCGTTCATGGAGGAATTGGCGACCACCCCGGAACCCCAAGCCATGGCAGCGAACTACCAGGATGGAAGCGGTCCTAAAATCAAGCTGGCAGATGATATCCCTGGGTGCATTGTCGAGG
>JZKD02S1580086.1:0-10266 GCA_000966675.3 Picea glauca | reverse complement strand
GCAATTCCTGTAAGATCTCAATCTTGGGTGTTTGGCCTGGTATTGTCGGTTTATCTGCTTCACTATCAACTCTGCATCTCCGTATACTTCCAGGTTCTTTATGTTCAACTTCCTGATAGCTTCCAACCCTAAGACTAAGGCCTCATAATCGCATACATTATTGGTATAGTCTATATCCCATTGAAGCCTATAAGAGAAAGGAATAACAAATTCATTTTCAGGTGCTACAAATAGTACTCCTGCACCTGCTCCTTCATATGACATGGCACCGTCAAAAAATATTTTCCAAATTCCAGTGCTATACAAATTTTCATCTATCTTTCCCAATTCATTTTCATCTATGTAATTCTCTTCTGTACATCTATTTACACCATCATCAAAAGACAAAATACAATTTCCTAGATCTTGATCGACAACATAAACAGGAAAATTGTTAGGACTCTGTGGGTCGCTCACTGTGTATGTTAGCCTCGTTTCCCTGTAGAAGTGAGTAAATTATCCACCAAACATAGGAATTGTGGCGTAGGTCATGTCTAGTTGAAGAGACCCCCCAAGTTTGGCTCCCCATGACCTATATAGCAGTAAACCATACTTCGAAGGTATATTGGTGATAACTACATCCATCAGGACACTTTTCACTGGGACCTGTGCAAGGGTGGCTACTAAATATTTTATCATACCCATGCACTTAACTTTTCTTAAATTGAAAGAGTATAGATCTCCATAAGGCCTGGTGATCTCAAGGCCTAGTCTGTCCATAATAGACTTGGGCATCACATTATGTGAGGCCCCAGAGTCTAGCATGCAGTTATGCAGCAGTCAATCATGCACATTTAGGGTAATATAGAAGGGGGCGACGTTGTCTCTAGCACCCTCGAAATGTAAACCAAAAGTGATGTTAGGCTTATCATATTCCAATTTTATCATGTCAGAGTGACTTTCTAGATCTAAAAAACATATCATTTTGGTTATTTGTTTACGATACAAAGGATTTTTTGCTAATTCGACTAGAGAGATCAGTATTTTGATCTTATTTATCTCATTTTCAAGGTTGAAACCTCCACTACCTTTGTTTGTTTCTCTGGTTGAAACCTCAGACTCCTTCTTTTCTAACTTATTTGTTTGTGCTGATTTATTTCCTATGATTTTATCTACCGATATATGTGTTTCAGCTGCCTTAGTTTCTTTCGCTTGGGTCTCAGCCTCCTTTGCTTTGGGATCCTGCGAATATACCTCTTTTATTTTTCTATTAGGTATCTTTGTCTCTTTTGGGACGGGCTCGTATTTTTATCCTCTGGGGAGAATTTTCTTGGGTTGAGGAGTCAACGCAGGTTTTTTTTTAGGCCTCAGGTTGTACTTAGGTGGGATCTCAGCCATTATAGAATTGATTAATTCTTGATCGACAGAAACATCAGTGTTGTTTATGCCAACGTCTTCATTTGAGGGTTGCTGAATGTTCAAGGCCTTCTCATAATCTTCTTTAGTTAAGTAAGGATGTGTGCAATCGTCACCCAAATTTGTCACGTCATCCTCCAGGTCCTCGAAATCTTGCAGGTCGTTTCCACCTATAAAATTTCATTTTTTAAAGGGGTTTGAATTTTTTGGTCTTCATTTTTAATTTGTCTTTGTTGATTTTGAGGATTGGGGTTTCTTCTGAATTCCCTCTTAATGAAAGGATCTTCCTTGGATTGATCTAGTTCCATTCTGGAAATCTTATTTGATAACTCTTTAATATCCTAGCCATATCCTCCATTTTATCATCTGAGGATCTACTAGGCCTTGAGGGTCCGGCTTGTTCCCTAAAACGTTTGGTTTCTTGGTTTCCCATTTCTACCTTTGTTTTCAATTTTCCAAAAGCCATCATGTTAGATTCGATCTCTACAGTGTCGTCTTGAATTCGGGTCAGGGTAGCCCCTCTCTTTTCTCTCAAAAGAAGTGCAAAATTGGGTTCGAAGGCTCCCGCAAAGGTTACCTTGGCTGCAGGTTGGGAAGGTTTAACTTCGACTGGGATCTTATTATATAACTTATTAAATATTTGAATGAATTCCATAACAGTTTCTGAATTTTTTTTCTTTAAAGATCTGAACTCAGTTAAATAATACAAATGGTCTTTCCTTTCACCCCATTGTCTAAGAAAAGAGTCTTCTAGGGCGTCATAGGATAATATCGAACTTGCGGGTAGACTTCAAAACCAGGTTCGTACCTATCCTTCGAAATTCTGCACAAGCAACCTTGAACATACATCTTCGTGTTCAAGGCCTAGGATATCTGCAAACTAATCAAATAAATTTATATGTTCGGTCGCGGTCAAGTCCCCTTCCCCTGTAAATTTAGGTAAGTTTTTCATGTAGTTTTCGGGAAGGTCATGGAGGGACAAGCAGGACCAAAGGTGCATATCTCGCAGCTACTTTAGCGAAAACTCTAGGAGGTGGGGGAGGCCCTTGGCCCCCCACTCATCCTCCTGAAGCCCCTCCAGCTCCTCCTCCTAAAACCCCTCCACATCCCCCTACGACGGCCACCATCGGGACTACTGGATAGGAAAACGATGCGTTATATAGAGGGTTTTGGAACACTAAAAGAGAATCCTTAGCTTCTTCGAGAGATGAGAAAATTGAAGACAGGTGAAAAGGGATGCGAGGACTTGGTTCCTCGGATTTGCAAGAGATGTAATCAGGGGAACCCGCGGGCGTGGAATCTGAGTATATGGTATACTCTTTGAGACTAGGTGGGGACGTGAAATCTAACTGAAGGGTCGGCGGGATATCGATTGCTGATAAATTTACTGCGGGATTTTCACCTTTATGTACGTCAGAGGTTGTCGGATGGATTTCACTTTTAACTTCAGGGAGAGCTAAAGTTGGGTTGATGGTTTCAGAGGGGAAATTGTGCAAAGTTGAAGGTTCAAAAGTACTCTTAGCCTTGGTCCGTGGGTACTTAATCTAGTAGATGGCAGTGGTCGGCTTAAGGGAACCTTTTGTTTTCAGTATTTTTTTGAGATCGGAAATGGGCGTGGTTTGTTTACCATCTAGGTTTTGTCTGGTGTTCCTTCGCCCAGAAGCAAGCTTACTTAAACGTGGAGTCACCAAGTGAATGATGAAATTTTAGCCTTAACAAGGTGTTCACCCTTTGTTCACTATCAAAGGGTAGGAACTAAGAATGTTGTTCTCCCAGGGAAAAGGTTTCGTAACTTCAGTCCCCGACAATGGTGCTAGAAAGATGTTGTTCCATAGTTTGTACTTAAGGCTAGAAAGTACAGGGTCTAGGCATCCAAAAGTGGTGTGAAAGATAAAAAGAGGGAGGATCAACCTTCGAGGAAGGAAGCTAATGCTGATTTCTAAGTTGCCTCTGTCTCGCTTCAAAAAGTTTCTGGATGCTTATATTCTGTTCAATGGTGGCCCATGAATGTTCTAGTTCTACCTGGGTGGTGGCTGTTTTAAGTATGGTGTCGAAAAGGTTCAGAGCAATGGTGGTTTGATCCAACAAGCCGGGTTCAATATTGGGTTGTCTGGCAACGAGAACAGTCATAGAGGAATAGGGAAAGTTAAAGGAAAGTTCGAAGTTTAGGATGTTGCCTCAAATTTTGGATCATAAAAAGAGTACTCTCGAATCTGAAATCACAGATAGAATGCAAACCAAAGGCCTTTTCCTGTAACTGAGTTAATTTTTATTAAATCATGTGAGAAATGTGAGAAAACATTAAGCTATCTATAATGCGAGGCTCCTATCAAGGGAGAATCTCACCCTGTAAACAAAAGAAGAAAAAGACAAGAATAAATTTGACAAAGCATAAAATATAAAGATCTAAAAAATGCACAGTTCTTGTACCTGCTGATAGCCGATACAGAGGAAAAACTGCAAACGATTAGACATCTAAAAGTTGATCACCATGGTAGAGGTTATACTAAATTGCAGTGAAGCATTCATCAGACATATATATGCGAAATAAAATTGAATATAAGATAACAGAGGAAACAAACTCATAACTCAGTCTTGACAGAATCAGGAATCTTCAGATTGCTTTGTATTAATTTTCAAATGAAAAAGTCTCTATTACAATCAGCCAAAAAGGTCCAGCCTCATTTCCTTCTTCAAAATGCCTATTTTACAAACTTCTGAACATTTGAATTTCAATCATTCCCAAAATTTTCGGTTACAAAATGAGAAGTTCAAGTGTTTCACTTCTTTGCCTTTGTCATCTTTCATGCGGGTGGAACACCTTCTTTTATTTACTCTTCAGGTTCTAAAAATAGAATAGACAGACACTTGTCATTATTTGGTACCGGGAACCTATCCTTTCGCCTTCTTGGTGCAAGTGACACACCTCTCCACCAACTGGGCTATCAACCTGGAAGGCTCAGCTTGGTGGTTTGCCTCAAAAGTGTAACGATCCTTCGCTAACTATGGAAACCTTACTCCCACTTGTCGGTCTTCGACGATGATAGAACATAACTATATACTTGGTTTTATTAACCATTTATCCACTTCGACTATGTCAGTCTGGCTAATCTATAATATTTTAGCCTGCTCTTTTTCCTTGTTCTCCTTGATATTTAGCAGGTGCTTGGCTATATCGATCTGGCCCAGTGTCGCAGTGCCACTTTCATTATCGAGGCTCAACAAACTTTCATCTATCAAGATGAAAGTTTCCTCTATCAAGATGAAGGTTTCTTACCTTTTTAGCGCGTTCTTTGCTCTCTGATATGTTTCGCTCCCACGCCTTCAGCAAGATGTTACCTCTGGTCTGCTTTGGGATAAAGAGATTGGAACTATTTCCCATTTCCTTTTTCTTCGTGGCTATGACAACCTCTTGGATAGTGACCCGAGCTGCCCCAGCTTCTCTTTCTCTCAAAGAGATGTCTTCCAGCACTTCATCAATGATATGGCAGTGGTTTTGAATGGTTTCCTGAGCTGTTGACACTCTTTTTCAGATTTCGATAGCTTGGGATTGGAATATCCTGATATCTATCACCTGGATCTCAGCGAAATTTAACTTTGCCTGTAACTACCCTATCAATTCTTCTTGTTGGCTTATCTATGACTGACTGGTCTAGGTGGACAGCTATGTTTGTTCGAGATCAGATTTGAGCTACTTGATTTATTTTTGATCGGCTTCTCTGACCAGCTCTAGACCCTTGTTCACTTGATCTCTGATAGTAGCTTCTATTGTAGCTAGCTTAGCCTCCAAAGTTCTGATCAAGTAGTTCTTTTGCTTTAATTGTTCTTTTAGGGATCTGACAGAGTATTGGTTGGTTGTAGCAAAATCCCCCAATGTCCCTGATATCTGAGTTGTGAATTCCTCCTTTTTCATGGCTTTTCCATCGGCTAGGATTTTGAATTTTTTGGCTACCGTGCCCACTTCTCAGTAAAGCTCTTGCTTCACAATGGCCTTTCTCTTCTTATCGAAGAATAATTCTTTTAGAGGCAACTCTTCTACAGTGATAGGCGTTAGTTCTTCGCCAAAAATCCATCCATCATCGGGGATCCCCTTTGTGGACTATAGGGGAGTGACAGAAATGATGGGACTGTCGATTTCCTTGGATTATTTCCCTAGGGTAACAACTAAGGTTGGCTTGCTTGGAGAGTTGGGGATCTCGACTTCCTGTTTCGGGTCACTGGTTTTCTTTTTCTTTTCCTAATTTTCCCCTTGGCTAGGTCCCGAATCTTTGGAGCCCTTGGCTTCCGTTTTCTATACATCTGTAGTTGATGGGTTCTTACCCTATAAGACTGGGGGAAGGCAGCTTTAATCTGACTTAGGGCCTCGGCATAAGGTCTCACCCCTTGGAAGATGTCGTGATGAGGTGAATGCTCATGTTTATATCTTTTTAGGCCACAAATCACCATGTGATTACCAACGACCTTGTGTGGGTCATGTTTCTTAAACTCAATGTGGACCAATTTAATATCCTCTAAGGTTGTTGCCTCAGCTTTTGCGTGTCCAAAATATAATAAAGAATATGTATTCAAATGAATGGGGAAGGGCAGCCATAACTTATTCGAAAAACCTTTAAGCTCTTTTCTTATGCCACCGATCATGGTTTGCCTAGCGATTTCGCGACGTACCAGCCTATCCAAGATAAATAGTGGTAGAGCATACGAGGGCACGGAGGCGCCAAAAACCATGATGTATGAAAATTTTTCTTCTACATACCAGTCAGCCACACTACTCAAGTTGGTGGTGATGTTATCTGAAATCCTGGGTGGTGGGTTACCGAAGATGGAGACATGCATCGGTACCATTACCCAATTTAAAATCTTGTATATGAATTATGTGGCCTTATCCTCCCAAATTTTTGAGTGATAGACATGGATAGGCTTAGCATCAGATGGATTCTAGCTCCAGCTCATTAGAGGGAAAGGCATCATGAAACAAACAACGCCCATGATGTAGGTGGACATGAAAAATGAGGTGGCTTTCCCATTGGCCTTCTGCACTCGATATTTAGTAATCCGACTGGTTAGACTATCTGACAATAGTTTGTACTAGTCGAAGGAAAAACCTTCAGCGACTGTGTGAATCAGAGGCACCAACAGTATGTAAAAGTGTGCGGTCTCCTCCCTCCCGTACAACCTATAGGTCATCATTGTTATATACCTGAATTGTGGTTCTAAGGAAGAGATTGAATAAACTCTGTTACCATCCGCCCTGAATTTTGTGGGGTGCGAGACCCAATCTTTGATCAGATCAGACAAGTTTATGGCATATTGTTGGCATTCCTTTCACTTGAAATCTTCTAGAAACTCGGCATTGTACGCGAAGTTTGGCGTGGGTGACAATTGATACATTGCCTACAAATGTTTAGGTTGAAAAGTCCCAATCGTCACCTGCTGCTCACTGATAACAGTCCTGGTCGGGATATCCACATGGTCTAGTGCCCATCTGATCATATCATAATAGGGAAGGAGTTGTGGCCTTGCCGCTATTTTGTGCATCTCCGCTTGAACGATGATTTTGTATTTGGTGGCCAAATCGTCCTTCTCGTTATCGCTGGACTCTTCTGAACAATCCACCAATTCGGACTGAATAATGTTGGAGATGTATGACCAGGTTTTGACGGTATCAATAATTTGAGGTGAAGTATCGGAAACAGTATCTGAGCCTTGCCCTAAAATCTCAGCAATCGCCTTGGACGCTTTATGTGGAGCCATGATAGAGGACTCTATACTCAGCTCTCCTGTAGTAAAGATGTAGATACAGACAAAATTTAGCCTGATAAAAAAGCTTCTTTGCGCAAAATAGAAATGAAATTTGAAATAATGAAAGAAGGAACTCTTTTATCTTAGCCATTTAAAACCCCAGTGTCCTTGTGAACAGAACGGTCAAATCATTTTAATGAAAGATTTAGCAGTAAAAACAATATCCTTATCTGTCACTTCGTCGTATCTCAAATAAATGCCATAGATTTTTGAGGAGTCACAACATAAATTAGCGCAAAGACATTTAAAATTACTCCGTAGACTGTGCGTATTAAATTTGTATTAATGCATTTATTGATCCAGCTTAGGTCCTTTAATTAGGTTTTGTTTTAGTATTTAATCTCCTTTTTTCGGCATTCACCATATCCAGAGAAATCACCCCTTCTCTTTGAGCCCCCAAAACCCGAAATCACGATGATGCGATTTAGTTTAAAAAACGTAATTTGCATTAAGTGCTTAAAGAATATCGCGACTTCACGACTCGGGGCTACGAAGGTATAGTTCTTTGGAAGAGCGATTGTTGATTCATGAAACCTCAACAATATTTGACTATGGTTTAAAGTGACTTATCCCTGACACTAACCTGGGTGACTTACTTCGCATATCGAAGTTTGGAAACCTTGCAACTTGTAACTCCCGAAGCGTGAAAGTGCGAGGTAAAGAAAAGTGATAGACTTGCTTGATGGTTAGGTGATGATGATTTAGGACTATAACAGATATCACCACTTCGTATGTCCAAATTTTTGATTGCAAGAATTATATTTCAACCATTTTTAAAAGGCGGCTCCAACACTACCCATATAGAATAGTATTACCTTCAAATATATTAAAAATCATACCATTATACATCAAAAAAACTCGGGTCCATTACCCAAACCTTTGTGCTACTGGAATTTGCTACCGGACTTTCTCCAAGGGTTGACATAAATCTACAATATCACTCTCCAATGGTTGACATCAATTACAACCAAAAATCCATACCGACTGTCCATCAACCTGAGACAAATTTATGAAAATCTCCCCCTTTTGCATTGATGGCAACACTTAGTCATGATAACATTCATGCTTATACTCCTCATCAATTTTTCTGTCTCTCCCCCTTTGACATCAATGACAAAGGGTATCTCCCTTTGGGGATGCTCCCCCTAACTGAACTCTCCTTGGGTTGTTTCCCTTATCTACATGTCTCTATGCTCTCTCTCCAAGCATTTCTATCCTGCATGTGATAAATATCTCCCCCTTTATTATTAATGGAAAAGGTATCTTTCCATCTGGGGCTGATCCCCCTAACTGAACTGTCCTTGGGGATACTCTCCCTGACTGAGCTCTTCCTGAAACTGATCTCCCAACCTGAACTTTCCTCTTTATGGTGATTCCTCATGTAAATCTAAACTATATAAGATAATTATTCAAAAGCATTCATTTTGGAGTAGAAATTACTCAGAATCTCTGGAGAAGATACTCAAAGGATTCCTGTGGAAGCATTTTGGTAAAGTTGTCTGCCACTTGTTATTTTGTGCCCACATATTCAACTTTGATGTTCTTCTCTGCAACTTGTTCTCGTAGAAAGTGATACTTGATTGGAATGTGCTTTATTTTGGAGTGCATCATTGAGTTCTTTGAGATATTGATGGCACTTATATTAACACAATATATTGGAATGGGCTCATCATACTCAACCTGTATATCTGTCAGAGTTTGTTTCATCCATAGAATTTGTGTACAACATGTTGTTTCCGCAATATACTCTGCCTCAGTTGTAGACAAAGATATTGATGATTGTTTCTTTCTTAGCCATGATACTAAACACTCACCCAAGTAGAACGTTGCTCCACTGGTGCTTCGTCAGTCATCAATGCAACCTTCCCAATCTGCATCTGTGTAGGAAATAAGTGATAGATCCTTTCCTTTTGGATACCATAATCCAAACTCTTCTATTCCTTTGAGATATCTAAAAATCCTCTTCACTGCGAATGCATGTGATTCCTTTGGTGCTACTTGAAATCATGCTACCTTTCCAACTACCTGCATTACATCTAGTCTAGATGTTGTCACATATAGTAAGCTACCAATCATTGACCTGTATTTCCTCTGGTCTATGGACTTTGAATCACCATCTTTTCTCAAATTTCAACTGGTTTGCATATGAGTGGTAACTAGTTTGCAATCTTCCATTTCGAACCTCTTTATAATTTCTCTGATATACTTAGTTTGAAAAATACAAATTCCTTGGTTGCTTTGACATATCCGAAGAACCAAAAAGAAGGATAGTTCTCCAAGTAATGACATTTCAAATTCATTATGCATATCCTTTGCAAATTTATGGCTTAACCTATCATTAGTAATTTCAAAAACAATATCATCAATATAAATTTCAATTAATAAAATACTACCTTGAGTTACCTTGATGTAGAGGTTGTTGTCTATGCTTCCTTTCCATAGTTCGTAAGGAGTTTTTTCATTGTTGTTTTTGAGTATTACTCTGTTCTAAATGTGAACTGTTGTATGCACTGCATGTGTCCAAAAAATATTTGTCAATTTGGAATCATTAGCATTGTTCGAGCCATTTCCTATGTAATTATCATCCATTATGATAATGTTCCTTTATCTCTGAACCACTCTATGAACCAATCTATGAATCCATGCTCTCATCCACTTTCATATATTTTTCCAAACCTGCTAAGTATTCTTACAAATCCATCTCTGTCCATACTGTCCAAGAGTCTACTTATGCAATTATCCATAATGATGACCCATTTATCACTATACTATCATGAAGTCTTGATTAATCTATCAAACTGCACTTATGCTCTGGATTTGTCTTCTCAAACTCTGCAAGTTTCTTGAAGGATGGTTCTTTGGTCTGTCATAGCTATCGCATAGACTCCCCCTGTTGGCGTTGGAAGTCACTCCCGGATTGCAGCAGGAGCAGAGCCCGACGCCCATCAGTTTATGTCATGATTTGTTTATAGAGGGTGATCAAGTGGAAGAAAACTCGGAACAATATCGTTCTAACTTCGAAACTAGGCTTGACATGAACAGGTAGGTGAGGTCTTAGTTAAACTTCAGACA
>JZKD02S1580075.1:0-10266 GCA_000966675.3 Picea glauca | reverse complement strand
ATTTTCTATTGTTGTGAAGGACATGAATCAATCTGCAATAAAAGCCAGGACATCACTGGAACGAGATATGTGTCTGAAGGAGAAATCTTTGTTCGAGTTGGGGCGATTTAAAAGATCTATTGTGTAATTTTGCAGAGAATGGGGATCTGTTTCGAAGTTTAAAGCTGGTGAAGAATAATCTCACAAATTTTTAACGTCCTGGCATTGCTGAAGAACTCTTGTATAATTTTGCAGAGAATGGGGATCTGTTTCGAAGTTTAAAGTTGGTGAAGAATAATCTCACGAATTTTTAACGTCCTGACATTGCTGAAGAACCAGATTGCTGAGAGGAGAACCAGATTCCTGAAATTCTCTGTGAAGGTTTTGACCAAAAGGGCATAGCTTGTGTTGTTGGGGCCGGGAGGGACAATATAGGATCACTGTTAATTTTTTGTACAACCGAATCACTCAGTTGTTGGAGATCATTTCCATCGAAAATAAATTTATTGTTTTGTTCTTGTGGTTTCCATAATCGGATGGATGTTTTCTAATTTTTTAATAAGATTATTAACTTTGGACAATGGAATTTTTTTCCCAATTTCATGTTACAGGATGCAGTTATGCCACAAATATATGGGTGAAAGGGTGCAGCTGAAATAGATCTGTGAAGAAAACAATGTACGAGTATTCAGTGGTAGCTTTAAAGTGACTGGTTGTTGTGATAAAGCCAAAGTTGACCCCACATCCTTATGTATATTGGGCGTTTTAAAGGAGGGCTTAGATTTGAAGAAATAAGTCAGCACCTTTTGGGTGGGAAGGGGTAGATGTGAAGTTAGCATTTTTTGTTGTTTTTTTGGTGATTTTTTTGTTTCAAATTTGGTGAGGAATGGTTGGATTTGCATATTTGAGTGGCTAAATTTGTGTAATATAAGTGTCTTAGTGGTTTTTTAGCACGCTGAATCCATTTATACATTCAGAAATGCAATTTAAACAACAAAACATAACAATTTTATCCAAATTTACATCGTTGACCAAAAAACCTAAAAAATAGAAAATTTAACCAACGCCTAAAACATATGACAATACGATAAAAGGAGAATTTATCATTGGGAGGCTCCATGATGAGAACATAGTTTCAATTTGGTAAGATGCTTCACAATGAATATTAATTGCCATATATGGTATATGCATGAAGGTAAAAAGAAATAATAAAGTTTTTTTTATTGAGAAATGGAATGATGTGATGGAAGAGATTTTTTAAAATATTTATAGGAAAGATTAACTCCATCGTGTTAAGAAAGTCACACTTTCTTGATTGTCTTCAAAGTGTGAAAGTATCTTGGTTATGAAAAAGTGATTTAAGGTCATGGTTGAGAATAACTTATCAAAACCCTGGATGTATGGGTAAGATAAAGCATACTCACAATGATGATTGATGATGATGAAGGGGGAGTAACATGTATAAGTATGAAGAATTGTTGTTGAACTATGTATGATAAAAAACTTCCTACATAATTGGTGGATACATCGACTAATGATCCATGTATTTTAGTGAATGATAACTTTTTTATATGGACTTCAACACACATGATATTTATATCTTGCAAATACAAGATTCAGTTATGAGGATAGAAGATGAAGATAAAGAGCACAAAAGAAGGAAATGAAAAATGGACCAATTCAAAGGACCAACTGAACATATTAAGGATGATGATTGCATATTAAAATCACAAGTATTCATTAAAGGGGAGTATGAAGGAATATTTCATATTTGTGAATTATGAATAATGTCTAAAATATATAAGTACACAAATGTAATGAAGCAGACCAAAATGTCTATCTATGAGTGAAAGATGAGGATAAGAAGATATATTATGGATGATGATCTCATGGATTGAGTTGAGATATTTGAGAGATTTTGGAGATGGTTATGGATGTGATGTGATCTAATTACCTAATTAATACTTAGTAGTTGTGGTCACCTATGGTTATATAAAGGGATCATTTGTACAATAGAATGTACACATTGGAATGTTATGATGTAATATAGATTTTCCCCTTCGGGGGTTTCTTAGTGTAATTATCGACGCCCCTTGCTTTGTATCTGTATTGATGCTTTCTATGTTGGTTATAAGAGCAACAGACAAACAAATATTTACACACATAAATCTCACTTAAGGAGAACAATATGCTCACAAAGATCGCATTGTATTAATGTACAATACATCACTCTCACACATCAATACATACATGAGACCTTATAATATAGAATTGAGGTGCTCATAACAAGATGTCCAATATAGCATAACAATCTCCACAATATCTCCATGAATATTTCCATAAATCTTTATGTGATCTCCATCCCTAACTTCACCCATTGTCCTCATCTTTCATCATACATAGACTTCTAGAATAAGATTACTTTCATGAATAATAATTCCATTATATCATAAGTATGAATTATTCCTTCACAAACCTTGTCCAAAATCCACTTTGAAAGAAATGCAATGGTTTTCATTTAAAATTAGAATTCCACTAGCTCCACATATGCATGGAGAATCTTTGCTTGGTCAATCAAAGTATCCCCAAGCTTCGGAAAATCAATTTCTGGCTCTTTTAAAATTGTGGGACTTTACTTTCATAGGTTTCCATATTTCTTCATATGAATATCTTACCTGTTGAGAAACCTAAAGTGGAAGTAATTATTTTCCTTGAAATATCATTTCATTCCTAACAAGCCAAAGTGACTACACAACTACACTTGGAGCAATCAATAATGGTCTCTACTTCCCATTTCCCATTTCCATTTGTTATTTTTTAAGCCTCACTCCATACTTCTTTTGAAAAATATCAATGCACAGATAAATGACCTATTGACTCTTCATTGTTTTTATAAAGCACATAGTTGCACCAAGTCCATCCCATGACCTCTTCTTATGGTTGTCCCATGCTAAAAATTTATTCGATAGAGCCAACCATAGAAATATTCTGATTTTTAGAGGACTACTCAACTTGCATATTGCTTCCACCACCATTTTTACTCCTTCATCATTCACCTTTATTGTTACCTCATATCCTTATTTTGATGTGTACATATAGATGCTTTATTTTTTTACCATATCATTCTTTAATATTATAGTAATACATATGAGACTGGAAGTATATTGCNATTTTCTATTGTTGTGAAGGACATGAATCAATCTGCAATAAAAGCCAGGACATCACTGGAACGAGATATGTGTCTGAAGGAGAAATCTTTGTTCGAGTTGGGGCGATTTAAAAGAAGATCTATTGTGTCATTTTGCAGAGAATGGGGATCTGTTTCGAAGTTTAAAGCTGGTGAAGAATAATCTCACAAATTTTTAACGTCCTGGCATTGCTGAAGAATTGTTGTGTAATTTTGCAGAGAATGGGGATCTGTTTTGAAGTTTAAAGCTGGTGAAGGATAATCTCACAAATTTTTAACGTCCTGACATTGCTGAAGAACTCTTGTATAATTTTGCAGAGAATGGGGATCTTTTTCGAAGTTTAAAGTTGGTGAAGAATAATCTCACGAATTTTTAACGTCCTGACATTGCTGAAGAACCAGATTGCTGAGAGGAGAACCAGATTCCTGAAATTCTCTGTGAAGGTTTTGACCAAAAGGGCATAGCTTGTGTTGTTGGGGCCGGGAGGGACAATATAGGATCACTGTTAATTTTTTGTACAACCGAATCACTCAGTTGTTGGAGATCACTTCCATCGAAAATAAATTTATGGTTTTGTTCTTGTGGTTTCCATAATCGGATGGATGTTTTCTAATTTTTTAATAAGATTATTAACTTTGGACAATGGAATTTTTTTCCCAATTTCATGTTGCAGGATGCAGTTATGCCACAAATATATGGGTGAAAGGGTGCAGCTGAAATAGATCTGTGAAGAAAACAATGTACGAGTATTCAGTGGTAGCTTTACAGTGACTGGTTGTTGTGATAAAGGCAAAGTTGACCCCACATCCTTATGTATATTGGGCGTTTTAAATGAGGGCTTAGATTTGAAGAAATAAGTCAGCACCTTTTGGGTGGGATGGGATAGATGTGAAGTCAGCATCTTTTTTGTTGTTTTTTTTGGTTATTTTTTTGTTTCAAATTTGGTGAGGAATGGTTGGATTTGCATATTTGAGTGGCTAAATTTGTATAATATAAGTGTCTTAGTGGTTTTTTAGCAAGCTGAATCCATTTATACATTCAGAAATGCAATTTAAACAACAAAACATAACAATTTTATCCAAATTTACATCGTTGACCAAAAAACCTAAAAAATAGAAAATTTAACCAATGCCTAAAACATATGACAATACGATAAAAGGAGAATTTCTCATTGGGAGGCTCCATGATGAGAACATAGTTTCAATTTGGTAAGATGCTTCACAATGAATATTAATTGCCATATATAGTATATGCATGAAGGTAAAAAGAAATAATAAAGTTTTTTTTATTCAGAAATGGAATGATGTGATGGAAGAGATTTTTTAAAATATTTATATGAAAGATTAACTCCATCATGTTAAGAAAGTCACACTTTCTTGATTGTCTTCAAAGTGTGAAAGTATTTAAGTGATTTAAGGTCATGGTTGAGAATAACTTATCAAAACTCTGGATGTATGGGTAAGATAAAGCATACTCACAATGATGATTGATGATGATGAAGGGGGAGTAACATGTATAAGTATGAAGAATTATTGTTGAACTATGTATGATAAAAAACTTCCTACAGAATTGGTGGATACATCGACTAATGATCCATGTATTCTAGTGAATGATAACTTTTTTATATGGACTTCAACACACATGATATTTATATCTTGCAAATACAAGATTCAGTTATGAGGATAGAAGATGAAGATAAAGAGCACAAAAGAAGGAAATGAAAAATGGACCAATTCAAAGGACCAACTGAACATATTAAGGATGATGATTGCATATTAAAATCACAAGTATTCATTAAAGGGGAGTATGAAGGAATATTTCATATTTGTGAATTATGAATAATGTCTAAAATATATAAGTACACAAATGTAATGAAGCAGACCAAAATGTCTATCTATGAGTGAAAGATGAGGATAAGAAGATATATTATGGATGATGATCTCATGGATTGAGTTGAGATATTTGAGAGATTTTGGAGATGGTTATGGATGTGATGTGATCTAATTACCTAATTAATACTTAGTAGTTGTGGTCACCTATGGTTATATAAAGGGATCATTTGTACAATAGAATGTACACATTGGAATGTTATGATGTAATATAGATTTTCCCCTTCGGGGGTTTCTTAGTGTAATTATCGACGCCCCTTGCTTTGTATCTGTATTGATGCTTTCTATGTTGGTTATAAGAGCAACAGACAAACAAATATTTACACACATAAATCTCACTTAAGGAGAACAATATGCTCACAAAGATCGCATTGTATTAATGTACAATACATCACTCTCACACATCAATACATACATGAGACCTTATAATATAGAATTGAGGTGCTCATAACAAGATGTCCAATATAGCATAACAATCTCCACAATATCTCCATGAATATTTCCATAAATCTTTATGTGATCTCCATCCCTAACTTCACCCATTGTCCTCATCTTTCATCATACATAGACTTCTAGAATAAGATTACTTTCATGAATAATAATTCCATTATATCATAAGTATGAATTATTCCTTCACAAACCTTGTCCAAAATCCACTTTGAAAGAAATGCAATGGTTTTCATTTAAAATTAGAATTCCACTAGCTCCACATATGCATGGAGAATCTTTGCTTGGTCAATCAAAGTATCCCCAAGCTTCGGAAAATCAATTTCTGGCTCTTTTAAAATTGTGGGACTTTACTTTCATAGGTTTCCATATTTCTTCATATGAATATCTTACCTGTTGAGAAACCTAAAGTGGAAGTAATTATTTTCCTTGAAATATCATTTCATTCCTAACAAGCCAAAGTGACTACACAACTACACTTGGAGCAATCAATAATGGTCTCTACTTCCCATTTCCCATTTCCATTTGTTATTTTTTAAGCCTCACTCCATACTTCTTTTGAAAAATATCAATGCACAGATAAATGACCTATTGACTCTTCATTGTTTTTATAAAGCACATAGTTGCACCAAGTCCATCCCATGACCTCTTCTTATGGTTGTCCCATGCTAAAAATTTATTCGATAGAGCCAACCATAGAAATATTCTGATTTTTAGAGGACTACTCAACTTGCATATTGCTTCCACCACCATTTTTACTCCTTCATCATTCACCTTTATTGTTACCTCATATCCTTATTTTGATGTGTACATATAGATGCTTTATTTTTTTACCATATCATTCTTTAATATTATAGTAATACATATGAGACTGGAAGTATATTGCGAGAATTCTTCTATTGATTCCCTTTGAAGAGCTAATTGTGAACTTGATTTTCCTTCTTGATGCCATGTAGAGATAATTTTTTTATTAACCACATCTGCTACATTATAAATGTTGAGATTATGAAAAACAATTTTTAAAAGGTCCGATAATATGAAATTGCTAGAACAACCCATCTAGGGATATCCCCATCAAGGATGATTTTAAGGATGGAAATTTATTTTAAAATTTATAAACCTTGGCAAGTCTTACTAATCCTTCATATGTCAACTATAAATGTTTGGCGATATGTTTGTAAAAATATTCAAATTTCTAAGTATTTTATATAGTTTTTATAAAATTTTGGCGATTTTAAAGGTAAAATAATTTTATCCTATAGAATTTGGGCGAATCATTTTTAAAATAGCGAATCTCGTTTTTGGAAAAATCATGGAAAATTAGCCCATGAGCGAAATTTAGCCCCTAAAATCATCCCTGATTCCCCATATTCTCACGTTACTTCCTTTGCTAATATTCTAGACTAACCATTTCCCTACCAAGGGAAATGCTTTCACTAGAGCCTTCTAGAAAATAGAAATCCCTCCATAGCCCTTCCTTTCTTTTCTAATCCAATATTATATACACCCATGTGCTATATATTTTTCCATTATCACTTTTCCTCTCAAACCTTCTTTATGTATCATTCTTCACCAATTTTTTCAATGTTGCTAATGCATACCGAAACAAAAGTGTATTCTCAAGGCCCCATCATCTAGCCTCTTTTGGATTTTCAAGTTTTTCCACTTGACTAGAGGAATACCTTCCCTTTCTCTTTTCCATATCCACAAAAAACTAAAACACTTTTTTCTTATCATTTCCAACATACCTTTATGTATATGAACTAAATATAAATAGTAAACATGGATCCCTTCTAGTAAGGATTTCACTAATGTCAACCTTCCCCCTCTCGATAACCATCTATAACACCAGTTTGCCACTCTAGCTTTTATTTTCTCATATCACCAACCCCAATCTCTAAACTTGTACTCATTAGGAATTATATAGAACCTGAAGTATTTTATCCCTTGATCAAAAGGTAAGGATGAAAAGGATAATATGTTCTTACATTGTCTTTTTATTCTTCTCCAAGTCCATTAAATAAAACAAAGGATTGGTAAATATTTACCTCCATCCTCATTGATTTACCATACATCTCCATAATTTCCTTTTGATTAGCAACTTCCCTTACTAATCATTTTCCAAACAAAATGACATCATCCACAAATAACAAAGATGATAGAGTTATTGAGTTTCTCATATTGATACCTTGAATAGAGCATTATCTCTTAAGCCCTTTATAGCATATAAGAACCTTGAAATTGACCCATTTATTGACACTGCAAATGTAGCTAAGGATATACACCCCATAAATAAATTAACATATTGAAATAACATTCCTATATGAATCAACAATAGTCTTAGATATACCTAATTGAGTACTTTGTCACAAGCCTTAGTTGGATCTATTTTCATCACCATTACTGGAATATGTTTACCCTTTATTGCATGCCATCCTTCTTGTGTTGTTTCAACATCATGGATTTTTTCTATTGTGCAAGAACCCAAACTTTTCTTGTGATATAACTTCTGAAAGGATACTCTTTAATCTATTGGCCAATATATTTTTTATTATTTTATATATTGATTTGCATAGAGATATAGGCATGTAATCATCAAAGGTTCTAGGTTCATTTTTCTTCACAAAAAGAGCTATGAAATTAGTATTCGAGGCCCCCGAGACTTTCCTTGATGTTCTTGATTCCTCAATAACCCTTATCAATTCATTTTCTGTAAATTCATAGAAGCCCAAGTAAAATTCAATTATCCATCCATCCCAACCTAGACTCTTTTCTTTCTTAAAGGAAAGTAAACTTCTTTCAACTCCTCCTTCGTCACCTCGACATCCAAATTTTCATTTCTATGATCACCAATCATCCATGGAAAGAAGGAAACTACCTTTAGGATCTCTAATATGTTAGTTCTTGATGGTTCTTGAAAAAATGATTTGAAGTGTTTTACTCCTTCCTTTGCAATTTTCGTAAATGTCCTGAACTTTTCACCTTCACTTGTCTTTAGCTCCCAAATTGTATTTATATTATTTCCACGTTTGGCATAGTTCTGGAAAAAAAATTATTCTCATCTTGGTCTGCTAGCCAAGTAAACCTTCTTGTCAATCTCCTTTCTGCTTCTTCTCATTCCAACAACTTCCCTTTTACACCCTCTAGCCTTTTTATATATTTTTTTCTTCCCTTGTGAATATTCATTCTCTATTCATATCATATAGAGTCTTTATTTGGTCCTCTATCTTTATTAGTCTTTTTTGTGATCTTTGGGATTTTTTCTTTGCCCAAGTTGTCACTACATTTTTAACTTGTTTCATTTTTTGTGCAAATTGAAACAACGTAGATTCGCCTATATTTGGATGATATATTTTCCAATTATAAATGAACATATTCCTAAACCATTATTCTTCCATCCATGTGTTATTAAATTTAAAGGGCTTTGGAAGTTTTTTTTCTTTTTTTTCGCATTCATATTAGGATAGTTAAATAGCTCAAGGCCCCTCCTTCTCCTACCCACGACTTCAATATATTTACCTCCTCTAAGAAATTTTCTACCACTATAAATATATCCAATACTTTTGACACCCCATCCCTTCCACTTCTGAAGTTTCTCCAAGTTGGAACCAATTCCAAGGGTTCCACATCACATAGTCCAACATCCTCAAGCCTCTAATTAACCATTTCAGCCAAGGGGTCCTATCTAGCTCCTTCTCCCCAAATTTTCCCTTCCTTCACTGTAAGGTTTGAGTCTTTCCCTATGATAACATTATATTATTTGACCATGTCCATTATTTTAAAACTATCTCAAAATACTTTCAAGTCTCCATATGGTCCATATAGATTTATAATTGAAAATACTTACCCTAATTCCTTTGATTTTAGGTCAGTCTAGATATTTTCAAGTAAAAATTATGAATGAATGAGATCCATAGAATCTTTTCATCCCATTACAATACCTCTTGACATTCCCTTTGATTCTATTGAACTAAAACAACAATCTTTTAGAATTGAAGACAAATTAGTCACTACTTCCATCCCCTCACACATGGTTTCTTGAATCAATATTGCATCTGGCTTGTAAATGGGAAAACATCTTTTGAGAGATAGCATCTTATGGGCACCCCTTACCCCTTTCAAATTTAAGGAAAGAATTATCATTGGGTCACCCTTTTAGAGGAACTCCCTACTCTAAGGGGCCCTTTGATGGTAATTTGTTTGGATTCTCTAATCTCTCTTTTAGGTTTCTTCTTTACTAGTTATAGAAAGGATTTTGGCCTACTATTGGAGACTTCTCTAAAATAATGGTTAGACTTCTCTTTGCCCCCTCTTGAAAATTTTCCTTTCTAGGCCTAAGATAGTATCTAGGTTCACTACTTCCTTTTATTTTCATGGAATTGGTGTCTTATGCTTTATTTGAACTATTTTCTAAAGGAATTTCTTATATCCTTTAAATCCCTTTGTTTGTCCTAACAGACTCTAAATAATTTCCTAATTTTCTAAATGACTGTAGGTTTCTTCCCTATATTTTGTTGCACTCATGGTATTACCCAAGATAGGGTTTAGGTAAGTACTTTCTTTTAAGAAAAATTCCTCTTAAGAAACTATCTTCAAAAAATAGTAAGGATTTAAATTTGGAGAATTTGATTTCTTACCTATTTTTGGCATCTCGCTTGGACTTCCAACTACTTATTTTTTATTCTCCTTTTTTTAGACTTCCCCATGTTATGTGTACATATCTTCACTTACAATATTGTTTATAACCTTTTGTGCTTCCACTT
>JZKD02S1580064.1:0-10266 GCA_000966675.3 Picea glauca | reverse complement strand
TGACCTTTTGGGGCTTCTAGATGACATATGAGGGTCCTCCAACTTCGTAAGGCCATAACTCTCAAACCATGAGGATTTATGTGACGTTCCACATACCACCAGAAATGGAATGACAAGAAATATCCATCTAGGATATTTTACCTGACAAATTCATTGTCCTTCATCTCATTATTCCACAATTAAACATGGGTTCTCTTACTCCGCAAAGCGTCTTCCCGTGAGGGATTTCACCATAAGGGGACCACTTTGGAGTTAATCCATCTTTAATTCTTATCAACCATGAAAATACAATAATGAGTCATCTTTACATCAAACAATCTTGGGTCCATTACCCAAACCTTTGTGTTGCAGGGCTTTCTTCAAGGGTTGACATCAATGACAACCAACCTTAATCAACAGGTATGGCGCGATGAAACTCAGATCAAATCAAGACCATTGATGCGCAGTCATTAGATCAACGGTAGGGATGAATTGCATACAGAGAAAGAAGAAGTAAACTACTCACTAGTTACAATCCTGCAATTGGTCTAGATCGTCAGATCTCATAAACCCAAATATCGACTATTGTGGTTGATCTAACAAACGATTAGATTAAGTCATATTAAGTCATGACCGTCGGATGTGCAATCACCAGAACAACGGCAGGGATAGATTGCGGAGATTGAAAGGAGAATTAAATATCTTGATATTTCCAATCCTGCAATTAGTCAAGACCGTCAGATCTTATAGCCTCGAAGATCGACGATTGTGGTTGACTCACCAACAGCGCACAACTTCAAATTGCGGAGTTTTGGTGATGAGTTAAATCACTTGCAAGTTCTGGTTCCACAACCATCCTTAATCGTGGATCTGCTTCAAGAATTCTTCATAATCGTTGGATCAGTTTAAAGTGGAAGGATAGGATAAGCGGGGCAAAAGTTTAGAATTCGATTATCCGAATACCTGTCAGTCATTGCATCACTTTTTAGTGGAAGGACAGGATAAGCTGAATGATCTGAGATCTCGATTATCCGAAATCTCATCAGTCATCGGATCAAAATTAAGTGGAAGGACCGGATAAGCTGAAAGATCTGAGATCTCGATTATCCAAAATCTCGTCAGTCGTCAGATTAAAATTAAGTGGAAGGACCGGATAAGCTGAAAGATCTGAGATCTCGATTATCCAAAATCTCGTCAGTCGTTGGATTAAAATTAAGTGGAAAGATAGGATAAGCAGAAAGGTTGAGTTCTCGATTATTTGAATACCCGTCAGCCATCAAATCATTCTAAATATGTGAGGAGGTTAAGCTCCGGAAAAATCTCACTTCAAAATTTTAAGTTTGAGATTTGAAATCCCCGAAGTCCGGAGGCCCAGAGAGCCAAAATAAAATCTCATCTGTCGAATCATCCGAAGTAGATCTCAATCGTCAGATCATCTGGAGTAAATCTCAAGCATCGGATCATCTGAAGTGGATCTGGGTCATCTGATCTAGAGCATTAGTTTGAGATTTGAAATCCCCGAAGTCCGGAGACCCGAAGAGCCGAAATAAAATCTCGACCATCAGATCATCCGAAGTAAGCCTCAACCGTCTGATTCAAGAGAACATGTGGCAGATCTACGTCATCATACCATGTCAGCAAAGACATATGGAATATCACGTCAACAGACCATGTCAGCAAGGACGTGTGGCAGACCATGTCAGCAAGGACACGTGGCAAACCATGTTAGAAGACCACGTCAGCAAGTACACATGGCATAATCAGATGATGACATGTGTCAAGAGGAAATTGGCTCCTGCCATGTCAACATGTGACGTCAAATAAGTTACGTCACTCTGAAAGGATGAAATCCCGAAGTATACATGGTTAGTTCGATCTAAGGAAACACTTCGGGAGCATTCTCATTTGTCAATCTACTACAATGGAAGGATAGCGTAAGTTGAAATAGCCGAAGTCCTAGAGTAAATGGTGGCCATCCATCACGATGCTTGATTAATTCCTAGCTGTCAGATTAAACAATGAAAGGATGAGTGTAAGGATCAAATCTTACCATTGATTTGTTTCCATCAAATAAATTGTCTGATCTGATTCGAAGGTTTGAAAATTTGAAAACCCGAAGTTCTGAAGGGCGAAGTTCTGAAGGGCGAAGTTCTGAAGGGAGAAGTTTTGTCAGTCATTCCTCCCATCAGAAGACTGAATCGTGACCATTGAAATTGATAAGCGCTCAAGAACTTGTTTGGCCTAGTGTCTGGTCACCGTTGTTGGTCATATGATGTAAGAGATTTAAATGAAAAATATAATATGTCATTGTAATTGGTAAGCATGTGGTTCTGTAACGATCGGTCACATGTAATGGTTTGAAGGATGTGCCTCTACAGAATTTGGTTTCTATGAAAATAACAAAGATTCAGGATCGAGTTTAATGGATGAAATGGATCCATATGTGATGAATTTATGAAAATCCTTCACGTAAGAATAATAAACATTGATAATGGTTAAGTTAAATGAAGAGGCACGATGGTCAAAATGAAAGGACGCAGTGTTTCACACTCACGTCATTTTAAAGAATATATAAACGAGAAAGAGTCGTGAAGAAGAAAGTGTGTCTCTGGGGTTCATATAAGAAGATCAAAACAGAAGTAGAGTTCAAGATAAAGAATTGTTTGTTCTAACGTGCCTGTCAATTTCTTATTGAAGATCAAGAACAGAAGAAGATAGATCAGCAATTATGCAATCCAATATTTGATATAGAAGACCTTTATTGGAATACAGCAGTTTTATTGAAGATTAAAAGACAGAAACCTGAGAGAAAGAGGTGAAGTTTGACTGCAAATAACCATAAGACCATACAAGCAGAGGCTGCAACAGACAAGTAGAAAGTACAACAATGGTTTCATGAGTCAAAATCAATGAAGAGAAGAAGAGATTAATTTGCATTTTAAAATAAGGGTGGTTGGGTTGTACAAGGGCAGGTTGGAGCCTGCAGGGGAGTAGGTGCTTCCTTGTCAGTTGTAGCTGACTAAACAAGGGGTCGAAGCCTCCTACCAGCTGGTGTTGGTGAATAGAGGGAGTTGGTGCTTCCTTGTCAGTTGTAGCTAACAGAACAGGGGGTCGTATCCTCCTACCAGTTGGTGTTGGTGAACAAGGGTGTGGGTGCATCCTGATCAGTTGGTGTTGATCGAAAAGGAAGAATATATTCCTTCTATATAACTTGTAAGAAAAGGAATTTTGCAGTTAATAGAAAGGAGTTGGTGGTTTTCCCTGTTGGGTTCCATGATAAATCGTGTGTTCATAAGGGTTTGTTGTTCATCATATATTTCTTAATTGAATAATTAATATATGTGCTTAATATTGAAGGAATTAATAAGAAAAAGTAGGCAATATTGATTCACCCCCCCCCCTCTCAGTATTGTTGTATATTCCATTATAATATTCAATGCTCAAAATATACATCAAAATTACATCAATTTGTTCTATGACTGACACAACAATTTTATGCTCTGTCTCGGAAAATCAACGCAACAATCGGCACTGAAAAAGGTGGATTAGAACTCCCAGAAATGGCCTCCAAAGCTCAACTAATCTTATGGCTTCCCTGCATGAAAATGGCTTGGACTTCACAAAATGGAATTATTCTACTCATCTGCTGGTAAAACGGGCTTGGTTTATATAAAATTCAAGTTGGGGTCGACTCCCAACTTCTCCCTAAAATTCTAGCATATTTCATGCTCAAATCCCAACAAAATATGGCATAAAACCATAAAATATCGCCAAAATATAACAAAAACATTTTAAAAAATCATATCCCAAGGTCCAAAACCTACTTTGCAATGAAATATGGGTGTGCGCCCCTTTGTTTTCGACTCTCGTTTATGTGGAAACTATGTGTCCCTGAGTCATGGCCAAATGGCACCTGCAGCCCTGGTCATGCAAAATAGCGCCACGGTTATATGCGCCTTCGTCGACGGGGTAGCCCTATCGATCGGGCACTTATCCCTTAACTCTTGTGCAATACCATAAAAAAATATTATGTGCCACACTTTTAACATGGATCAAATGGTGCCAAGTTGGTTAGAACATTGAGGTTAGGTTGTTCCATCTAAGAGGTTCGTTGTTCGAACTCGACGGAAGTGAAAAATTGTTTTTGACCCAGCCCCAGTATGCCATGCAATGCCCTATGATCGGGCCACATGTCTCCATTTCATTGTCCCGAGCCACGTTAGTTTCCAAGTGGAATTCCACGTCACCTGCTCTATCAGTTGCACAGTCAGTGTCAGCTCACGACCATACTGACATGCGTCACCATGAGAGCCTGCCACCTGTCAGCCACATCACTTCCATCCTATCATATGTACTGCCACATGGCAAGCTGTCACTGGGCCACATCATCGTACAGACTGCCACATGTCATTCTGTACAGTCCAGTCACCTACCACATCATCATCTGAAAATGATGAATCCACCTGACACGTGTCATCCTCTGGTGTTGCCATGTCAACATGCTGACATCATCTTCCACATGTAGGTTGTATTGCTAACGTTAGCAGTACAAACTATTGACTTTGACCTTTGACTTTTGACTTTTTTATGTGTTTGGAGAAAACTTCAGAACATGATATCTTCACCATACAGAGTCCATTTTCAAAAAATAATATATTGTCAAAATCAGCGCGATGAGCACTATGTGATGGCCCTCGTTTCATCTGAATACGAGAACTTTGAATATTTTACCTTTTTGGATCCATTTTGGATCACACCTCCCCACTGAGACCTTTTGGCCCTCCAAAAGGATATTAACCATACATCAAGTGAGGGATAGGCCTTCCCACTTGTCCTTTGTCTATCAAATATGTCCCGTGCACCTATCGCATTATAATCAATTGCAAAACAACCATGATAACTGAACATGTATTGTTAGCCATCTTTATTCGTTCAGATCCTTTTGAAATCACTACCATCCATGTAGAAAACATTAGCAGTGATAACAACATCATAAACATGATTGAAAATGAACCAACATGTATGTTCTTGTTTACAGGTCAACACGACAAAAACTCATCTTGAAGCAAAGTATGGCTAGATCTACATGCTACGACCATTTTACTTTCTTGCTCAAGATCAATCAGTACAATTATATATGTATTGCTTGCATAAGTTTCCTTCTTTAATTGTTCCATTGTTAGAAGAGATTGATTCCCTTTGATATGATGAGCATGCACAAGATATTTTGTCCCTTATTTAGTTAAGTGATTATTGATTATGTTCCCTGAAGAAGATTGCTTTGCTATCGTATAAATAAGGGATACCCAAGACCATTCCACACACTTCTAATGGTACCACATCACATGTTATATCATCTACAAACTTAGATGTAATTGCAAACTTTATGATACATTGCTTTGTTATGGGCAATTTGTGATTTTTTCTTATCTAATTTAGTGAGTAGGGTTTGTGATGCATCTTAGTTTTTAATCCCAATTGATTAACCACTTCTTTTGAAATTAAGTTAGCTTGAGATCCACTATCTTAAAAAGTGTCGATCTTGGTATGTTTCATAATGACCCTTATATGAAACAATTTACTTCTAGAATCATAACCATCACCAATTTTACATGACAAACCAATTGTTGTGATTTTAGTCTCGTCACCTAAATCAGACCCCAAGTCTGTTGCTTGTGTTGTTGTTGTAACTTTTTGCCTTCCCTTCTATTTTTTGAACCACTGTGATCTCTTCTTTGGATGCAATTGCCAACAATGCTCATCATCGTGCCCTTATTTATTTCAATGCTTGCAAGAGAGCTTATCTTCCTTCACTGTAGATGAGTTTGATTTCTTCAGATTCCCTTTTCTTTTGCCTTCTTTCTTTGAAGATGATTCCCCTGATACACCAACTCAAGTTTGTCCTTCTTCAATATATGTTGCTTGAACAGAAACCTCATCAAGATTAGTAGGTTCAAACATAAACACAGTATTACGAATATGTGCAGGCAAACCTCCTATATACTTCATAAGATTTTCTTGTGTATGTAATGGAATATTAACATCAAAGCCATCTTACGAAATCCATTTGTGTATTCTTGCATCGATTGTTCTTTTCTTAACTTAAGACTTTTCCATTCAATTAAACCCTTCTCCTTATACCCCAATGGATAGAACTGTTTTCTTAGTGCAAAAATAAAATCTTTCCATGATGGAAATACATTACCAATTTTTTGAGTACCATGTTGCAACTTACTCTACCACCAGATGAGTGTTGTGCCTGCAAGACGAAGCGATGCCAATTTGATCTTGGTTGCCTCATCATTGATTTGTTGCACACTACAATATACCTCCATCTGTTTGACCCAGTTATCAAGCTTCTCATCATTGACTTCTCCATTATACATGGGAAACTCGAATTTGACATCAAGTTTAAGTAATGGCATGCTAGGATTATGTTTACGAGAATGAGAATGTTTTCTTGTAGAAGTAAAATTTGAACTTGTACCTGAAGAAGAAGAATATGGAGATGAAGGAGGTGAAGGATGAGGTTTTGGAGGGTCTTCTCCCTCTTCATTTTTGTCTTCCTTTGAATATTTGCCTTGAACAGGTCTCTTATGTTCCAAGTAATCATCATATAATACTTTTACCATCTCTGACATGGCAAAGAAATTTCTTTGAAACTCTCTTTCGTGTTGAGAAATTCCTTCATATGTCATATTCTCACTATGAGATGTCCTTTTTCTTGATCCAATCTCAGGATCTCCTTCTACAAGCTCTCCTTCACCACACCTTAACTTTTCCCTGGTGATCATGCATACTCAAAACAACCAAATGTCAACTTGCTCTGATACCACTTGATCCGAAATTATCTTTTAAATGACTTGGTTAAGTATGTTGCATGGTAAATTTTTAGCAGATAAAAATTAATAAGAAAGAGAAGAATCTTACGAACAGAATTTTCAGCACATAAGAAGTAAAAAAACAAACCATAAGTAGATTCAAAACACAAGAAGTTGACAACAGAGTTCGGCAACTCTGCCTACATCTTTGGGCCTTTGTCTCAGTGGGGAGGATTCTTTATTGATATTCAATGCTCAAAATATACATAAAAAGTACATCAATTTGTACTCTGACTGACACAACAATGTTCTGCTCTGTCTCAAGAACTCAACGCAATAGACGGAACTGAAAAATGTGGAGCAGAACTCCCAGAAATGGCCTCCAAAGCTCAGTTACTCTTCTGGCTTTCCTGAATAAAAATGACTTGGACTTCTCAACTTGGAATTATTATGATCATCTACTGGTAAAATAGGCTTGGTTTATATAAAATTCAAGTTGGGATCGAATCCCAACTTCTCCCCAAAATTTTGTCATATTTCGGGCTCAAATCCCAACAAAATATGGCATAAAACTATAGAATATGGCCAAAATATAACAAAAAGATTTCAAAAAATCATATCCCAAGGTCGAAAACCCACTTTGCAATGAAATATGGATGTGCACCCCTTTTTTTTCGGCTCGCGGTCGTGTGGAATCTATCTGTCCCCGCGCTAGGGCCAAATGGCACATGTGCCCCTGGTCCTCAACCCTAGTCATGCGAAAGAGAGCCTTGGTCGGTGGGGTAGCCTCGCCGACTAGGTGCTTATCCCTTAACTCTTGTGCGATACCATAACAAAAATATTATTTGCCACACTTTTAACAAGGATCAAATGGTGTCAGGTTGGTTAGCACGTGGAGGTTAGGTCGTTTCGCCCGAGAGGTCCATTGTTCGAACCCGACAAAGGTGAAAACTAACTTTTGACCTGGCCCATATTGGCATGATTAAGGGTGCCATGTGGATCCCTATGATTGGGTTATGTGTCACCATTTCATTGTCTAGAGAACCATCAGTTGCCCAGTGGACTACCGCGTCACTTGCTCTGTCAGTTGAAGAGTCAATGCCAGCTCACGACCGTACTGACATGCGTCACCATTGGATCCTTCCACCTGTCAGCGACCTCACTACCATCATTTCATCCATACTTCCATGTGGAAATTTGTCATTGGGCCACGTCATTGTACGTACTTCCACGTGTCAATCTGTACAGTTTAGTCACCTGCCACATCAGCATCCGAAAATGGTGAAAATGTTGAATCTGCCTAACACGTGTCATCCTCCGGTGTTGCCACGTCAACATGCTGACATCAACATGACCTCATACTGATATCATCTGCCACATGTTAGTCGTACTGTTGACGTCAGTAGTACGGACTGTTGACTTTGACCTTTGATTTTTTTGCATGTTTGGAGAAAACTTCAGAACGCGATATCTTCGCCATACGGAGTCCATTTTCGAAAAAGAATATATTGTCGAAATCGACGCAACAAGCACTATGCAATGGCGTTGATTTCATCTGAATCTGAGAACTTTGAATTTTCGACCTTTTTAGATCCATTTTGGATCACTAGGGGTGTGACCCTCTTCTATTCCATGTTCATCCGTGACCCGTCCAATGATGATATGATATCTCTCTATTTTTTTCTTATGTGATAGACCACCTTCCTTGAGTTCCCCCCTTATTAACCTAGGTGTATGACTCTTAATGATGTGCAATGCTTTAGTGGGACCCTTGGATACCTTATATTGCTTGGTCTTTAACTCATATTAACCACTTTGGTTCACTTTAACCCTTAGATAAATAACTTGGGGTATTTCCTAATTTTATGGGTTCATTTAAGGGTGTAAGTCCTTGATTGGGGCCATAATCACCTAGGATGCCTATGGTACGGTTACACTCAGATTTAAATTATTCAATTTCCTTTGAAAAAATAAAATATTGATATGTATATAAAAGATAATGTGTAATATGTGTTTTCTACATGAATGGAGGCCCTCATAAATACACATAATGGAGGTGCCTTGGTGCTTTTACAAAAAGGTATGTCTTTTATATAAATTATTAATTATTACTTTTCTTTTTATTATTTTATAGTTTTATTATTTTTTCTTATTATTAACATAGTTTATTTTTCGTTTTTATTCTTATTATTGTGTATATAACATTGCATTCCCCTATAAAGAATGTTTTGTCCTCAAAGCAATCCAAAATGAGTGTCTTCCCCTATGGAGCTTCACGTTGATTTTGAATTTGTTTGTGATTATTTGGGAAACTTGTTTGTGATAGAGGCATGGAATTTGTGAGTTATTTTAGTGGAATATTTTGGCTTTTGGAACCATCTAACTTGTAGTTTTTCCCATGTCATTTGAATTCCATGAATTTTTTCTGGAGGTTTGTGGTATAGGTTCCTAATTATATCAACCATTCTGCTCCTAACACCATGTCAATTTCACAAAGAGGTAGAGTGTAATATCTATTCTGCAGTTCCAAGTTTTGTATATGTACAAAAACTTTATGGCATTGTCCTACCTCTTATTTGTTGATCATCAACAGTTCTAACCCTGAGATCATTCACAAGATATACAAAGAGATTTAATTTTCTTGTGAGATTAATATTCACAAAATGTGGATACTTCCAGAATCTGTTAATATTGTAATATTTTTTCCTTTTATGATTCATATGAGTTTTAGGATACTTGGTTTCATTTTTCATGTAATTTCCTCAAAAGATATCATGGGTTTTCCATCTAGACTATTGCAGATAGTACTCATTCTCCTCATATGAGGTAGGGTATAACGTACTATAGGTGGTTGTACTTCTTCTTCTTAGACTAAAACCTTTGACTCATCTTCCTCAAGAATTTGTTTAATGTATGTGATTGAGGCTAATGACACCTTCAATGAATTTTCATCTTTTCCCAAGTCTAGCATGTCCTCTTTAGTGGCGACCTATACTTCCTTCCAATCTATAATTTTATAGTGATATATGTGAATGGGTGCACATATATGGCCTAGATACCACTTTTTACCACATCTACTGATCCAGGTGGATATCGGTGGCTACCCACCTTCTCCAACTGGCCCAAAACATGTTTCTAACAATTTTGGTAATTTACTATTTTTGGCAGTTTTTAACTTCCGGGACCATTTTGAGGCCCTAAACGATGTTTTTTGAGAAAACGGGGAGCAACATGGATCGTAGATCAATTTTTCTCACCCAAAAGTTGTAGTTCTCGGATAGATCTTTCCAATGAGCTATCAAGCGCCCCAAACGGAGATCGTATGTAAAAGTTACACCCCTGGGAAGTTGGCATATCAACTACCCCCATCGGGGCCCACAAACCTTTTGGCTTTTCATCTTCCAGGGTTAGGGTTTTGGATTTTACTTATGTTAAAAAGGCCCTTAGAGCCTCATTGTAATAATCA
>JZKD02S1580053.1:0-10266 GCA_000966675.3 Picea glauca | reverse complement strand
GTATCTACCATTACTAGATGCAAGGAGAGAACATGACAAGTACTAAACATATGATATATCTCAATAAATTATCACACAACAAACCTTGCATTAATAAATAATCACATAACAATTCATAAACATTAAACATAACTAGAATTGATGGCTATATAAACTATGTTGAAAGGAGAAATCACACTTGATCTGATGAACTAGTCAACACAGTTGGAATGGTTTCCCTCGCGTATTTCTCTTCAAGTGTATGACCCTTTGTTTTTCTTGAGCTTCCCTCACTCAAAGAAGAAAGATATTAAAGTATCTGCCAAAATCATTCAACCTCCATAAATATCTACAAAATCAATATGTGTCATATTTGTATCGCATTATTTACTCTAAGATGCATTTTTGTGAGAGTGTTAGAGCATACCTGAATGAGCTCCTCTTGGTTTTGAGAATAATTTATTGGAGCCACGTGTCTAATATTTGATCAAACCACCTTCCTTTATTTGAATTTGCAGCAACAAAGTCAACATTGACTTTGTTGTTGCTCCGTTCGATCGAGGGAGGTTTTCTCCAAGATTAAACAAATCCAATAAATTATTCTCTACTGAACAAGGCCAACCACGTGAAGGAGAAAGATCTTATGGCCCCTTACACACCCCCCCCCACATCACTCTCAATTCCCCAATACCCAACATATAAATCCATTGAAATATTTACAACAAAAACAAACATATACACATACCAATATTCACAACTGTTTACAATGAAATAAAGTGTTTCCTTGATCCATTTGGAGTGAGCTCAATTCTCCTAAGAGGAAAGTAACAACTATTCCGTAACATCATACACTACACTAAATCACTTTACATATAAAACAAGAGAATGAAAATTGATGTGAAAAGAGGCTTTATTCTATTCCATCATATGACTTGGTTGGAGTATTAAAATGCACCTGTAAACATCATAGAAYTCATCCCACTTTGATATATAAGTGAAAACATGTTATTATATTTAATCATAAACTCACTCAAAATACTAAAATGAATGCTTTGGAAAATAATAGGTCTAAACTCATATTTAATCATGACAATGGTCTTAATGTAAGGCTACGGGAAAACATAATATGGTGAAAAGTGAAGTAAAAGGTTGGTAAAAGAATGACATTTTGGTGACCCAACAAGTACAAAAAATTATTTCATATAAAATAGATTTTAAAAATAGTTATTAAAATATTGTACATCATCATTTAGTTTTAGCGAGTGGCATCTTCTTCTTAGGTCTAAAATTCCTAAGCATTTCATCAATATCTATGTCTTCATTCTCTGGGTTCTCTTCAAAATCTGATTTTGATTATGTCCTCTCACATAGAGCACACCTAGTTGCGGGGTACTCACGGGGTAATGGAGGTTGCTATGATGAGGCATCACCTACAAAAGAAAAAAATGTAAAATTTAGATGGTCAGTTTTTAAATATCATTGAACTAGTTCAATAATATTAAAAAAAAACACATGCAATGCCATTATTTACCTAGTTCACTGGTCGACACCATTGGAATGGTTTCCCCCATGTGCTTCTATTCAACTATATGACCCTCAAGTACACATTCTCTGCCATTGAGACCATAAAATTTATAAGGACAATCATAAATGTATAAGTAAAAAAAAATAGAAGTACAAAATGTATAACTACAGAATTATTAAGTATATGATTAAAATACAACCATATTACCGTCATGTGCTCGGTCGTAGCACCATCGTGGGGCTACACCCCAGTGGATTGGGACTGCATGGGAGAACCATCTTCTAGTTGCAAATCACTATCAATGCACTGCTCTCCAATACTAGTGCGTTAGTTGACACTGTTTCTCCCCTGATTAAAACAAAGTTGTACTACATTAAATTTATCAATGATATCAAACATGACTATATTATATTAGTAATAAAGGTTAATGTGGATCGAATTTTATTTACCTTCTCCTGCAAAGTGGTTCTTGGTAACTACCCCAATATTTTTTGATGTTCAACTACAACTTTATAGCCGTACTTGTAACCAAGCTGGAGGTCTTCCTCCGTGGTTTCAGTACCGAACTCGTCACACTGCATTGCATAAGAGTATGTATTTTTAATGTTATTCACTACAATTACCTAAAATTTTGAAGGTGATACAAATAATATATTTGGGTACTTACAATTTGTGACTGCAACTTCAAGTAGCTGCCCTGGCCTAGCCTATGCTGGCCACATTTGGAAAGCCTTTCTTTTGTTTCCTTTGACGTGTCAATCAACCTATCATCAAAAGTTTTAAGTATGTTAATATATACCACACTTTTATTTACATCTAAAACAAATTGAAGGTATTGAATTGAAATTGTAATTTACCTTCTGGGACCAGAGGGTGTTTTTCCTTCATCTGTCAATTTCTTCTCTTTTCCGTCCTCAATGAGGGTCTTCCACTCCCTCTCTGGAATCATCAAAGGAAGATCATACCTATCATTTTTTTTAAAGTGCTTCCTATACGTTTCTCATGTATATTTTAAATATTGGCCAGCTGTAGCGGTGTCCAAGGTCTTATTAAATGTGTCTACACTAAAAAGGCTTTCAAGATAATCCATCAATTCTTTTTCGAGGTTGGAATTATGGGAATTCCACCTCTCACGTATGGTGGGCCCAAAAATCAGCAATGCCTTATTCTCCAAGGACCTATAATAATCATTGTTCCCTACATGCAAAAATATTATATGATTATTAATTCAAAAATAATAATTTAGATGATTAATATTTGTCTACATAGAGAGCATGAAACAATTAAAATTTTAAAAATTACTTGGGACTTTGACTTTCTTTAATGGAAGCCCTTCCTCGTTGACCATAAATGTTCCCTTAAGGGTCCCCGTGTTGGTCACACGTCTTTCTTTAGGAAAATCAACCATATAGTTGGCCAAATCATTAGCCTCATCTTCGTCACGACCTCCAGAGCCTACCTGTGTGGCCGCTTCTTGGGGGTGTGTGTTGTGGCTCCCACCTACTGGTGTGGAAGGTGGAGATATGAATAGCTGCATCCTCATAGGGTTATGAGGGCCTGTGTTGGGACCCTATGGCATATGTAAAATGCCACTACTACTGGCACCATGCATGTCGGGGTTAACATGATCCAAAAATATTTATATAAGAAAGAAAACATTTTTTTTTTTAGATAATGTAAAAGTTAAAAATTCCATCTTTCATAATTGATCTCATGACATAAAAATAAAACCACTTGAAATTATGGTTATTACCTTATATGTCTTAAGCCTTGTCATAACTTCTCTGATCCTTTCTTCGACCTCAAGAGTTTGATCTAGAATATTTAACAAGTGAGCTAGTTCCTTGTTTGCTTTATTGATCTTTTTTTTTTAATTAAAACCATAGGGCTGGGGGATTCATACAAATCCCTTTCGCCGAGAAAATCATCATAAGAATCATGGCCCACCAACTACGTATTCAAAAAAATAAACGATAATTAAGTTATGTAAAGAAATAAAATAACTGACCGCCAAAGAAATAAAATGCACATTAAATGCAATTCGAAACTTGTTGTTCGTTTACCTGTTCTGAGACCTCTTTTTATTTTCCATGATCATCCTTCCACATTACGATAAAATTAGAACCATGAACATTATCATGAGAAATAAATTCAAATGTATCAGAAATCCTCCCTCTTTATTGACATCCAAGGAGAAATGTTATTGTTTATAAAAAAAATAGGCCACACCGAGTAAACTGACCAAAGCTCTTCAAATGGATTAACACCGTAAATAACATAATGAAAATCATAAAATATAAGAGTCATTGCTTACAGGTTGGGTAAATTAGTATATGTACCACCCCCATAATAACAATGTCTGTATCTATTCGATTCAAATTGTAATCAATCAATAACTCTTCCGCTACAACTATTTATTTAATGCACATACAAATACATGGTTTCTTTCATGCCCCTCAAATACACAATTGGGTCACTTATTTGTGGTCGCAGGTCTTGTAATGTTTATAAAACCTACAATGTTCCCTGCTGCTTTTGGCCTTCCGTCAATATAGATAGTTTCTCCTTTATTTTGATCATTGTCTTTTAGTTGTATATAATTTGTAGCCAAGCCATATCTTTGCACACTTCTTGTATATTGGACTATTCGTATCCAATCTTTGTAGATATAATAGGGTCTGACATACTCCATCAATTTAGTTAATCCATCGTAACATACCTTTATTCCATCCATGGAAAATAGTCCCAAACCATGTAATGACAATGGAGCAATCCAGTATTCCTTTCGTTTACACAAAATCAATGTTTATTTCAGGAAGATCCTTGGGTACCCATTGTTTCACTATATGTTTGTACCTCAAGGACACCTTGATGTCGTCTATGCTCTCGTGATCATAAGAACATGATACTCCTTTCACAAGAAAAAATGCCATGCGTCTATGGATTTTTCTAATGATCTTCTCACCTCTAGTTGATCTCTGCCTGTTAGACCTCCTATATGTCTCACTTTCCTCTATTATACCTGAACTTCCCTCACTCAATGAAGATAGATATGACAAATACCTGTTTGCTTGTACATCCTATAACACCATCAATGACAGAAACAATAAGCTATTCAAGCTGTAACACTAATTAGTACAATGGTTCTACTTCATTACTAGTATCCTATTGGTATCACAATAAGCTCATAATGATTACCATAGTGTTACTCTTTCACACTTGTATTATGCTCTATTACTATTGGTATACTATCTAGGTATTATAGGGGCATGTTTGGAGTCATGAAATGACACATGCCAACAAGTGGCAGTAATAGGAAACGATATTGGTTGGAAGACCCCAGAACTGATGCCATTATACATAGACTCAATCCTAAATCCAACTAAGGAGAACAAACAACACACTCTAATTAATCTAGGAGTCAAGAATGCAAACAAACTAGCTTTGTACTATGACTAGACCATCTTTATTTGAATTGCTTCATGTAACAGATTTGACATAAGTTGAGGTTGAAATTATTAAGGGTTTAACATTGATATTGAAGACAATAGGACATAATTTAATGCTATTAATATTGCTGTCATAAAGTGACTTTTAGATCTGGTTTGTGCATGATAAGATTTCCCTAGAATGTTGAAACTTGTGGCATAAACTTGATATCTTTTCTCTTGAATTTCCTAGTGGATTAGGGTTGTTAAGAAGTGAATTATCATCTACTGTTTCTATTGTTTTATTATATTTCATATCATCCCTAAGGATGTAAATTCTCAGGGACCATGTCTGGGAAACTCTAGGAAAGAGGTAAAATTTATGAAGTTGCATTAAAGCTTGAATTTTAAAAATTTCTACAGCTACTCTCATAATGAACCCTCATGCCACTACCTAGAATAGTGTGTAACTCCTTAAGTGGGTAGTTTCTTGTTTCTAGGAATGGGGAGGTTTCATGCCAAGAATAACCTGCTAGTGGTGTAACCTCATTTTTTTCATAATTCTACCAGAAATCTGCAACAAGTTTGCTGCCAAATCTGGTCCACAAATAGTAGTGTAACTTCTCTTATAATGCACCATGATCATATGCCAAAATTAGGAGTGTAAATCCATACTTCAAAGGGTGTCGTATTGTATTCCAATAATAGGATATAACCCCTCTCTAATGTAATGTTCCCTCCATGAGTAAAAATTGAAATAGGAGTGTAACTCCTAGTGAATACACCCTCATTGCTCAACCAAGATTAGTCAATGTGAAATTGTTGAATGAGACACCCTCAGTCATGCACATGCATTCTAAGCATAAGAAACTGGACCTAACACATTTCTTTTAATAAGAATAGAAATCTACAAGCATGCATCCACCTTTTTTAATTAGCACAGAAGCAAGGACAAACTTAGCATGAAAGGAAACCCCCAACTTGGCCATCAATTGACCTATTGCAGAGCTATAAATAGGACAAAATAATTGTTTTGTTGAAGGTTGTCTCTAACACACAAGTAGCAATTCCATAATATTTAGTAACCATCGGAAAATATCCCAAGAAAGGATGCTGAAAAGTAGGAGCAACAACACATCTTTTTTCATGATGGCACACAAATTAGGGAAAAAATTACCATTCAACAATGCTACTTCCCTGAGTTCTTTTTTCTTGAAACATTCATAAGATTCATTCACAAGTTTCAGTAATTATTCTATAGTATCACGAACTTGCTTTATCTCAATGTCAAATACATTGGCAGGAAATCAACCTCAATCATTATGTTCCAAGATTCCCTTTTTAAATGATCATAACCTAGATTGCCCTAATTTTTTTACCCCTAGATTATATTTATGCTACCCTCCGAGGAACAATCAAAATCTTGGAAGATTGTGCACAATCCAAACATGCTAATATTTATAAGGTTCAATCTATACTCCTTGGGTACTCATCAATGCTACCTTCAAGATCGAAGCCTATAACATTAAAGTACCTAAAAATAGTCACCCACTGATTTGAGCTTATTATGCAGTCCTTAGTTGCTTCCTTTGATATTTTCTTATCTCCTCATAAAAAATAATAAGCAAATAGGGAATATATTCAATTATTGGAACTGTCTCAAGTTTTCCATACGCTACATGGGTGTTAGGACAAATAACTCTCTTCATGTCTTTTTGCAATTATTGCCTCCAAAGGAATTTGTTGTAACATTACGATAGTTATATTAGTACCTTAGAAAATCAAATATATTCTCCCCATAAGCAATAATATTAAAGATGTATGATTTCATCATAATCATAAATGAACCGATGTAATACTTGAACAACTCCTAAATCTCTTAGAGATAAATCTATGTAATACTCGAACAACTCAACAGAATGGTAATCAACTAAAGACATGACACAACAATCATAGGATTACTAAGCCTTTCGAGCTAAGAAGCATGGGATATAAAACATTTTAAAAGGAAGATGCATAAGCGATGGCAGAGAAAAGTGCTAAGGAATGAATGAATGAGAATTTGGCTGAGGTTTAGGCTTTAAGTAGAGAATCTTTGCCCAGTGCCTATGCTCAATATAGTTTAAACAAATGGTACTCAACGAATAGACCACAACAACCCTTTCCATCCCATCAAGTGAACAAGGGAAGTATGTCACTGAGCAAGAGATTTGTGATGTTGTTGGCACTCAAGATTGCACCCTTGGAATCTTGGTTCCAACTTCAACATTTACATATAACACAAGAGCATATGATTTAAGGTGAACTTTGTGGTATCTGCATGCTCTATTTTTTCTTCCTAATCATCATCTTGCAATAAAAGTAAAGAAAGTGTTTGATGCAATAGCACAAATAGCAAGTTTATCAATAGGTTTGGTATTTGGACAAGCTTAAATAATAGCTTATACTGCTCATTTCATAAAGCACCATAGGAATTCCATGCAAAATCATAGTAAGCCCGAGGGTATGGAAATTGTTACTCCAGGAAGCTCTATGGATGTTTTGTAGCTACACTTGGATGTCTGATGGATCACATTTCTAGTTCGAGGGTTTCACACTAGAACATCTTTGATATTTGATTGTTGATTAAACTGATAGGATACTTAGAGAATAATATTAGTATTGGATACCTAATGAACTCAATGTTACACAATCAAATCAATGTGGGAATTATGGAGCTATATGGAAAGAGAAGAGAGAAGAACAATTACATAAGTTTTATATCAACACTTGTGTAGTAGACATAAAGGTTGTCACATAAGCGCAAGGTGAAGGTTTTTTCATGTCGTTGCAAGGTGAAGGTTGTGTCACATAAGTGCAGAGTTCAACCTTCACCTTTCAACTACACAAATATATTTGAAGATTATTTCCCTAAGATACCTTTTATAATGTTTCTGGAAGAAGTATTATGATTGATGAAGCTTGATGAATATAAGGCTTGGGACTAGGATATTCAAATATAAGAAAGAGAATAGAAGCACATTGAAAAGTTTGAATCATTAAAAGTCCTAATGTTTCACTATAACAATATAAGAGCCTCCCAACAATTATGGGTATTTTAATCAATTTGAAGGAACTTGATGTAAGCTTCAATGAACTAGTATCTATACCATAGAGTTTGTGCCTTAGCCCCAATCTTGTTACTCTGAATCTAGCAATGATTTCACTGACTTACAAAATCTCTCATGATATATTTAAAATCTTGAGATGCTTGATGAATTACATATAAAAAATAATCAAATAAGTTTCCTACCTGCATAACTCTTTTCCTATGCTTACAAACCTTCAAATTTTGTGTGGTAAAGAAACATCGTTAAAAATACCAAAAATACATATAGTTAAAAGAGGGGCTAACGTTGTTGGATAGTTTATGATTTATTATGAAAGTTGATGAAATACGATCCAAAGAGTGGGGAAATAAATGTGTTCCTGAGGAACCTCAAGTTTGCAAATGGATTTTATATGAGCAAAGATTTCTCATTTTTTTTGCTTATTTCATAAAAAACCAATCATAGGATTTTGGAGGCGTTGGAATACCAACAGGGAAACACTATCAAGATAATTAGTGAGGTGGAAGAAATACATGGCCAACTATGCAATAACCTTTTAGTGGAAATATAACAAGCACTAAGTGCAATCCATACTAGAATCCACTACTTACCATATGGAGGCTACAATATGGAGGTTGCAATATCTAGGAGTATTTTAAATTGGACTAGGAAGATTTATGGGATTTCAATAAGGATTTCCTAGAGGTTACACCCCACAACAATTACACTCCATCTTGGGAACTACCTACAACATTCATATCAACAACATGGCAATGCATTCACACAATTGAGACAATACTCCATCTTTGGCCACACTATTTGTACTCTATTGTGCAATTGTGGAAGTAGGAAGAGACTTATGCGGTATATCATGAAGAATTCAAAATGATATGTTTGAGGAGAATTGCAAGAACAAAGAGGACATATGTCATAAGAAAACCATTGACAAGCTCAACACTCTCAAGCGACGAAAGAACAATGGTAGCAAAGACCTTGTCCAATGCTATTTTGAGCATCTTTTTACCTTTAATGAAGTTTAATATTATTTCTTGGAGGGTTTTCTGAATTCGTAACAAGGGTGCTCAACCCCTAACACACATTCCTAGGATGCATTTCCTTCAAAGTTGTAAATTGAATACTCAACCAACCTCTCCTCCACCAACACAAAACATAATCTCACACCATGGCACGATGAGAGGCTCTCGTGGGCACCTACACACACTGTCACATGTGGGAAGATCCATGGAACATGTTCAAAGAAGAAGGAAAATGGGATCTATTGATTGTAAGCTCCCCATCCCCTTTCCTCATGCATTTCCATATTAAATGAAATAGTAGGACACTAAGAAATACTCCTCCCCACTCAAATGAACTCCCAAAGACCACTCCACTAGTCATAGTTTTCCACATAAGGTATTGTTCCATGCAAATGAAACAAATTCTCACAATACCATATATTTTATACCTCAAGTGCCACATACCCTATTTGGTTAGTCGAAATCATGCCTCTTTGTTTTTGGGTTCCATCTCGACAATAGAATTAGATAAGTTCATTGATAGAAGGTTCCTTTGGGCATCCTCTTCAAGGTATAAATAGGCCATTCTCTCCTCTTCCAAAGTATTCTTGGGTTATTTCTCATTCTCTCTTCTTGGCAGAGGGTGAGTGTTATTGATTTCAAGGGTTGTAGAAGGCGACATGTGTATTTTTAGGTAAGCAATGTGCTACCCAAGCTCACATGTACTCAATTTTAATAATAATGAACACAATTTTCAGGTAAGCAATGTTCTACCTAAGTTCATATGTACTCATTTCTAATCCAATGAACACAATCCTTAATTTGGAACCTACTCTTCTTGCAAAAACACTTTTGGATACCAAGACACCCTCAAGTTACAACTAGAAGAAAGCATACAACTATAAAATGAACTTTTCCTTGGCAATCTAAATGAATCTCAAGAGAGACTTTTGAGAGTTTCTCATATAAAGGAGAGTTTGGACAATTTTCTCTTAAGCTAGTAGGAAACGATGAAACAATAATGCTCTATGCAATTTATAGAAGGTTAGAAAAAATGTTAGTCATTAAGCACACACAAATGTTTTCTCATTAATACTAGAACTCTTTGAAAGAAAAGATAAATCAAAAGGATGAATTACTCCAAAATTGCAGTTAAAATGCTCTATTCTTTAATCAATATTTATGAATAGTCTATGAAATTGGATATGCATAAGCATTGTTCTATCAAG
>JZKD02S1580042.1:0-10266 GCA_000966675.3 Picea glauca | reverse complement strand
ACATACGACACAAGATTTAATGTGGTTCAACCTGTTGGAGAAATTTCTATTTTCGACACACTAGTTCAGTGGGAGTTAACTGACTAGTTCTATTTTAGACTTTCTAATTTTAGACCATCACTATTATGCATGCATTCCTAAGAAAAGCTCACTGCAACTCATTGCTTCTTCTCTTTTCTTAATTATAGGATTGTCGGCACAGTGGCAGACCCAGGGTTCAACTCTAACAATGCACCAACAAACCCTAAATACTATCCCTTTCGACAACACCTATGAAGCAAATGAAGTCTCACTCGAAGTAGCAATAGAGGGGTTGCAAGATACAAGTGTCTACAAATAGAGGAAATGCAAGATGATTCCTAAAAAACAACGCAAGATACTCTAGTATTATGCTTAACTTTACGGAGTTAGTTATATATTCTTATCTTCAATAGGAAAAATAACAACGCAATAACAATATACATATAGTAAATAACAAAGCATCAACCACATGGACCAACAAGATTTACGTGGTTCACCCTCTCCCTAGGGCTACATCCATAGAACTGTGTTTATTGATAAAATAGATGAAAATATACATTTCTATCTGCGCACTCAGCTGCAGATCCTTCTCCCTCTCCTCTTTATCTCCTAACCCTGTGCACCCAGCTGCAGAGTTGATTTTTGCACCCAACTGAAGACCCAAAATACAAGAATTATCTAAGAAATAACACTTTTACATCTCAACCTAACTATCACCTCTTTCTCAACTCTTCTAGACCTCTATTTATACATTCCATGATTCTTAGAAAACCCTAGACCGAATCCTAGGTGTCAAAACCCTAGGTGCCAAAACCCTAGGTCCACATAACCCACATTTTAAGGACTTCGTTGGCCTTTTCTTCCTTCTTCTCCACGAGGTGCTCCAAAGCACCCATTAGTGTCTTCTTTTGCTTGCTGACTTGTCCACGATCTATCTTCTTTTCTACTTTGTCTTTCTTGATCTTCTCTTTCAATGACTTGCTTTCCTTTACTTCGTTCCTTCTTTTATGCTTCTTTAACCACTTCAACCCTTCCTCGATTTGTGTGCCTTCCATGCACTTCATAATTTGTATTTATTCTTCCTTAATCTTCGATTTCTTCCTTAATACATGACCAAGGGCCAACAACCCCCCAACACTCACATGTGACTCGTCCTGAGTCACTGTAGGATTGAGCCTTCTATATTATTTTGACTGCAGACTACGAGGAGCAGCCCATTCTTTCTGTTCTATCCCTCCCTAACGTGTGTAGATTGTCTTTTCTGTGTCTGGTACCCAATTTCAACTGCACCTAGTACCTAGACCCTTCTTCCTTTGCTTTTACTGAGAGCTACGAGGAAACTGAATGTCATAATACAACTTCAACCGACTTCCATTTACTAAACCATCCTTCCATTCTCCATTAAGAGTCTTCAACTACGCAACGCCACCTTCTGTAACATAGGAAACCTCGAATGGTCCAAGCCAGTGTGTCCTAAACTTTCTTGGATGCTTCATGAACTTGCTATCATATAAAAGTACCAAATCTCCTTGTTTAAACGCTTTCTTCTTGATATGTCTATCATGGTAAGACTTTTCTCGTTCTTTTAGTACCTTCTGATGAAATCCTACAATGAACATGTCTTCCTCTAATTCTATCAACTGCGCAAGCCTGTCTTGAACAATGCCGGTGTCATCCATACCTGTAAATGTTGTAATTCTTAAACTAGTAACCCAATATTCCATAGGTACTACTACTTCCAGGCCATAAACTAACTTAAAGGGAGTCTGCATTGTTATCTTCTTGCAAGTAGTTCGATAAGCCCATAACAATGCTGGAATTCTCAAATCCCAATCATCCCTATTAACACTGAAAATCTTAGTCAGTATTGTCTCCATAATCTTATTGAAAGATTCGACTGTACCATTCGCCCGTGGGTGGTATGGTGTGCTTTTCTGATGGTGAAATTCAAACTCATGAGTCAAAGATTCAATAGTTTTTTTAATGAAATGTGTGCCTTGATCACTCATAAGGATCTTTGGGCATCCAAATATGGTTATGATATCATCAAACATGAACCGCTCAACTGTAGCTGCACTACAGTTCTTAACTTCTCTTGCTTCTGCCCATCTGGTCAAATACTCTGTAGCAGTGATAATGTATCGAGCTCCTCTGTGCTTTCCTGGTGGGTTGATAGGTCCCACAGAGTCAATGGCCCATTTCTCAAATTGATGTAAAGTTAACTGAGGTGCTAAAGGTATCTCATCCCTTCTAGAAGGTTTCCCGATTCTTTGACATACATCCCAGGCTCTGTAGTATTCCTTAGAATCCTTATGTAAAGTGGGCCACCAGAGGCCAGCTCTGAGAACCTTCTGCGTTGTTGCTTTCCCTGCATAATGTCCTCCTGCGATGCCTTCATGTGCTTTTGCAAGGATCAATGGTCTTTCTGACTCCATAACACATCTTCTTAAGATCTCATTTGGTCCCATCTTATATAACTGTCCAATTATAAGTTGAAAATTTGCAGCGCGGGCTACCAACTGTTTCTTCTGAATAACTGTATATTCGTGAGGTGCCATTCCTGTGGACAGGAACTTGACTTTCTTGGTGAAGTGATCATCAACTTTTCTGATGGCCAACAACTGTGCATCTGGCAGTGTATCATCCAAACTGGTAGGTTCCTTTCCATGTTCTAATGTGGATAAGTGGTCAGGTCCCTTATTCATTCTTCCTGGCTTGACTACAATCTCAAAGTCATACTCCTGTAATAATAATAGCCATATTCATATTCTTCCCCCCAACACTGGCTTGTTGACTAAGTACTTCAATGCAAAATGATCAATAAACATCTTAAAATGTCCTCCCAACAAGTAGTGTCTAAAATTCTGCAACACATATACCATAGCTAAGCCTTTTCTTTCAGTGGTAGTATAATTCATTTCAGATGTAGAAATCTTTCTGCTAGTAAAGGCTATAGGGTGGTCAATATCTCCTACACCTGGATATGCTAAAAATGCTCCTAATGCAATGGATGAAGCATAGACATGAACATGGAATGCTTTACTCCAATATGAGAAAACCAAAATAGGCGAAGTGAACATTTTCTGCTTTAGTGTGTCGAAGCTATGCTGGCATTCCTCTGTCCATTGAAACTTACTATCCTTCTTTAATAGATTTTCCATAGGTGTTGTTATCTGTGCATAACCCTTAATAAAATTTCTATAATATTCAGTGTGTCCCAATGCAGTGCGCAACTGTCTAACCGAAGTAGGAGGAGGTAGATCAACAATGATAACAATCTTGGAAGGATCTACCAACAACCCCTGTTTACACACAATGTGTCCTAATAACACTCCAAAAGGTGAAAATAAAATATAGGCAATCTGACATTGCCTACACTTATCTAACATTATTCTCAAACATTCAATATGATTTTTCAGTAGACTAAAAATGGTCCAGTCATCAAAGTATGCTTCCAAAAACTTATGTAAAAAATCCTTAAATGCTTCAACCACCACCCTAGAAAAGATGGTTGGTGCATTCTTCAAACCAAAAGGCATCACAGTGTACAGAAAAGAACCCCATTCTATTGCAAATGTAGTCTTATGTCTATCCTCCTTACAAATTCTAATCTGGTGATAGACTAGAAATCCATCTGTGAATGAATAAACTTCCTATCCTCCTATATTATCTAGAACTTCATTAGCGAAAGGTGTAGGAAATGGATCATGTAAACATGCATTATTCAATTTCCTTAGATCTATACATATTCCGATTTCTCCTGACTTCTTATCTTGGACCACCATAGGGATGATCCATTCAGATTATTCAACTAGTTCTATGATTCCTGCTTCCAACATTCTATCTAATTCAATCTTAACTTTTTTCTTATACTTGGGATTCAGTCTGTAAGGCCTCTTCTTGACATTCCTTGCATCTTCTTTCAAAGGAATCTTCATTTATCCCATGGGCCCTTGAATTCCCTTCATGTCTATGAAATTGGTTGGAAACAAGTCCTGATACTCATGCAATGGTTCTGTAATCTTACTAATAGTAGAATCATCCCAATAGTATCCAACATTTTCCAACTTAGGTGCCTTCTCTGTTCCAATATTAACCTTCTTAATTTTAATAGGCTCCCCAACAAAAGGTAATTGAATCCCTGGCCCTTCTATATCTCTTTGTCCTTCAGTTTTTGAAAATTTGACATTCCTAGGGTCATCATTCTCATCAAGATTAATATTATAACAACCCTGTAACCATTGAAGAGGTGAAGTCCATTCATCTTATTCTTGTTCAAGGGGGGTGTTAGGTGCTTCCTCAAAGACCTTCTATCTTACAATTTATAAAGCCTGATCTACTGTGGGGTATTGAATTTCAAATAGAAATGTAGTTATAAAGTTCTGGGTCATACCATACCAATCTGTAGTGACTAAGTGCAGTTCTGCTTGAAGATACCAGTTGATAGGCATAGTATCTAAGGTGTTAATGAACTTATGTACCCACTGTTCTTTAGGAATGCTGCTCTAGGATTCCTCACAACTTCGTGCATGGTTCTTAGGACAACTCTGACCTGTGTATCGAACTTCACAACCTTCATCTTGGTCTAAAAAGTGCACTGTCAACAGGGTGCAACATTGTACCCACTTTGCGATGTTCTTCTTGTGTGTTTCCCACCATCTAGCTGGTGTTTCTTTCAAAGCTTCGTTTAGTGCCAACAACCTTTGTTTTATTGGTACAATTCCTTCAAATTCAAGTAGAAATGTCTCTAAATTATTCAAGCCATCAAATGTAGGAAGATTACTTACTTCTGTGCCAATCCAATGAACTTCCTTAGTCAACCTGGCACACCTCCACGTAGAGACTTGATACATTATGTTCTGCCAATTTTCCAAAGCTTCTTCTGAATCTAACAAACATGGAATTTCACTTTGCCAACTTAGATTTCCATTTGATGTAGGTTTAATATAATCCTGATGTCCTGCTGTTAGTTTATACATGTTCTCTAGCTCAGAGGTGCGGTCTTCTTCTCTTATAGGTTCTGTGTATTTGCAACCTTCATCAGGGTCAAGAGGTGCAATGACCCTAAGGCCATCACCTTCAAATGTCATCCTTCTCTTTTTCAAGTAAAAAACATTCAAATTGTCGATATCCCAATCAATACCCAACAACGCAGGAAAGGGGAAGCTATCATAAAAAATCTTGATCACTTCAAAGTCTGAAAATGTCCTCACTCTGTCGATGTCCATAGGGATATGCTCTAGTATTCCAAAGGGGCTCACCGCCTGCTGATTAGCCATCTTGAGCCTAATAGGAGAGTAAATCAATTTAGATTTTCCCATCAATGCCCAAGTCTGCTTCGTCATAACATTTACTTCTTATCCCAGGTGAAGGACCACATAGTCTATGTCGTAGTCTCCAATATGAGCACTAAGGTGTAGTTCCTTGCTTGTCCTCCTTTTTATAGATACTTGATTCACAACTCTACTCAGCAGAGGATCCACTCTTCCAATTTCCTATTGTCTTATTAGGTGTTGTAGTTCCTGCACGACTCTTTCATCTTAAATCAAATTAATACAAGTATACAAGAAGTCCACAATATTTCTTACCTCTTTTCCTTATCTAGGTAGGGAAGAATGATAAAATCCTGGAGGCATTTCAAATTCCCTTACTTCCGGTTGTGCCGTAGATGAAGAATCCTGTTCACCTACAAATTCTCTTCTTGCTTCTTCAAAAGTATGCTTTTATTTCCTGGGATCAAATAATGGCATCCTCTCCGAAGCTCTTCCGATCCCTGATCCATCTGTAGTCTTTCCTGGAGTCACCCTGTCTTCTCCCGTGACAATGCCTCCTCTAGTAATGACAACGACGCTGGGTTCCTCACCGCGAGGTTCAAATGATATTAGTTGGACTTGCTGGTTTCCACCCCATATTTCCTGAACTTTGGCTAACAATACTGGATAGTCTTCAATGACATGATCAAACAAATTGCAATATCTACAAGTAGAGCAAGGGTTATGACAATCCCTTTCCAAATGACTTGGTTGGGCGCATTTATAACAAATAATCCGATCTCAACCTCGACCCATGCCTCCTCCTCGTCCTCTTTCTTTGAACCCACCACGAGGATTGATGTTTCATCTTCTTGTGGAATTGAACTGTGCAACATTCCATTCTTGATACAATTCTCCTTGAATTCTATATGCATCCCTTGACCTTTCATGCATGAGGTCATAATCCCTACAGTCCTTCTCATCATGCCCCACAGATTTACAGAATGTACAATAAAGATTGGTGGGTGTTTGGACATATTTCTGCATATAATAAAATTCACCAGGGTTATGTCTAGTTCTACATACCTTGCACCATGGTAAAGTAGTCTGCTTCAAAGGTTTAGGGGCTCCAGAGGCCAAGTACTCATTAAATAAAGGACAATGCTCTTTTTCATGGCCCTCTGCTTTACATCTGATACACCATATGTCTTCTCTTTTCTCTTTTCCTTTGTCTTTCTTCATGTCTTCAACCTACAAAGATAAACTAGTTAATTGATTCAAAATCTGACTCATACCTGGACTGGATTCTCCTACAGGGGATTCTTCTAGTTTCATGGAAATTTCTAATGCCTCAGCCTGCGAAACGACCTTCCGTTGCATCAGAGAACTCTAATGTGTGGTAGGAGGGCAACGATGAACCATTCCTTATGCTGTTCATCGAGAATCTGAAAACGTAAATGGCCTGTCAAGGTCTTAAACCTCTGATCAAATTCCAAAACAGGTTCAATCACCTTCTGCTTGATTTCCTTCAACTCTGTAATGCACTGCAACTTCGACTTAGGCTTCTTGAACTCTGTAGTCAATGCAGTCTTAATGTCATTCAAGGGTTTAGGCTGTACAGATCCTGTAACAAACTTCATATACCAACTCAATGCACGATCCCTCAGGGTAGTACTAAAATGAGCTCTCTTAACAGCTTCGTCTGTGACTTTCTTAATGCTCCATACAACTTCACATAAGAACCGATGCTGGTTAGGATTCTCAGATCCATCTCCTCTGAAAATGGGTAACCTCATTTCATCTGCCATGGATTTTCCTCGATTTCTCGATTGAGTATGTACTAAACTACTTGTAATAGTACTCTGAGTGCTCTGGTTACTTTGGTTACTTAATGTTGCTAAAACAACAAGAGGAGTAGTAATACTTACTTTGACAGTAGGCACAGTCTCTGAATTTTTTGGTTCTTCTTGATGAATTTCTCCAGTCTCTACTTCCTCTGCCCTTGCGAAGTCTGAATACTCTTCATATGACCGCCTTGCTTCTTCTCTAGTGTAGAAATCTTTGTCTTGTGCCAATGGCCTGTAACTCTGCTTAAATAGGTTCGCAAGAGGAACCTTTCTGAATGATCTCCCACTGTGTGTGTGTCCAGCTTCTGTGTCACTTTCGCTGTCTGAATTCTTGAACATTGGCTCTAAAATCCAACTGATTACTATATCTTCAAGATATTCTTCTCATGCAATAGCATCTTAATCTTCAGTTTCAAAAAGTGTAGAAACTTTCCTCTAGGTCCCTTGAAGAAATACCTCTCTGCTTGACTATATGATTCTACTCTGTCGATAGAAAATTCAGTAATGTACCCTCCAATAGTGCTGTCAAACCAGAGATCCATTGCCCTTGATACAACGTTATAAACTTTCTTGACTTTATTAATCAATTCCAATGTCCAAACCACAAGTGGTCTAGATTTGATTTCAAACTGAGTATCTTCTAGTCTGGATAACCACTCATACAACTGCTTATGAACTCCTGCAAAGAAAATCTCATGCACATCAGTAAAGATGTACCTTCCCAACCATTCTTCTGTACTAATTCTAGGGTTTAATATTCCGAGCTTCGATGAAGTCCCTTTCTTGTTCTTCTATCCAATTCTGAATCTCTGTCTTCGATGGAAAGCACCTTGACATTCCCTCAAGAAGATCCCGATCCCGACAACAAAACCATTTGTTGGCACAGGGGCAGACCCAGGGTTCAAATCTAACAACGCACCAACAAACCATAACTATTGGCCCTTTCAACAACACCTGCAAAGCAGATGAAGTCTCACCGAAATTAGCAATAGGGGAGTTGAATGACACAAGTGTCTACAACTAGAGTAAATGCAAGATGATTCTTAAACAACAACGAAGGATAATCTAGTATTATTCTCAACTCTGCGAATTTAGTTATATATTCTTATCTTCAATAGGAAAAATAATAGTGCAATAACAATATACAGATAGTAAATAACAAAACATCAACCACATGGACCAACAAGATTTACGTGGTTCACCCTCTCCCTAGGGCTACGTCCATAAAACTGTGTTTATTGATAAAGTATATGAAAATATACATTTCTATCTATGCACTCAACTGCAGATCCTTCACCCTCTCCTCTTTATCTCCTAACCTTGCACACCCAGCTGCAGAGTCAATCTTTGCACCCAGCTGAAGACCCAAAATACAAGAATTCTCTAAGACATAACACTTTTACATCTCAACCTCACTATCACCTCTTTCTCAACTCTTCTAGACCTCTATTTATACATTCCATGACTCTTACAAAACCCTAGATCGAATCCCAGGTGTCAAAACCCTAGGTACCAAAACCCTAGGTACGAAACCCTATGTGAAAAAACCCTAGGTCCACATAACCTGCATTTTAAGGACTTCACTAACTTGTTCTTCCTTCTTCTCCATGAGGCGCTCCAAAGCACCCATTAGTGTCTTCTTCTGCTTGTTGACTTGTCCATGATCTATCTTCTTTGCTACTTTGTCTTCCTTGATCTTCTCTTTCAACGACTTTCTTTCCTTTACTTCATTCCTTCTTTTATGCTTCTTTAACCACTTCGACCCTTCCTCAGTTTGTGTGCCTTCCACGCACTTCATACTTTGTCTTTCTTCTTCCTTAATCTTCACTTTCTTCCTTAATACATGACCAAGGGCCAACAAGGATGTCATTGCCTATATGGATGAACATCAGTCGCTCATTGAAAAAATCATAATATACATTTATTCTCATTCTTCATATTGTATCTCTCTTCCTTTTCTTGATAATCTTTGTTTGTGTATGCTTTAGCTAGGTCTCCTGTGCAGGTTTCCATGAAACACTGACATGGTGTCAGAGCTGAGCTGCTTTGAGCAACCCAAACAAGATAGAGAAGAGAGAAAGAGGATTTAATATTAATTAAACCTAGTTTCTTCCATCATCGCAACCTATCCCTATCGAAATGTGCGACAATTAGAATCGTTGCAGCCTATCCCTATCGAAGGTTGCGATGGTCACACTCACACTTAATAATTGTTTTTTTTAGGAATCGTGCCAGCCTATACACAGTCAATGTGCGACATCGTCGCACTATATTCTTCACCTGGGTTGCATCGATTCAGTTTTTCACAATCGTTGCACTTTATCCTTCTCTAGGGTGAAACAATTCAACATCGTCACACTATATCCTTCTATAGGGTGTGACGATTCAACTGCCTTCCAGAAAATTGGTTTTTTGCAGTAAAATAACCATATATCGAAATCCGCGATCTGGGTCGGGTTGAAATTTTGACCAAAGATGTATAACATAGGGATGCTCATGCTCACTAAAAATATCAAAAACCCACATCATATTTTAGGAGATATAGCTATTTTATCATATCTATAGCTGTCATAGAACCGTTTGTCATATCGCAGAATCTACGATCTAGGTTTCAAGATCTTTTTAGAATCGATAGCAGGGATGGAGACGATGTAACTTATTCAATCAAGTCTGGTGATAATACTCACATCGTACAACTATTTTGAATGGAATCCGAAGGCCGCATTCCAACTCAAAAGAAAAATGTTGTATAATTTGACGATGGCGATAGAAACATAACCTACATCAGCGCTTGAGAAGACCATATGTGCGAACCGTAAGGATGAGGCCAAAGGACTATTTCTTGAGTTAATATCCACTGATCTATGGCTTCATGTTGCCACATGCAAGACTCCAAACAAGATCTGGATGTAATATACCAGATATAAAAAGTATGCAGAACAGAAATAAAATGCTAGAAATGGCAGAATAACAGTAATATAACCAACATAATCTCCACAATAACACATAAATGATATAATAACAACAACATAAATAACACTTTGATTCAGAAAGCAATGTTCATGGGCCTCTTCGAGGGGGAAACCTCCAGTCGAGCAGTGCTCTGTTACAATAATCTCCAAGCTAGGGTTTTCATACCCTTGACC
>JZKD02S1580031.1:0-10266 GCA_000966675.3 Picea glauca | reverse complement strand
TAGGGGAGAACATGGAAAATGACGTCATGGGGTGACAGGGTATGTTAGACCATGGGAGGCGATGGAATTCTAACCTAATGGATTCCTGCCACATAGAGGAAAAGGGGCCCACCAGAAAACAATCCATTTCATACCCCCCCCTCCATTAAAAATAGATCGGATGGGGGGGGTCCGAAAAACACCATGAACCGTCCATCAGCACACCTACTCTTGGACCGTAGATCTATGTGCGATATTTAACCAACATTCTGGACCCCTCCCCCCCACCATTAAAATCATAACGGTTGGGGGGATCCAGAATCCAATCTACGTCATGGATCTGAGCATGAAAATCTGATCCGTTCATATACGTGTCTTTGTTATCTCTGATTCTGAACCCCCCCCCACCATTAAAGGTAGAACGGTCGAGGGGGGTCCGGAAAGACTTGTCAACTGTGGATATGAGCATGAACATCTAATCCATTCATATATGTGTTGTGCTTAACTGTGAATGCAAAGGCACATGTGCTCTGAAAACTTAGGATAAGTGCATATCATGGGTTTCCCATTCTTTTCCGTGTTTTTATCACCAAGGGGTTTAGACATCAAACCTTTTAAACCTCAAAGATGTGGTTTAACATTGATCATTATGCTTGTTTTATTGAGATAAAGCAAACTACCCTATGTTCTAACCTAATTACTTATGACAATTATCCTAGATTAAATTGTTGGACTAAGAAATTACTCTATCCTGGGGTTATCTGACCAAGATTAGGTAGTTTGGTCAAATTTATTCACTAACTAATGTAAATTACTTGGCTAAGATTGAACAGTTTAGCCAAGATTATTCACTACTCCTATCAACATCAATTTAAAAGAACTTGGCCATGCTTGAATGGTATGGACCAAATCATTGTTTATTGCATGGGGCTCTATTGAATTTCTTTTATGCCCTGTTTTATTCTTTTTCTTTCTTTTCTTTTTCTTTTCTTTTCTTTTCTTTTCTTTTCTTTTTCTTTTTCTTTTCTTTTTCTTTTTCTTTTCTTTTTCTCAAATTATTTGCAGAATGGAAAATCATTTGAAAAACAAAAACAATAAAGAGATAACATTTCAGTCACCATTTGATCCTATAAATTATAGGGTTATAATAGATGAAACAGAGAAAGAATCCTTGAGAACTATGAGAGTTCCCTGGTGATATCAAGTCTTGGCACAGGGGTGGCCAAAGTGCTAATAATGAATGCCTCTGAGCCTATGGTCAGGTAGAAGGATGAACACCCACAGTCAGTTAGTTGGCTACCACCTGTAATAGATAAGTAATCACATATCTAGTGTATTTAAGTGGTACTGTGAATTAAAGTTGGATATCCTATGAATGTTTCAGGGATGGATATGCTTTCTTAATGATTTATATTATATCCCTTTTTTCTTCTGCTTGATTGTGTAATTAGGCAAGTAGGAATTTATATGGATTGGACATGTTTTATACTTGTAAATGCTTGCACCCTATGGTGGCTTAAGCTAGAGCCACGAACTATGAGTTCATCACCCTTGCACACATTTTCATGTATGCATGTTGACCATCCTAGTCGTTCTGAGTCCCTTGGAGGAAGGATTCTGCTAAAGCTCAGGAGAGATAGGGCATGTATGCACAAACTCTCTGCAAGGAAAGAAGAGACCGAGAACCACTTAAGTTATAAAGATTAAGGAATGAGTGTAAGTGGTGCGCGAAATAATTCTTCCAAGTGTTACGTTCAAGAGAAAGAGTGCAAAGATTTTAAGCCTTTCAGAGCCAACAAAGCTTAGGAAGAATAGCGATTTTGAAGTATTGAAAGTGAAGGTTCCTTTGTTTAGAAGACAAACAAACGAGAATTTTTCAGGAAGAGCCAAGGTTCATTGTGACAGTTGGATATGGGAAGGAGTGCGAGAGTCAACCCATGGAGTCCTTCAGACTTCACAAGTTTGATGAATTGATAAATTTCGTCGTAAGAGAATTAAGAATCCCTGAAGTCCCAAGTTAATCTGGACATTAGATCTGAGAATGCCTGAGATCCATCCCAACTGTTAGATCTATGAGGTAATTAGTCTTGCACTGACCAACTCTCATAGATTTCAATTAAGGAGTGAGTCAACCTCTTGAAGTCTCGAAGTGTTGAAGTCTGTCCTAGTCGTTGGTGCCACCACCAGATACTTCGCTTCAGAGGATTTTGTGAAGAGAGAACTCTCGAAGGATAAATTTTTAGAGTTCATCATGACCATTTATAGTAGGGGATGTGTGTTCGGAGATCTGACACTTTGGGAGGATTACACTCCGGAGGTTTTCACTGGTGAGCATGTTGAGATTCCCTAAGCGCGAAGCCCCAAAGTGATCTATAGTCGTCGATTTGTGGGAGACATACGTCGATAGATCATGAACTTCTAGTGAAATCCTTTTGGGAGAAGGTGAGTGTGGAAAGGTAGAAACTCCCGAACATTGAAATCCTAAAGTAAACCATGACCGTCGATTGCTAGAAGGGCGCGTGGTGACAGATTGTGAACTCTAGGTGGAATCACTCCTAGAGAACACAAAGATGAAGAGTTTGAAATCGCTGAAGCCCAAACAACCAAAGCAGCCGACAACCATCAATATGTGGGAGGACACATGTCATCAGATCGAGGACTCTGGGTAAAACCATTTCGGGAGAAACAAAGAGTGAGGAAAATTGAGATCTGAGATCTTCAAAGGCCGAAGTCCTGAAGGAGACGAGGGCCGTTAATTTAGAGAGGACACACATTGGTAGATCACGAGCTTTGGGTGAATCACATTGGTGTTTCAATTGAGAATTGAGATTCTCGAACCCCAAAGACCCGAAGTGAATCTGGAACACCATATATAGAGGGATATGTGGCGACAGATTGTGGACTTCAGAGAAATCTATTCAAGATTTTTCAGTTGAGATTTGAGACTCTTGAAGTCTGAAGATTCGGAGAGCCAAAGCAAGCCTCAACCATCTGATTCAAGTGGACACGTGGCAGGAATCCACTTACTTCGAGGGGAAGTGAAGTTTTAGATTTGACATCTCAGGAGTCCAGAGACTCAAAGGAGATATTGATCATTGATCGAGAAGGGAGCCAAAGGACCGTTGATCTGGTTGAAAGGGCCAAAGTCCTATAGTGAAAGCAGAACCATTGGAATTGGAGGATGCCTGGAAGATGATCTGCCATTTTAGAGAAATCACTCCAGAATAAACAAGAGTTTGAGAATTGAAACTCTTGAAGGTCGATATCATGGAGAAGATCATAGCCACGCATCTAAAGGGATAGGTGTCAGTAGATCTTCCATTTTGGGATATTTTCATATGAAGAAAAGTAAAGATTTAAGAGTTGAAAACTTTGAAACCCGAATCATGAAACAAATCATGTTTGTTGATTTGAAAGGGGAAGATCTAATTAATAGGTTCAAAAGGGACATATCTGAGTCATCATTTCAAAATTACTTTCAATATTGTGAGATCAATGGTCATGTCGCATTGTGGGGAAAAAAGGTGTTCAAACTTTTAAAACGTTGAGGGCGGGCCGCAATTGAGACCACGATATTGACAAAAGGACACGTGGTGGCTTGTGGTGAATTGCGGGGTGAAAAGAAGTTTGGTTCAGAACCACTCCTGGTCACACCCACAATCGCATAATTGGCATTCAGTCGTAACCCGTGGTCATATGAAATGGTCGCCAAGAGAAAAGGGGCTAATACCAATGCCAAGACTTCGTTGAAGCACGAAGGAGAACGTCGTGATTATCATAAGACCTGAACCAGAGGCTGAAAGGGCCTATTTTTTATTAAGAGGTGAGACTATCAAGTTCTCAAAGTCTCTTTTGAATTAGAGAACTAGAGAATCTTGACCGGAGGGTCGGGTTGAGTCTCGGACTTTCCAAATTTGAAATCTTTAATGGAGAATCTGTCCATTAAGAAAAGAAAAAAAAATTATGCCCCACCGTGGGTGTGTTACAACTAATATTAATGAAGTATCATTTCAAGGTACACATATTGAATCCAACAATGGAAAACATGTTGAGGATATGTCAGAGGAGCATTCTAAGGGAAAAAGGAATATTAAGAAGAAAACTATAGTTAAGAAGGATGGAAATAAAAAACCTACATTTCATCACTGTGAGAAGAAAGGACATGATGATGAGAAGTGTTGTAAGTTGCATCTATAATTGAAGCCAAGGTGGGCTCAGGATAGAAAGGGTAATAAGAAGACACAACCATAGTACAAGATATTAGATCAGATTCTAAGGATGAAACCAAGGCTACAGCTATGGGAATCAAAGGTAAATCTATGTTGCAAGTTTCAGTTCACATACTTCTTCTTCAAAGGCTAAAGAAAACCCTGATGGAAGGAAAATAAAACATATGATTCACTTACGAGTTATCTCAAAGCACACTAAGATTGATACACTTTTTGATAGTGGATCACAAGTGAATCTTATTTAAGAGAAAGTTATTTAGAAGTTGGGATTGGAAACTAGGCCTCATTCGAGACCATATTCTTTGGGTTGGATTTGTGGTAATTATCAGGTACAGGTAACTAAACAGTGCAAGTTATGGTTCGTGATCACATCCAATTTCATTGATGAGGTAGATTTATACGTTGTTCCAATCAACATTTGCAGGATGGTTTTGGGAAGTCCATACTTGTATTATAGGAAAGACATTTTATACAAGGGATAAAATGAGTATCATATCTTCAAGGATGGCATTGATTTCATTATGAGAGCTCATCGGATGAAGTATAATTTGACATTTTTCACTACAGGGAACATGCTAGTTAATGTTAGTATCCAGGATCCAAATTTACATCCCACAGTTGAAAGAGGAATAGGTCCTTCAGTTAATGTTGTTCCTGATAAGAAGGGAATATATTTGATGGTTCATTCTCTTTCGTATCTGTATATTCAGTTTTGTCTTCAATTTATTACTAATCAATGGATTGTGGTTGGCTACTACAACAATGGATGGAAAATATTGTAAATTTAAGGGAATGGTTAACTTGGTCAATAGTGTTGTTTCAGTCTTCATTATAGTTTTGACGAGTCAGGTGCTCATTATCCAAGCAAGAAGGATGGATGATATTGGACAAGTGAGGTAGAAGCATTCTAACTTGATTTACGAATGATCCATACTTTTGGAGGCCTCTTCAAAAATAAGAGGTGCATGAAGATGCATGCTATAAGCATCCTCAATACTATGTCATGTTCATGAAGATGTATACCTCGAACAAAAGTAATCAAGTACAAATCATAACCGTATAAGCATAATTTTGTTTCAAGGTAGGAGAGACAATGAACAGAGTATTCATTTAGGTACTTCTACAGATACATCAGAATGAAGAGCACAAATGGGAAAGGAATAAATCAACATTTGACTTGGTTTGATATTGGATGAGATAGACTATATTCGGCAATAGGATATGGGAGTGGATGTTGAAATACATGATATAAGTATCATAGATATTTGGTGAACATGAATTTTGTTGTAAGGGAATATATAAGCTAGAACCAGAGTTATTTGCATCATATTAGTTATAGTTCCAGAGGCCATAGTTAAAGCTATATTCTAGAGAAGAAGACATAAGTACATTGATCTAGTACCTAAGATCGAATACCAAAGATGAAGACTTACTTCTAAAATATTTTAGTAAAATGGAAGAGTGAGTTAGATTTATCATCACTAATTTGTTGAATATTTATACGTTCAAAGGTCCAAAATTTCTTCAATGGGGATGTGTGATTCAGGAGGATATAAGGAATTCTCACAAAGGTCTAGGAGGATTCAAAATGCTAACAGAGATACCAGGGGATCCATAAATTCTCAAACTTCAAGTATCTTGAATCATTCCAAAAATGGCATCATTGCGTAGAGCGCATCCTCATCTTTCCAAAGGTGAAAACGGCATCAAACAGAGCTCGTATGAAAAATTTATAATCATTGAAATTTTGGTCAAACCAAGTACAATGGGGGTGCCACATGGCACCACCAAAGGGTGACATGTGGCATGGTGACATGGAACATATTAGGTGATGTGGCATAGTAAGGTTGATGTGGCATGAGAGTTGGTAAGTTGAGTTGGAAAGTACCTCCAGGAATCTAAGTGGTTCAATCAACATTTGACACGTACCATTAGGTAGCCAATGCAAAGATGTGATGAGGAAGTTTCCCATTAGCCTATAATGTCTAGTGTTATATAAAATATATGGAGTCAATGGGGTTCGACCCCATGACCTCTACAACCACCAAAGATATTAACAAAACCCATGCTAGAAACACACCACATGTTTCCACTTGATAGCTATTTGAAAGATTATATATTTAACTTTGTATTAAAAGTCTGTTGGCAGCCAAATCACATTTTTCTATTGTCTTGCAAGCTACCTACACCAATTTTTTGCAAACATCGATTTTTTTCGTCACAATTTTCAAATGAACGACACTTTTATTCTTTGCGCCTTTTTACACACTTATTTTTGTTTTGTTTTCACGACTATAAGCATGGAAACATTGGTCTTTCGAAGCCGCATTGAAATCATTATTTGAATTGTCATTATCTTTCTTCTCAATATGCCTATTGCGCTTACATTTCACCTATCGTTATGTAGCTGGCAGAACTTTCGAACTATACTCATTGAACATTCTTAGATTGATTGTGTGACTTGGTTTCATTAAGTTTGTAATACATTGGCATTTGGATTTCTATGTTGTTTGAACTACTTGACCTTTGGTTTCATGAAAATACATAGGGATTATGATTAAATTCTTCATATATATCTTTTAATATGATACCTATGTTTGTGTTTTCATAACTATTGGCTTGTTGATTATATGAATGCCCATTGGTACATTGGTTAAACACTTGATATGAGTTGTTACAATACATCGGCGCATGGTTAAACATTTGGTTTTGGTTTCAAATTGTATGATTGATGGCTTAAAACTATGGTGTAATGTTGATTGTGCGCGTTGGTTTATACACTCACCATTGGTTTCATTGGTCAGCCAAGTGATATGACTGTTGAACTATGCTATAATGGATTGAACAGCTATGAAAGCCAGTGGTTGTACTTTGGAAATAACTATTGTGCATGGCAGAGATAAGCTCAACCACCTTCGCACGATGCCATTTATGCCTATCCCTTATCCCCGTTCACTTCTATTATCTCGGGTAGCTCTGCTCCTATGTGTGTTATGATCCAAACCCTCGGCTTACCATCTGCTCGGCTCCATGGCACCAGACGTGTGAATCGAGCCAAACGGCAACCAAGCCTTGTTAATGTTTGACAATGCTCGGAAAGGCTTGGAGGATAACGGGTGGGTCACCTTCATGCAATGATTTGAAGGCTTTAATCTCTGTCTGGCACGGTATTTTTCCCTAACGTTTGATGGCTGTAGAGCCAAGGTGGGTGACATATAGTTGGAAATCGACGAGGAATTTATTAGTTTTGCTACAAGGCTACCTGCCACAGGCTAGCATTGGTTCAAAAATTCAAAAGTGGAAGAGGTGCCTTGGCCACTTCTGTTCGTCTCGCGTAAAGTCACATCTTGTGACAAAGGTATGCCCATATCTATGCTAAAACCTCGATGGCATGACCTTTTCATAATAATCAAACAGTTTTTGACCTGTGAAGGTTGATACAGACTCTTCTTTCTCTACCACCTGCATTTGTTAATGAATTTTATGGGATACTCGTTGAATATGCCCTTTTACTTTCATCGAAGCCTATATAAAATGTCGAAAAGGTTTAAAAGGCAGAAGGCTGACAGTAGCCTGTTCCACCATGGACTTATCAAACTTATCATTGTTTATCACTTGAGTTTACATGGTGATATCTAGAGAGCTTTTATCACTCGTAATGGTTTTGATGACACAAACCCTGTCCAGGTTAACAAGCCTGTGGTAAATGAAACCAAGGCTGAGCCGCCTGTGCCCTTCCATATCCTATTTCCTGCTCCTAAGCCTTCGGTCGACCCTCCTATTGACTTACCAAACATTGGAATCGAGAATTTCGAGGCTATAAAGAAACCTATGAGAAAAAATCCCAAGGCAAACCTTACTGCTAATGCCAAGGGTAAAAAGAACGCTCGGCTTATTTCAAGGATGGCTAGAAAAAAANGAAAGTTGGGTTTGTACACTTCACTTCCAGTTCCTTCTCGACCTTGGGAAAGTATTTCCATGGATTTTGTTGGTGGTTTACCTATGTCGAGAAGAGGTCATGATTATCTTTATGTCATGGTTGATCATTTTGGCAAGATGTGTATATTGATGCCTTGTACTAAGCAGGTAACAGCAGAACAAATGGCACAGTTGTTCTTTCAAAATGTTTGGGTGCATTTTGGTTTGCCCAAGTCCATTATTTCTGATTGGGATTCTCGATTTGTTGGAAGTTTTTGGTCGAGTTTGTGGGCATTCATGGACACCAAGTTGAAAAAGAGCACAACTTTTCATCCACAGACAGATGGTCAGACAAAGGTGGTGAATCGTACAGTGGTACATCTTCTTCATGCTTATTGCAGTAAGCATCCTAAGCTTTGGGATGAACATTTGCACTACGTTCAGCATGCGTACAATCGAGCTAAGCACTCTTTGACTCAAATGTCGCCATTTGAGGCATGTTTTGGCTATTTTCCCAAATCGCCTTTAGATTTCATCTTTGGGAAAGATATTTCTATTGATGGGCAATATGATATCGATCGAGCAGAGAAGTTCATTGAACAAATTCAGTCTATACATCAGGTGGTGCAAGAGCAGTTGGAAAAGAGTCAGGCAAAGTACAAAGCGACACATGACAAGCATCGAGTTGATCATAGTTTCGAAGTTGGTGATGAAGTGTGGCTTTACATCAACAAGGAGAGGCTTAAAGGAGAAGGTAAAAAGTTGAAACCAATTCAATATGGTNTCTCCAGAGTATCTAACAGAACTGTAGGAAGACACCATACTTGACAGGAGGATGCGAACTTCGAAGTGAGGAAATGTGGAGTATTTGTGAGTTGGTCTTAAAGGGACGAATCCAAACAAGGCCAAGTGGATTGAGGTTGGAAGGGTGACGGAACTATACCCTCATCTTCACATAGACTAAGATAGTCTTTTGGAGGTCCAAAAGCTTCCCAATGGGGAGGTGTGATCAGGGGATCAAATTTTGCTCAATTTTCAAATTGCTCGGAATGTGACGAAAACAGTGCCATTACGTTCATCTCATCTTCCTGATTTTGGTGGTATATTTAATTTCTCAAACAAAGTTTGTATGGAGAAGATATCGTGATCTGTCCACCAAGCCAAACAGGAAAAATTTTTGGATGTTGACTGTACCTGTCTGTACAGTGCATACAGTCCTTACGATGACGTGGCAGGACAGTACAGGTCATACGGTGGTGACGTGGCAGATGTTGATTGATCGATTTTGGACAAGTCGGATGTTGACATGTGTCATTGGGTGGCCAATAATAGGAGGACACGTGGCCTAATCCAAGGGCACCACGTGTCGCTCACTGGTTGGCTAAGGATTTTATGTATAAAATGTTGGAGGCCATGGGGTTCGACCCCCGGACCTCTCCTCCACATAGGGCCTTTAAAAATTCCAATAACCAACTTTCCCGTCGATGTTCCTTGTTATGGAAGTCAACACGCATCTATTTAAATTTATGTGTTTTATTAATTGGAAAGGGGGGCGGGCTGGGGCTTAGCCCCGACCCGTGGTTCCATTGTAAACTATGTGACCATATGGTATATGGGGCGGTGTTAACGAATTGCACGCAAAGTAAACCATATAGCCCGTGGACTATTGTAATATGTGTTAATACATTTGCACGGGGTTTTAGCACTATAACCCACGGTTTTGTGTGCATGGTTGTAACATTTGCGTGGGGTTTGGCCCACGGTTATTTTACATTGCATATGACCCCGAGATGGAGCATGGGGGGAGTTACACATTTGTGTAACTAAATAACCACCTTTTATCAAACGCGCGAGGTCACATGCCCATACGCCCAGGTGCCTAGGCGGTTAGGGGCTGGAGGCACCTTAACCATTCTATGGTTTTCACCGTTGGCACGATTATGCCCGGTGCTAGGTTTTTACGCTTAAAAGAGTGTGTGAGCCAGGTTTGTTCAAGGAGCGTGCGAATTGTAGAACCAAAGACAACAAGCTTGAAGAGGGAGACTTCCAGAAGGCCTAACTTCTTCATTTTTCGACCGATTGAGGTGTCGAAAGAGCCCAGACAGGGGTTTTGGGACGCTGGGAAGCCATTGGAGCAGTC
>JZKD02S1580020.1:0-10266 GCA_000966675.3 Picea glauca | reverse complement strand
GAACACCATATCAGAGTTTGGCCAAGTCATCTGTAATGTCATACAAAGAGAAATAATGTTCCATTTGAGTTACCCAACCAGTGGGATCTGAGCCATCAAATTTGGTCACATCCACCCATGAAAGGCGTAGGTCACGTTGAAAGTGATGGGGATGAAAATTATGGGAATGAGAGGAAGTTTTAGCTTCAGTATGAAAAGGTGGGTCAGATAAAGGGGTATCTGTAGGGATATGTAGTTTGGTGTAGATCATCGAAATGACATATTCAAGTTGGGTAGTCATGTATTGTTTGAGTTCCTTGACTGAGGCGACGATGGAGAACTGCATGTTTGTATTGATTGTGGAAATATTGGCACTGAGTTGTTTCACTTCTTGTTGGGTCTCTGTGAAATTAGATTGCAAGGTATTGAAGCGAGCTTCTAAGTCTTGGCTACGGGTATGGGCCATGATGATGAGGGAACCAAAAAGGGGCGGGTGGGGTCAAAAATTTTGCTGAAAAATGATAGGTATGAATGTGATAAGGGTGAAGAGATAAATCCAATGGAATAGGTCTCAAATAATTGTGCAAAATAATGCTTAACCAGGAAGAAATGTGTAGTGATTTGGCAACTCGAACACAGTTGCACGACAATAGATCTTGTCTATTTTATTTTTGTTTCCATCCCCAAGGGTTAGGTATTCAAGGGTTCTATAGACAAGGGTTTTCCCTATGCTATATCTATCTTATATACGTGTGGGGTCCAATAGTAGTACTTGGCCCAATATCTCAGGGCACTAACTAAGGAGGCTAGACTGTTCCCTTAGTCGTACTACCCAACTACCCAGGTACTAGAGAGTAGCTTCCTGAGTGTTGTTCTCGGTGTAACTATAGCAGTCAGGCGGCCAATCGGTTTATCTAAAGAGGGCTTCGGGAAATCTAGGTCAATTTGTATACAGGTGTTGTCTGATGCGCTACCACTCGAAGGGGTACCAACAGGGGTTACAAGGGTGGCCAATAGATGTGCACTTAATAACCACTTGTATTTCCTGCGTGTATGAATCCATCAACCATGGGTTTATGCGCGTAACGACAGCTCTTTGTAGCTTAAAGACGCTGGAATACGTCTATACCTTGAAAAGAACCTAACCCACAATTTTATGTCGAGGAAAGTGCTCTGATACCACTTGTAATATGCCTAATCTAAAAAGTATGCAGAACAGAAATAAAATGATAGAAATGGAAGATGAAAAACAATATAACCATAATAACACCACAATAATACTGAAATGATAATAGAATAACACCAGAAAGAGCACTTTGATTATTGAGAGCAATGTTCACTTGCCTCTTGGAGGGGGAAACCTCCAGTCGAGCAGAGCTCTATTACAATAATATCCAAGCTAGGTTTATCATACCCTTGACTCCTATTTATACTAAATATGTCTATCAATAGAACCATCTAGAGGAAGATCCTTCTAGAAGAGAAAGTTTCTATTAGTTCTTATTACATTCGACTTATTCTACTTTATTGCAAGGCCTTATTAATATTTACCATTATTACATCATAATACATTGTTCTACCTATGTGAGGGGATAGGTCCCTAACATTCATAGTTCCTTAGGTCATATTTTCAGAGGTCAAAGTTCCATAGGACATAGTTCTAGAGGTCATAGTTCCACAGTTCATAGTTCATGGGGACATAATTCCAGAGGTCATAGTTCCACATGTCATATTTCCTAAGGTCATAGTTCCATAGGTCATATTTATAGAGGGTGTAGTTCCAGAGTTTATAGTTCCACAAGTCATAATTCCATAGGTCATAGTTCCACAGGTCAAAGTTCTTGAGTTCTAAGTTCATGAGGTCATAGTTCTTGAGGTCAATTTTCCCAAGGTCATCGTTCTAGAGGTCAAAGTTCCATGGGTCATAGTTCTAGAGGCCATTGTTCCATAGGTCATAGTGACCCCGGGAACTATGACTTGTGGAACTATGACCTATGGATATTTGACCTCTAGAACTATGATTCCATGAACTCTAACATGTGGAACTATGACCCCGATAACTATGACCTGTGGAACTATGACCCTTGGAAATATGATCTGTGGAACTATGACCTCTGGAACTATGACTTGTGGAACTTTGACCTCTCTAGAACTATGTCATATGGAACTTTGACCCTAGGAACAATGACCCGTGGAATGAACTCTGGTGTTTTCTAAGGTTTTCTCCCCCTTTCCTCTAAGAATTTCCATTGGTTTTGATCATATACGTTCTTGGGGATAGAAGAAGGCATATTAGGTTGTTTTTTTTTATATTTATGTTTGAAATAAGTGTGCAACATAAATACCCATCCATTAATAAGAAATTAACATGTACCTATGCAACAATCCATCATACATTGAGCAAAACATGTAAGATAACCATACTTACCATTCTCACTGCTCTTTCAAGGTTCTTTGTTTCCAGAAGCATATTAAAATCAATTCTAATTTTTTGGATAATTAGTTTGATCTAATCCCAAACATGATGTTTTTCTCCAATCAAATATTTCCTTGCAAAAATTATTTTATCAAAATATTTATGCATCCTCTCAAACTCTGCAATCCTCTGGTTTTCCTCCTCTATGATTTTATCCTTATTATCCATGCTAGAGTGAGTAGTATCTAGAAGCGTATTACGTTTTTCAATCTGTTCTTGCAATTATGTCACTTATGAAACTTTCCACTGCACACTTGTTTCAACAAATTTAAACTATTTTTGTACTGATGTCAATTGCATCTTGAGATTCTCAACTTGCTCTAGTTTTGAACCTTCTTTGAGCTTCTCAACATCTATCATTGTAGCTTTGAAAGATAATTTTTCTAATTGAGAAAATTCTTTCTCTTTATTGATTCTATCAATAATTTGTCCTTATTTGAAGTTTTGGTCTGATAGAATTTTCACTTGATTTCTCAACTAGTCCTTCTCATTTTCCAATTCAACTATTTCTTTTTTTTTAACATGCTCTGACACTAGAATATTCAACTTCCCTCTTAGAATTTGAATTTATTTATCCTTTTCTTCAATTAGAGATGAAACCCCATATTTATCTAATGGAGCATGTCCTAAAGCAATTATCTTTTTCTCCATATCATTGATTGGAATTTGGAAAGCTTTGTTAGTGATTTTCTCAATCTTTAATTGATTTTCCAACCTATTGTTCTACATTCTCAGCCTTTTTAAGTTGTTTTTTGCTTGCATAAAAACCTTGGATACCATGTTACCATCCTATTTATGACATTCTACTTTGTCTTCTAGTCGCATATAATTTAGATCAAAAGTTAATTTATTAGTTTCATACTCATGGGATTTGATATCATTTTTAGGATTATCAACATTAGGATGTATAATTTCCATATGTAGAGTCCCCTTTTCCTAATAAATTAATGAAAGTAAGCTTGGTGGAGTAGGTCCTTCATTATTGACTTGATAAAATAAGTTTTCTTTGGTCTAATTGGCCATCCTCTTCTTTAAAGGGGATATCACCTCCACTTGCTCCCAATGTGACCTCATGCTTAACACTCATGTTAGAGGTGTTTTCCCCATACGTGTTCCTTGCTACTACTGAATTTTCACTCTCTAATCAATTCTAGTTTGAGTTTTGTGGCCTCTGAGAGTTTACTCATTGATCCTATTGCAAGGCCCTACTTGCTAGACTATTGTTGGTTTTCTATGAAGAAAATTCTAGTTGTTTTTAATTAAGCATTCATTTTAAGAGGAAGTTGATTACCCATGGAGATATGATGGTACAACTTGTAGTGTTTTTTACTCTTGCAGAAATAAACTTGTAAGAATATTGGCAAATAAAAATCGCTTGTATTCTTCAATGAATTCAGTTTACTATGCAAAGTTTGAACAACTCTTTGAAATGGGGTTCTAATGCAAGATGAAAACTCTAAATGAAATATTTTATTTTTATAAGGATTATATCAATGAGACCTTGCACAACAAGAAAACCAAAAAAAAATGCAACCAAAGAAAAAATAATTTCAAGTGTGCAAACAACAAAGACAGAGAAAGACAACTAAAATGATCTTTTTCTTTTTCTGTTAATGAATGCTAAATTCAAACAATAAAACACTTTTTCAATTGTAAAACCACTGCAAGTAGACTCTGAAACCTAGAACAACAAAACTGTTGCAACAAGGTGGGAGAGAAAGGGATGAAAATGAGAAAAATAGAGTCTTGTGATGTACTTGTGTCTCCTATGAAGGAAACATGTGAGTATTCTCTCCTTTACCAAGAGAAACATGCGATTACTTGCTCTGTTACTAAGAGAAACACACTAGTAAGTTCAATTATGTGCCAAATTTCTCAAAAAAACCTCAAAATGCTCTTGCAAACTGATCTACTAGATTAACAGAAGGCAAGATAGACTGAAAACTTAACAAATACTAATAAACTAAGCCAAAAAGGAAACAAAGAAAAACCTATTGAGAATAACTCGGGGGGTTATCCCGAGTGAGTTCACAATTTCTGTTATGGAATAAAATTATTCTATGGCTAGGTATAACCATTAACATAACAAAAATATGAAGAACAATACAAATCTTTCCCTAAAGTAGCCTACAAAAACTTCAAAATAATTATGAGTTAGTTATGAGGGACTCACATGGTTTTGATAGTTGGTTGGATATGATCCTCGTAGGTTGTCCTCACTCCAATATTCCTTGCTCCTATCCAAGATTACATACCTATGCAAATCAAAACAAAACCTTCCTCGAATTTTTGGTAGAAACAAAAAGGAAGTTTGAAATAACTACTCTAACTAACTCTTGTCAGCTGAATTAGAACCATAACTAAATATTGAAAAGAGATCAAGTTGACACAAATAAATCAAAATGTATGGGAGGGAAAGAAGAGAGGTATTCATTTTTATTGAAATCGATAATAATATATGAAATTTGTACTTGACCTCGATGTCAGTGTTGTCTNGAACACCATATCAGAGTTTGGCCAAGTCATCTGTAATGTCATACAAAGAGAAATAATGTTCCATTTGAGTTACCCAACCAGTGGGATCTGAGCCATCAAATTTGGTCACATCCACCCATGAAAGGCGTAGGTCACGTTGAAAGTGATGGGGATGAAAATTATGGGAATGAGAGGAAGTTTTAGCTTCAGTATGAAAAGGTGGGTCAGATAAAGGGGTATCTGTAGGGATATGTAGTTTGGTGTAGATCATCGAAATGACATATTCAAGTTGGGTAGTCATGTATTGTTTGAGTTCCTTGACTGAGGCGACGATGGAGAACTGCATGTTTGTATTGATTGTGGAAATATTGGCACTGAGTTGTTTCACTTCTTGTTGGGTCTCTGTGAAATTAGATTGCAAGGTATTGAAGCGAGCTTCTAAGTCTTGGCTACGGGTATGGGCCATGATGATGAGGGAACCAAAAAGGGGCGGGTGGGGTCAAAAATTTTGCTGAAAAATGATAGGTATGAATGTGATAAGGGTGAAGAGATAAATCCAATGGAATAGGTCTCAAATAATTGTGCAAAATAATGCTTAACCAGGAAGAAATGTGTAGTGATTTGGCAACTCGAACACAGTTGCACGACAATAGATCTTGTCTATTTTATTTTTGTTTCCATCCCCAAGGGTTAGGTATTCAAGGGTTCTATAGACAAGGGTTTTCCCTATGCTATATCTATCTTATATACGTGTGGGGTCCAATAGTAGTACTTGGCCCAATATCTCAGGGCACTAACTAAGGAGGCTAGACTGTTCCCTTAGTCGTACTACCCAACTACCCAGGTACTAGAGAGTAGCTTCCTGAGTGTTGTTCTCGGTGTAACTATAGCAGTCAGGCGGCCAATCGGTTTATCTAAAGAGGGCTTCGGGAAATCTAGGTCAATTTGTATACAGGTGTTGTCTGATGCGCTACCACTCGAAGGGGTACCAACAGGGGTTACAAGGGTGGCCAATAGATGTGCACTTAATAACCACTTGTATTTCCTGCGTGTATGAATCCATCAACCATGGGTTTATGCGCGTAACGACAGCTCTTTGTAGCTTAAAGACGCTGGAATACGTCTATACCTTGAAAAGAACCTAACCCACAATTTTATGTCGAGGAAAGTGCTCTGATACCACTTGTAATATGCCTAATCTAAAAAGTATGCAGAACAGAAATAAAATGATAGAAATGGAAGATGAAAAACAATATAACCATAATAACACCACAATAATACTGAAATGATAATAGAATAACACCAGAAAGAGCACTTTGATTATTGAGAGCAATGTTCACTTGCCTCTTGGAGGGGGAAACCTCCAGTCGAGCAGAGCTCTATTACAATAATATCCAAGCTAGGTTTATCATACCCTTGACTCCTATTTATACTAAATATGTCTATCAATAGAACCATCTAGAGGAAGATCCTTCTAGAAGAGAAAGTTTCTATTAGTTCTTATTACATTCGACTTATTCTACTTTATTGCAAGGCCTTATTAATATTTACCATTATTACATCATAATACATTGTTCTACCTATGTGAGGGGATAGGTCCCTAACATTCATAGTTCCTTAGGTCATATTTTCAGAGGTCAAAGTTCCATAGGACATAGTTCTAGAGGTCATAGTTCCACAGTTCATAGTTCATGGGGACATAATTCCAGAGGTCATAGTTCCACATGTCATATTTCCTAAGGTCATAGTTCCATAGGTCATATTTATAGAGGGTGTAGTTCCAGAGTTTATAGTTCCACAAGTCATAATTCCATAGGTCATAGTTCCACAGGTCAAAGTTCTTGAGTTCTAAGTTCATGAGGTCATAGTTCTTGAGGTCAATTTTCCCAAGGTCATCGTTCTAGAGGTCAAAGTTCCATGGGTCATAGTTCTAGAGGCCATTGTTCCATAGGTCATAGTGACCCCGGGAACTATGACTTGTGGAACTATGACCTATGGATATTTGACCTCTAGAACTATGATTCCATGAACTCTAACATGTGGAACTATGACCCCGATAACTATGACCTGTGGAACTATGACCCTTGGAAATATGATCTGTGGAACTATGACCTCTGGAACTATGACTTGTGGAACTTTGACCTCTCTAGAACTATGTCATATGGAACTTTGACCCTAGGAACAATGACCCGTGGAATGAACTCTGGTGTTTTCTAAGGTTTTCTCCCCCTTTCCTCTAAGAATTTCCATTGGTTTTGATCATATACGTTCTTGGGGATAGAAGAAGGCATATTAGGTTGTTTTTTTTTATATTTATGTTTGAAATAAGTGTGCAACATAAATACCCATCCATTAATAAGAAATTAACATGTACCTATGCAACAATCCATCATACATTGAGCAAAACATGTAAGATAACCATACTTACCATTCTCACTGCTCTTTCAAGGTTCTTTGTTTCCAGAAGCATATTAAAATCAATTCTAATTTTTTGGATAATTAGTTTGATCTAATCCCAAACATGATGTTTTTCTCCAATCAAATATTTCCTTGCAAAAATTATTTTATCAAAATATTTATGCATCCTCTCAAACTCTGCAATCCTCTGGTTTTCCTCCTCTATGATTTTATCCTTATTATCCATGCTAGAGTGAGTAGTATCTAGAAGCGTATTACGTTTTTCAATCTGTTCTTGCAATTATGTCACTTATGAAACTTTCCACTGCACACTTGTTTCAACAAATTTAAACTATTTTTGTACTGATGTCAATTGCATCTTGAGATTCTCAACTTGCTCTAGTTTTGAACCTTCTTTGAGCTTCTCAACATCTATCATTGTAGCTTTGAAAGATAATTTTTCTAATTGAGAAAATTCTTTCTCTTTATTGATTCTATCAATAATTTGTCCTTATTTGAAGTTTTGGTCTGATAGAATTTTCACTTGATTTCTCAACTAGTCCTTCTCATTTTCCAATTCAACTATTTTTTTTTTTTTAACATGCTCTGACACTAGAATATTCAACTTCCCTCTTAGAATTTGAATTTCTTTATCCTTTTCTTCAATTAGAGATGAAACCCCATATTTATCTCATGGAGCATGTCCTAAAGCAATTATGTTTTTCTCCATATCATTGATTGGAATTTGGAAAGCTTTGTTAGTGATTTTCTCAATCTTTAATTGATTTTCCAGCCTATTGTTCTACATTCTCAGCCTTTTTAAGTTGTTTTTTTCTTGCATAAAAACCTTGGATACCATGTTACCATCCTATTTATGTCATTCTACTTTGTCTTCTAGTGGCATATAATTTAGATCAAAAGTCAATTTATTAGTTTCATACTGATGGGATTTGATATCATTTTTAGGATTATCAACTTTAGGATGTATAATTTCCATATGTAGAGTCCCCTTTTCCTAATAAATTAATGAAAGTAAGCTTGGTGGAGTAGGTACTTCATGATTGACTTGATAAAATAAGTTTTCTTTCGTCTAATTGGCCATCCTCTTATTTAAAGGTGATATCACCTCCACTTGCTCCCAATGTGACCTCATGCTTAACACTCATGTTAGAGGTGTTTTCCCCATAAGTGTTCCTTGCTACTACTGAATTTTCACTCTCTAATCAATTCTAGTTTGAGTTTTGTGGCCTCTGAGAGTTTACTCGTTGATCCTATTGCAAGGCCCTACTTTCTAGACTACTGTTGGTTTTCTATGAAGAAAATTCTAGTTGTTTTTAATTAAGCATTCATTTTAAGAGGAAGTTTATTACCCATGGAGATATGATGGTACAACTCGTAGTGTTTTTTACTCTTGCAAAAATAAACTTGTAAGAATATTGGCAAATAAAAATCGCTTGTATTCTTCAATGAATTCAGTTTACTATGCAAAGTTTGAACAACTCTTTGAAATGGGGTTCTAATGCAAGATGAAAACTCTAAATGAAATATTTTATTTTTATAAGGATTATATCAATGAGACCTTGCACAACAAGAAAACCAAAAAAAAATGCAACCAAAGAAAAAATAATTTCAAGTGTGCAAACAACAAAGACAGAGAAAGACAACTAAAATGATCTTTTTCTTTTTCTGTTAATGAATGCTAAATTCAAACAATAAAACACTTTTTCAATTGTAAAACCACTGCAAGTAGACTCTGAAACCTAGAACAACAAAACTGTTGCAACAAGGTGGGAGAGAAAGGGATGAAAATGAGAAAAATAGAGTCTTGTGATGTACTTGTGTCTCCTATGAAGGAAACATGTGAGTATTCTCTCCTTTACCAAGAGAAACATGCGATTACTTGCTCTGTTACTAAGAGAAACACACTAGTAAGTTCAATTATGTGCCAAATTTCTCAAAAAAACCTCAAAATGCTCTTGCAAACTGATCTACTAGATTAACAGAAGGCAAGATAGACTGAAAACTTAACAAATACTAATAAACTAAGCCAAAAAGGAAACAAAGAAAAACCTATTGAGAATAACTCGGGGGGTTATCCCGAGTGAGTTCACAATTTCTGTTATGGAATAAAATTATTCTATGGCTAGGTATAACCATTAACATAACAAAAATATGAAGAACAATACAAATCTTTCCCTAAAGTAGCCTACAAAAACTTCAAAATAATTATGAGTTAGTTATGAGGGACTCACATGGTTTTGATAGTTGGTTGGATATGATCCTCGTAGGTTGTCCTCACTCCAATATTCCTTGCTCCTATCCAAGATTACATACCTATGCAAATCAAAACAAAACCTTCCTCGAATTTTTGGTAGAAACAAAAAGGAAGTTTGAAATAACTACTCTAACTAACTCTTGTCAGCTGAATTAGAACCATAACTAAATATTGAAAAGAGATCAAGTTGACACAAATAAATCAAAATGTATGGGAGGGAAAGAAGAGAGGTATTCATTTTTATTGAAATCGATAATAATATATGAAATTTGTACTTGACCTCGATGTCAGTGTTGTCTATAGCTGTCATCTAGATTCCTCCATCCCTAAGACACTCAGGATTGCTTCACCTCCAATGCTCCTATTTATGAAAGTATGAGGAATATCAAGGGATATTTGGCCTCAAAAACAAGAATGGGATATGGGAACTTCAGGAATTAGGGATTTCAAGGAAGATGACAGTCACAAAAACCACAGGGATATGATGACTCTAATTACTTGGGCTAGAAGAAAAATCTCATATAGTAACAATGCTTGTAACATTCTCCTTCCATTAGGCATATTTTATACCATTTCAATATGGTTGATACCATTTTCCATGAGGTTTAGGGAGTTACAAAAGTAGTTTTCCCATAAACCCCGCTCAGAAGTGTGTAATTTTCAC
>JZKD02S1580019.1:152177-177166 GCA_000966675.3 Picea glauca | reverse complement strand
ACTTCCAATTCGTGAATCGCTAACGAACCTGATTCACTCGTCAGTTCTGTCCGAAATCTAGACAAAGTACGAGTGATAGAATGAGGTATGGGATCCATAAATTTATCTATTGTGTGGATGTGTATATTTGATTGGCTAGCATATTATCCTATGATTCTTTTGTTGTTAAGAAAGAATATATGTTTTTAATTTTTATTTTTAATTATTTTTTTTTTTATAAAAAAATATAAATTTATTTTTTATGTAATGAAAATTAAAATAAAAAATTATTTGTCAAATTTAAAATGAAAATTATTTGAGATTATTCCAATTGAAGGGTAACAAATAAATTATATATATATATATATATTATTATGATATTTTGTTTATTAATGTTTTCCAATGTGTTTAGTTCCAATGTTCTGAGATCTATTTTGGGAATTTGGGAGCTTCAACACCAAGGGAATGGGAGCTTGGGAAGCAGTTTCTGAAATAAAGAGCTTTAAATTAAAATGATATTAAATTAAAATGTAAATATTTTTATTCCATTATTATAAATACATAATTTATTACAAATATTTTAGTTAAATTTATTTAAAATATCACTATAAAAACAAAGACTAAACTACACTAAATATTATTTTAAAAATTATTTAAGTAAAAATACTTAATACTATTCACTTTATAGTTGTGGATATGAAATTTTTTTAATGCATGTATGCTTTCCTTCAAGCCCTTACTAAACATGAAAGTCAAATAAATCAATACCCTATTTATAACAAGCATTTGTTGAGTTTGTGGTTATTATCAACCAACCATATCATTGTTTTTTAATTGTACTTTCATATTACAATAGTAGTACTATTTAGCTTTTTCCAATCAAAACAAGAATAATGCTTCAAATTTACAAAGATGTTTGAACTTTATATATGTAAAGTTTAAGTTTAGAAATATGTTAATATTTTATATATGTATTTTTAATTTTGTTTCTCATTTTCTAATCAAATCTTTATGAATATTAAAGTTTCAATATTGTGTTATCATATAATTATTAGTACAAATTAAATCCGTGATTTTGATATTGTAGTTGTTGCAATAGGAGCAACATTGTCCTAGAATAACTCTTCGATTGACCTTCAATTTTATTGAAATAAGATTTAAAATGTATCATTATCTCGATACATTGTAATCTAAAATATTTTTTATATTTTTTAATATATATTATTGTCCCTCCCAACTTTAGGTTTCCTACAAATTTGAGGGAGACTAATACTCGTTCCAATGTTCACCTTACGTAAACTCGTGCAACATAGGTGTTCCCACCTTAGTGCAACATAGGTGTTTTCATTGTAACTTAACAATAATAATAATAATAAAATGTTTACATTTTTTCCCTCCATCATGTCAATTAAAAAAAAGAATTGTTATCATTTTTATACAATAAAATTCATGGAGCTCATGCATGCTTGTATCTCCTATTTATTAAAGCTACAATTTAGTAATAAAGATTGAGGATCAAACTTTGATTGTGGTGAATTATCTTGCTCCTCAATAGAGGAACACATTATATCCATCTTCCGCACTATTCTTCTTCTTCTACAGAGTACCCATCCATCTTTGTGTGTCTTTCCTTGCACCGTGCTTCTTCTTCTATAGAGTACCCATCCATCTTTGTGTGTCTTTTACTTGCATTGTGTTTTTTCTTCTACAGAGTACTCATCCATCTTTGTGTGTTTTTTCCTTCATGTTACTTTGTGCATCTTTTTATTCCCCTTATGATATTGTTGCACTAATAATTTATTTTAATGTATTATGTAATAAATGTTGTTTTAACGTGTTTTTTATAGAAAGTGGCGAATAACTTTCCATGAACCATAGTTGGTGTTTTAATGTGTCTCTTCAGAGAATCTAGCAAGGAAGGAGGCTTGGGAGGTGCTTGTGCTTGTGCTTGGATTTCCTTTTAGGTGCACCATCCTCTCGGGGTTATGGGTGGGAATAATTAGCAAACAAATCACACACAATTGGCCCACCACTAAACATCTATCTTTCAAATCATTTTACTCGCCATTCTGGAAGATCGAATGACCCGATATAAGAGGAAGGTCAACAATTTCTCCTAATGTGTATGGTTTCGAGCTGGAAATGCAAGAAGATCAAGAATGGGCATCTGTGTTAGCATTTGAGGATCGATGTTTTATTAAGAGTACTGGAATTTGGGCTTTTGTGTTGTAAGGTTTTCTGGATTCTAATGTTTTGCATGCTATGGCCACTCATTGGTATAGTGCAAAAGCATTTTTTTTTTAAATGAGCTTTGTTAAACCTGGTTGCGATAGTTTGGAAAAAAATGGTATAGGTAAAAAACTTTGAGTGCAATGCTCTATGTTGTCATTTTTTTAGACTTAAATTTATAGAATGCACCTAATGGGATAAAAGGAAAATCCTTGATCGACTCTTGGTTTTCTCTCTTTCATTAAGTTTGGATTGTGTTTCTTATATAATGCGCTTAACCAGCTAAGAGGAAAATACTTGATCCTATCCTCCTCTTTTTTCTTTCTTTTTTTAAGTTTGCATTGTCTTTCCCATCATTGTATGGGTACAAGGTAACATGTCAAGCTTACATTTTCCACAAATACATTCCATATAAAATAGTGGTTTTGTGGTCACATTAAATTTAATTGTACAATGCTATATTATTTTTTCCCTTACAAATATTAAAAAATATGGTGAAAATTCCAATGTTTATTGGAGCAATGCCTAAAAGAGTTTTCCTCAACTACAACTCATCTATGACAGTTCAATGTGTATTGAAGCTATTCTTAAAAGAGTTTCACCCAACTATGAATTCTATATCACGCCCTAGAGGGCTCTTGATCCCTAGTTATCAGCTTTTCATGTTACTATTATAACATGAGTTATTAGTTTTTTTTATCTTTATTTGGAGAACAAATTAATTTGGTTTAATAGTAATTACTAATATGGACATGCATGGAAGTATCATTTTTTTAATATTTTTATTAAAGTATACATTTATTAAACTATTAAGAAATAAATTCATTTCATTATTAGTTTTTTAATGGTTATGTAAAAAAATAAATTTATATAGATCTTATTATACTTTCTCTATTAAATACAACTTAATTTAAAAAAAAAAAAAACTATATCATTTGTAATTAAATTTATAAATTTTATAAATTCATAATTGAAATTAAAATTTAAAAATATTTATAAAAATCTATAGAAAATTACACTTACTCTCCCTACCACTACTAGAAAGTAATTAATAATACATGAGAAATTTGACTAAGACAAAGACATCCATTAATTTTAAATTTTATTGGTGAATAAGTATTCAATTTGATGGCTAAAAAGTTATTTTTGGAGAATGATAAGTTAAAAGTTATTTTTTTTTTTACAAATAACGGGTTATAAAGTAATCATTTTAGGCATGAAATTTTGAATTCTTTTTCATTTTCATGTGAAAAGAATAATTTATTTTAATTTGTCAATGTAAAAGGGTTACAATGAAATTAACCCTTTAATTTGAAATATCACCCTACCCCTTCCCTTCAAATTTGATTATTGGATGGAGATATTCATTCTCGTTCAACTTTCTCTATCATATTGCTTTTTTCTAGTTCAACTATCTCTATCATGCTACTTTTTTCTACTTCAACTATCTCTATCATAATGCTTTTTTCTACTTCAACTAGCTCTATCATAATGTTTTTTTCTAGTTCAACTATCTGTATCATACACATGGCTTTCAAGTTTTCAATCAAAACTTTCTCCAAAAAATAAGGAAACACTAAGTCCAGTACTACATCCTACAATTGGAAAGAGGGTTTGGTTCTATTAACATGTTTCTTTGTTATCATGAAATATTTAGTGATGATATCTAGAAACACCATCATGTTGATTTCAAAAAGGTATTTTTAGATTTCACAAATCTTGAAAAAATATTTTTCGAAGAATCAGAAGGTCTTACCAAACAGTCTTTTTATTTAGTGGGTAACATTGATGAAGCTATTGCCTACTCTAGTCCACAAATCTTTTCTTCTTTTCCCTTGAACAAAATATGACAATCAATGCATCCCACCTCTGTATATGTGTCTCTCCTAACATCTAAGACGAAAGGGGAAAAAGTCATAATAAAAGATTAATTCACCTTTATTTTGATCAAGTGAATGACATTAAATGTTAAAAGGTACACACGGGTGTAATTATATTCATTATTGATGCACACCCCATGGAAAAAAATAAAATATGCGTAATCACTTCATTTTGAAAAAAAAAAAAAACATGACAATGAAAAGATAGAAACTCACACGAGATGGAAACTCACAGAGAGATAGAAAGTCACAAGAGATGGAAACTCACAAAAAGATAGAAAAACACATTTCATTTTAGATTTTTGGTTTTTGACCTCACTTAAAGATGGAAAGTCACTCCAAAAATATTATTAAACTACATCAAAGAGAGATTTTGGGTAGCCATTATTCATCTTTTTGTGAAAGTAAATTCATACTAGAGAAATTGTGGGTGTCTAGTTGCACTTGTAATCTTCAAAACCAAGAGAGCATCTTTTGAAGCTAAGAAGATGACCTTCCTTGGAGCCTTGGGGCTATAATGTACCTTGGAAGGGTAATATGGGGTACCTAGGGAGGTACCCAAGGGGTTAAGGAATGTAATATGACCATAATAATGGAATAGGCCCACTATGTAATTAAAATGAAATAATATAATACTAAGGGGTAGTTGGCATAAGACCCCTAGGAATACTCATAAGAAAGTAAAAATTCACATGAGTATCATTTTATTGGACGTGTGTTGAATTGTATTGTCTTGCAGTAAGCATTTCTTGTGGAGTTATTTGTTCCATAAGGACTATTTGATGGTGTTACCCTACTTTAAGGGTTCTCTGTGTATTGTTGTGTTGTTCATGGTGAATGTTTTGGTATATTTGATGTTCAAGGGTTTATTTCTAATGTTAAAGGATACATTCTCTCGTATATCTTTGAATTTTTACTATAAGTGGTATTAGAGCTCTTTCTTGAGCACGAAGTGGGGATATTTTTTGGCATAAAGTGGGAGATTTTTTTTTCCTTTTTGTTGATTTTTTATGGGAAAAAAAAGAACAGTAGCATTCAGATCCATTTTTGAAACTTTCTGTGTAGAATTTGGAGAATCCACCCCACTATCTGAATTCCTCTCGAAAAAATGTGTAATTTCAAAAAACAAATCGTCCAAAATGGAGTATGGGAAGTGGATATATCGTTGATTTTAAAACAACATTTTTTAGGGTTTTTTCGATGACAGCCATGGATTTCGCAAATTGGATATCTTTTGGTAAAGTGCATAGATTTCAGTCAAAATAGTGCTAATAGATCCAGAGAAATCATGGCATTTCATAATTGGGGTCATAATAACCAATCCAAGAAGTATAGCAGAAGTTACGATCATTTTACATTTTTTACCTCAAACCCTAACTACATAAAGGAGTGTCATTAAAAAATAAGCTAGTTCTTCAAAGCCTTACTTTTATTTGAGGTTTTTCTTTTCCAAGAAAGATAGTTGAGGCTTTTCTTTCCCAAGAAAGATGTATTTTTCACGAAATTTTGATGGTGCTAGTTTTGAAGAATGTATCAATTGGATAAAAATAGAATTTCCCACATATTGGATATCCAAATTCAATTGTTATCTAGAGGATAATAATACAACATGGAGGCACTTACTTATTGATGATAATATGGAGGAAATTACTGATGAAGCATATGAACATATAGTTTTATCCAAGTTGTCTCATGTTGAGAAGAAGGATAAGGAGAGAACTAGGTATTTATTTTCATGTGACAACTTCATATTATAGGTCCATGGATGTATTCAACATGGGAATGTTATTTTTCTATAAACCCTGTTATCAAGCATAACTTCATCAATATTGACTTGGATAAAATATTGCAAGTACCCACAAAAAAATTCAAAGCACATAGGTTGAGGGTGAAAATGTTTAATTTTTTGTAAATTTTGAAGATTACCATGGATAAATATGTGTTGCGTTCATATTTTATGCTATAGATATGAATGATGTGGATATTGTTTTGGGATATCCTTGGATGGAATTAGTTGGTACAGATATTATTAATGTGCAAAAGAAGTTTTTGAAGCTTTGGTACAAGAAAAAAAAAATTACATTGCAAGATATTTCTCTTACTAAGAAAGAAGGGCCCAAGGGGTCACATGAAGAAGTTATTGCAAGGAGATTAATTACAATACATAATGACACGTCAAATAAATAGTCTGAATCTAAATCAGAAGAAGAGCCTACAAAATCACTTGAAGAAAATCCCCATGAATGGCATAAACAGGAAGAAGAATCTAAGGAGCTAAATGTCTCAAAGGAACCACATGTTGAAGACCAAAAGAAAGAAGAACTAATAGATAAGTTTGAATTATATCATCACCCCCACCACTCAGATAAATGACATTCATCAAGGCAATGGCATGGGTTACAAAAAACTTGCAATGGATCAACATGGAACTAGAAATGAAACTAGCATGGAGGGACATTGAGGATTAAAAGAAATGCAAGGAGATATCATAATAGCATGGTGAAGGCATGGATACCAAGAATAAAAAAAAATCAATACTAAGGAAGGGCCACAATTGGACCCCATGTCCAAATTTCACTTGGAGTATGGATGGGTGTTCATGCATGGTATCGGTTGGATACATTGTTTAACATGTCATATTATATGGATTTTCCCCATTTTTTGAGGAAGAAACATGCCAAAGGGGATGGAATGTAATGTACCTAGAGAGGTACCCATGGGGGTAATTGATTTGATTTATGAGCAAAACGAAAATGAATAACAGATTGAATACAATAACACAAACATGCAAAGAACAATATCAGATATCCAGTGAACAATAACTTCTATTGAATAAATAAAATAGGATGAAACTATAAAACCGCAGAACTGAAAACAACTTGCTCGAATGGTGGTAGCTATCTCTAAGAAGATATGTGCCTGCTATGTGCATCCGTTTGAGAAGAATAATTACAATGAGGCTCCAAAGGCATTTTTTTCATTACTCATGAATTCCAAAACTCGAGACATCCAAAAACCTAACTCTAGGAGATGAAACGCCAAAAGTTATGTGGGCCCTAATGGGTAAGTTAGTACCTCAACTTCACAGGGTTGTAACTTTTTCATACGATATTCATTTTAGCTGCGTGATATCCCATTGGAAAGGTCTTTTCGGTAACTACACATTATGTCGTCAAACTCTGACTCCATCTATAGTTTGACTGTGGCAAGCCAAAACAACATTGTTTAGGGCCCAAAACGGCCCTAAAAGTACAAAAAGATGTATTGACATGAAAACTTCCAAAATAAGCAAGTTGGATTAGGTGGGCATCCACCAATCTCCACCTAGAAGCTATATAGGGCTTCAAACAACCCTGAAATTGTAGAACCCACAATTACAAAGAATTGCAGAAGAAAGTGTTGAACTATAACTGTCAAAATGAGCTAGTTGGAATAGGTGGGTGGCCACCAATATCCACTTGAATTAGTACTCCCACCTTAGGAGGCAATGGTATCCATCTCTTTGATTTCTCCCATTAGGTGAGGAAATTTCTATTGAATTTGGCCCTGGGTGAGCCGTTTTCCTTGGTGCAAGAGTTTCCCTTCTTTGATAACTTGATAAAGCAGGATCCTCTGTTGGTGAGTGCCCTTGACCTGCGTGTCCATTATCTGATTAGTGGATGCCTATTCCATGCAGTCAGGGTTGATCTCTATTGGTGTCAATTTTTATGTGATCTTTGAGGTGTCCAATAATGGTGGAAACTATGGCTGGAGGAGATCCACATTGAACACTAGGTGAGAGCCAAGGAAGGGGGGAGTGTTGAGCTCAAAAGCATTATCTCCCAAAACCTTGGTGATAGTGTAAGGCCCATAGAAAAGTGGATGGAGCTTCCAATGGGGCCGTGTAAGGAATTCTTTCTTCAAATGTAGCCAGACCTTATCTCCCACCTAAAACTTGTGTGGTACTTGGTGTTGATCATGGCACTACTTTTACTTAGCATTGGATTTTTACAAAATATCATAGACCTGTTGGCGGATGTGTTGAATTTTCTCAATGAATTTGGTGGCTTTGTCACCCTCACATTGAACATGGGAGGATTTTGTCTGTGTGGTTGCAAGAGGTAGCGCAACATCAATAGGACCCAAGGGTTAGAATCTCAGCCCCACCTAAAATGGGCTATAGTCGATGGAGTTATGGAGATCCCTATTGTAGTTGTGTTGAACATAGGAAAGACTCGCATCCCATGTACGTGGATTCTTAGAGTTATACATGTGAAGGATGTGCATAGTCATTCGATTGACGACCTTTGTCTGGACATCAGTTTGAGGGTGGAAGGAAGTGGGTTTAGTGAGCTTGGTGTCCAACAATGACTAGAGATTCGACCAAAATGTGTTGAGGAACCTATTGTCCCTATCAGAGATGATGGTATGTGGTATCCCAAAATGGATCCATACTCGTTAGAAGAAGAGCTTGGCAACATCTGCCACTGTGATGCTCTTCTTGCAGGCTATGAGAATGGCCATCTTTGAAAACCAATCAACCACAAAAAATATGCAATCATTGCCTTTCTTGGTGGAATGAAGGAAAGACATGTAATCCATCAAGATGGATTCCCAATGCCTATCGGAAGTAGGAAGAGGGGTGTATAAACCTTGATTCTTTATGGTTAGGTTGGAAATGGCACAGGAAGTGCAAGATCTGATATACTTGTTGATGTCCTGTCGAAGTTTTGACCAATAAAAATGGTTTTGTAGAATGACCACAGTTTTATCCATGCCAAAATGTCCTTCCATATGACTGTAGTGAGACTCCCAAATCAACTTTGCATGCTCTCTTGATAAAACACAGAGGTGGCCTAGATGGCATAACAATTCGTCCTGAATGTGAAATTCGGTGACATTCATGCATTTACCCAAGAGCTGATAAGTGGTGGCGAAGTTAGGATCTTACTGATAAACTTGGGGCCACTCATATGCCTCATGCCCATAGGAATGGAGCACGGTGGTGAGTGCAGCCACGGGAGGTCGACTAAGGCAGTCAACAACATGATTTGTGCTCTCTGTCTTATACTTGATGTTGAGATGGAACTGCTGCAGTTATGTGGACCACTTCTAATGATGGTCATTATGCAACTTCCCCTGTGTCTATATGAATTGCAGAGGCTTGTGATCAGTGTGGATGATTGTCTCCTTTCCAAAAATGTAATGTTTCCATTGACGACAAGCTTGTACATTGGAATACATTTCCTTGTCATAGGTGGGGTATTTCTGGATAATATTTGAGAGTGTCTCACTATGGTATGCTACCATATGACCGTGTTGAGTGAGAACTGTGCCTACAACATAGTTGAATGCATCAGTATCTATCTTGAATGGTTGTTTCATATCGGGTAAGGAGAGTACTGGAGTTGAGCACAAGCGATGCTTCAGATCATCAAATTCTCATTGTTTTTCCTTCCCCCACACGAAAGTTTCCTTGCAACCACCCTTGGTCACTTGGTTCAGGGCCCATGCAATATGGGAGAATCCCAAAATGAACCATCGGTAGAAGTTGGAAAGTCCCAAGAAGCTTGAGAGCTTGGTTAGTGTGGTCTGGGATGGCCATTCATGGATGACTTGGATCTTAGCTGGATCCACATGTACCTCATGTTCATCAACAATGTATCCAAAATATTGGACATGTGTTCATGCCAAAGGAGAATTTTTCCAAGTTGGCATATAGTTTGTGCTCTCAGAGAGTGCTCAAAACCTATTGAATATGTTGCATGTGCTCCTCCCAAGTTCTGCTAAAGATGAGGATGTCATCTAGATATACCACCAAAAACGAGTTAGTGAAGGGTCTCAATACATCATCCATCAACCTCATGAAATTTGTTGGTGCATTTGTTAGGCCAAATGGCATGACCAACGCTTCAAAGAGACCTTATTTACATTTGAAAGTTGTCTTCCATACATTAGTTGGTTCAATGGGAACCTGGTGGTAGCCAGACTTCAGGTCAATCTTGTTGAAGAACTTGCCCCCCTTGAGTTGGTCAAGAAGGTCATCAATTTGAAGGATTGGGTACTAGTTCCTACCTATGACTTTGTTTAATTCTTTGTAATCAATGGAGAGTTGCCAGGTCACGTATTTCACACCAGTACAATTGGGCTTCTGCAAGAGGAGGAATTGGGTCTGATGTGCCCTTTTTGAAGCATATCTTGGATTTGACTCTTGATTTTGTCATTTTCCATCAACGAGTGATGATAAACTGGTCCATTAGGCAGAGGTGTATTGAGAGTTAGATCAATTGGATGCTTGACTTATCAGTGCGTCGGTACCTTGGTGGGTGAGGAGAAGGTGTCTCTATACTCTTCCATGACTCTATCCACTTGCTTCTGCTGCAAAGAGAGGCTCTATGTAGAGGTCACAGATGTGGCAATGACCTTCTTCTTACTCTGAGCACAAATCATAAAGAAGACGAACTTCCTGGTATTTGAAATGACCTTACCACATTTTTTGGCAGAGATTAAAGAAATAGCGGTAGATTGTGCTACCTCTGATATCCTGTACAATTGTCTACCCAAAGTAATAATAACGTTGTGGGGTCTAGACTCATACACAACATGTCATTTCCACAAATATGGTTGTCCTAAAATAACATCACAAACTTCAAGGGAAGCAATATCACACAATACCTCATCTTTGAAGGGATTGATGTCATAGGGAAGACGACATTGTTGGATAACACAAAGATCTCTTCCTTAGCGAAGCCAACCAATGGTGTAGGGTTGCAGATGTGGTGTCATCAGCAAGTCCAACCGCTTGACGACCTTTGCTGAGACCAAGTTATTCTTATTGTCGCTATCAACAATGAAATGAAGTGGAGCCCCCTTTATCCTCATCTGTGAGTGAAAGAGGTGTTCCCCTTCCTCTGGTTCTTTTGGTTCGCTTGACTGGAATTTGGTGGTAACGATAGTGGCGTTGGATTTGACATTGATAATCTACTTCCCTCCTTCTGGATTTGATTCAGAGTCATAATCTTCCTTTGACTATAAATCTTTCAACTCGGCCACTAGTGACTGCTTGGAGCGACATTCTTCGGTGTTGTGCCAAGGGATTTTATGGTATTCATACCACTTTCTCGTGTCCTTCGACTTCTCATTACCCTTCTTGTATTGCAGCTTGGAATGGTTGTCCTGAGAGTGGCCATCTTTGCTTTGTCCCTTGTTTTGTGGGTTGGGGCCACCTTTTCCTTGCTTCGGCTGTGAGGAGTTTGCATATCCAAACTCTCGCCTCTTCTTCTTAAATTTCTGCTCGATCTTGACAATGTATCTGTAAGCCATACCCAATGATGTGATGTCTAGAAACTCCATTTTTGTTTGAATGTATCTATGAAGAAAGTCGAAGTATTTGAGCACCATATGTCATTCAGAGTCTTTCATACCCAATTTGGTGTGCAGGGTATGAAAAACATTGGTGAAATATGGTATTGTCTAGTCCCTTTCCTGAAGCATGGTGGTCCATTTTGTGCATTGGTCCTCGTAGCTTCTAATAGGGTAGAAATATTCTTTAATGACATTCCTGAAAGAATCCTATGTGGGGGTGACAAAAAATGTTGTAGATTCCTCTATGGCCCTTTGTGCAGAGTAAGTATCCCACCAGTCCTTAACATGGGGTATGGCCTTAAGGAGTGAAAAAATACTCTTTTCCCTATCGAAAAAATTGTGGACCAAAAAATACCCTTTGCGCAGATTCAACCATTTATCTACAACGTCTGCATCTATCAATCCTTCAAATAATGAAATATCAAAATTTACATGTACCTTGAAGGGGGTTGCATGGTTGCTTGATGAAGATGCATCTCTTGTGGGTAGCCACCAATGGATCTATGAAAATTTGTCCATCATTTCATTCCTTTGTCATGCAAGGGATTCCTCGAGCAACATTTTAAAGGGATATTTTTCTCCATCATCTTTCTTTTCGTCCCCCATGGGTTGGTGTTGGGCTCAACACGACCAATCTTGCAAACGATCGATTGGTTTGAGTCCCAACTTCTTGTACCAAGATCTTGCCAAGGACATGCACGAAGAAAAACAAATGAAGAGAAGACCGCTCTGATACCACTAATCTAGATTAATGAGCGGACCAAAAATGAATAATAGGCTTAATACAATAACACAGAGATACAAAGAACAATGGTGGATATCCAATGATCAATAACTTCTATTGAATAAATAAAATAGGTTGAAACTGTAAAACTGCAGAACTGACAACAACTTGCTCGAATGGTGGAGTTATCTCTAAGAAGAGATGTAGCTGCTATGTGCATCCATCTGAGAAAAATGATTACAATGAGGCTTGAGAGGAATTTTTAATATTACTCATGAATTCCAAAACCCTAGACATCCAAAAACCTAACCATAGGAGATGAAACGCCAAAATTTATGTGGGCCTCGATGGGTAAGTTGGTACCTCAACTTCTTGGGGTCGTAAATTTTGCATACAACATTCGTTTTAGGCGCGTGATAGCCCGTTCGAAAGGTCTTTTCAAGAACTACACATTATGTCATCAAACTTTGAATATGTCTATAGTTTGACTGTGGCAAGCCAAAAAAAAATGTTTAGCCCCCAAAACGGCCCTAGAAGTACAAAAAGATGTACTGACATGAAAACTTCCAAAATAAGCCAGTTGGATTAGGTGGGCGGCCACCAATCTCCACCTGGAAGCTGTGTAGGGATTCATACAACCCCAAAAGTGTAGAACCCACAATTACAAAGAATAACAAAAGAACGTGATGAACTAAAATTGTCAAAAGGATCGAGTTGGAATAGGTGGGTGGCCACCAATATCCACTTGGATCAATAATGAATGTAATATGGCCATAATAATGGAATAGGCCCAAGTACCATTTCCTCGTAATGGAGATTCTGGTACAGGTAAATATCTTCCACCGATATTGAAATAAAGCGAAGCGGAAAGCCATTGCGGCTAGGGCCTAAACCCTAGCCGTCTCCGCTCTGGTTTCTTGACTGCAGGGGCGCGGATTCGTTTGTAGCAGTAGGTCATACGCCGCAAATCGGCGTGAGCGTCCCCCCTGCATTTTTTCACGTGTTTTGGAGCAGCGATCGACCTCCCTCTGCGAGTTTGCTGGTGGTCGGCGCCTCTGCGATTTGTTTGCTGGTGGTCGGCGCCTCTTTGTTTGTTGGTGGTCGGCGCCCTGCTACGGTGGCTCCAAATCCGATTTCCGAGATGGAAGAAGATCCTTTGGAAGCATTCAAAGCGTTAGTCCGCTCGGCAGGACCGAAATCCAAGCCTTCTTTCTCGTCTAAGTTTGTCAAGAAGAGGGAAGAGATCCCTTCGCTAGAGCTATCTCCAGAGGAGCCATGCAATCTTGCCCTTCTTCTAGCAGAAAACACCCTCATCAGAAAGTTTATGGGGTTATGGCCCAGTCCCAAAACGGTGGAGGCATGGATGGATGATCGCTGGAAGTCGCTGATACAAGGAAAAGTCTCTACGTGCGCAGTAGGCAGGGGTTTTTTTGTCTTCAACTTCTCGAGGACAGAGGATCGTGATCTAGTTTTCAGATCTAGCCCCTACTTCATGGGGGCGAGAGGGCTGTTCTTAGCCCCCTGGACTCTTGACTTCAATCCCAGAGCCGAGATCACCACAGCCCTTGTTTGGGTTAGGCTGCCCCATCTTCCCTTGCATCTCTGGGGGAGAAGTTCTTTGGAAGACATTGGCAATAAGCTAGGGCGTTTCCTGGACAGTGTGGAGCCGAAAGGGGACCAGTATACCTGCGCTCGAATTTTTGTGGAGGTTAACCTCGAGGAAGGCCTCCCAGAAGCCATTAAGCTCTCCCTGGGGGAATGGTGCCATATCCAAGAGCTGGACTATGAGCAGATTCCTTTTAAGTGCCTCTGGTGCCATGCTTACGGTCATTTYGCAAAAAGCTGCCCCAAARCCTCTGAGGTGYCGGGACCAGTCAAAGAAGWTGATTTTMAGCYARTATCTAACYGAYGAAGGMAGCCAAGGCGAAAGGATCCACTACCCCAGGCTCAGAAGGCCACTCAYTCAGCAGAGGCAACTMTAGAAAATAAAAACAGCTTYGATGCGTTGAAGGAAGACGAAGCCCTAGATCCAGAAACAACARCAGTKAAGGGAAATCCTCYGGCAGACGAAAKCCTTCYGGATTCCRTCCCCCYAGAGTCAGTAGCAGCGAGAGAAGTTTGGGCCTCAGATCCGGAGCCCCCTGCCCCTAYAGGTYTGGTTSTTTCAGTCCCMTCTAGCGGCTCTGTGGAAACTTCTGAAACTGAAGACATCTCAGTTCCGTCTCCACCCCTTACCCGAGGGCGAAAGACCAACAAAGCGCGCAGAGAAAAGGAGGCGGCCTCCAACATTTCTTTAGGCTCTCAGAAAAAGATGGATCTCTTTTTTAAGGGGAAAATTTCATCCTCCACAGTTTAATGCTTTGCTTCTGTCTTCTACTGTGCTCACAGTTTGTGAGAATTTACTCATGTATGCATTTTTTGTCATTATCTCGAATTATCTCAAGCAACAAATGGGAATGGACTCCCAAGACATTCACAAGAAGGTTGGTAGCACTGTTAGAGGTCACCAACCTTCTTCAGATTTGTAACTTTTTGATTCTGGCTTGCCAGAAAGCTGCTTAATACAGCCTAACCGTTCTCGTCAAAAAATAATAATGGAATAGGCCCAGTATGCAATTGAAAGGAAATGATATAATACTAAAGGGTAGTTAGCAAAAGACCCTTAGGAATACTCATGATAAAGTATAAATACACATCAATATCATTTTATTGGGGGAATGTTGAATTGAATTGTCTTGTAGCAAGCATGTCTTGTGAAGTGATTCCTTCCATAAGGAGTATTTGATGTCGTTACCCTACCTTAAGGGTTCTTCCCTCTATATTCTTGTGTTGTTCATGGTGAATGTTTTGGTATCTTTCATTTTTAGGTGTTTATTTACGAAGTTAAGGACTATTTCCAACTACACGTTATTAGTATATTATTTTCTTTTTATTACATAATGGACCTAGTCCATTATTATGGCATATTACACTAATTATCCCCTTGGGTACTTCCCTAGGTACACCATATTATCCTCCCTGGGTACATTATAGGGGCATGTAGGATCAAATCAATTCTCAAGTAAAGTAATTTGTGTACTTGATCTTCTAATTTCCAATAAATTTGTTCTCACCCCCATAAATATTACATGTCGGTGGTCTATGCTTGATAAATCTTCTTTAGATTTTAAGGTTTTTGTTAATCTAATGATTTAACAATTAGAGCTTATTATGTTTTAGAAATATATGTGTGTTTTGGTTGTTACTTTATATGTATAATTATGCCTAAAATACCATTGGGAGCTTTGGGGCTCTCCCTTGTCCTCCTTCAAACAACGTGGACTTACAACTTAAAAAATATCAAAGTTTTACTCCCATATTTTTTTTCTTGAAATTTATATTGCATATTTAGATTAATAACCTAGTGTTATTTCACTACATGGAAAACATACTTGGTGGAGGTTTTTGTGGAAACACTTCTCTTTTTTCTTTATGTTAGTAGAGGAGCTTATACCATTCCCTTTTCTTTTTTTTTTTTCTTCGGTACACTTATAACCATGTACATGCATGAATGCTCATAATATAACAAGCACTAGTGCATAACCGTACCAAAAGTACCAATATAGATCATAAATTTTATAAAAATATATTCATCATTTTTTTGAAAAACTTTGTGGTACTCCCAAACTATTAAAACACACGAGTGCATACATATATACCATGATCTAAATCATCTAAATCAAGTTAAAATATTTTATAAAAACATTGATAACTTAAAAATATTTTTGAAAAAATTGGTCTTTTTTAAAAACATTCTTCTATACTTCTTATATACATTAACGATTTAGATTAAAATATTTTATAATAACATTGATAATTTAAAAATGTTTTTGAAAAAATTGTTTTTTAACGATTTAGATTAAAATATTTTATAATAACATTGATAATTTAAAAATGTTTTTGAAAAAATTGTTTTTTTTTAAAACATTGTTCTATGCATCTTACATACATTAACACATTGGTGCATAACACTTCCATGCATGCATATTAAAGTATTTTAAAATATTTTAGAATAATAGTTTTTTCAAAAAAATCATGCAGGTGCGTCATATGTATTTCAAGCAAATCATTGCATTTTAATATAACAATGTGCAACAACTATACAACAAACAATGATGTAGTTCAAAATATTTATAAAAATTATTATTTTTATAAAAATCCTTTACGATGCTCCCTTTCTATTTAACTACACTAGTGCATGCCCATATCACACACCGAATGAGTTCAAGATATTTATAAAAACATTGATAGGTTAAAATATTTCAAACATTGGTTATTTTTAATAAATTTTCCATACATAAACACAATGTTGCATAACACTTCCATGTATACTAAGGTATGTAAAAATATCAGTCATTTACAAAAACTTATGTCGATGCATTGTTTATATAATAAACACACTCGTGCATAACAATAATAAGCACATCAATGTAGGCCAAAATATTTAAAAATATCGGTTCACTAGAAACCTAGAAATGCACTAGTGTGTTGAGAAATAGGATGCACCGAGGTAGGGTAATTTAAAACATATCACCAAACCATAAATTCCTTTTTCCCATTCATCTAGTATTCATCTAGTGATTCACACCCATAAAAGCACCAGTGCTCACTATTCCATATGACCACCCCATTGCTTGATGTTATTAGATTCTCAATTTCTTGATTCCTTTGTTTCCATGGTGGACTTGTGTTTGTTTTGGAATTTTTAATTTCTTGATTCTTTTGTTTTCATGGTGGACTTGTTTCCATGGTGGACTTGTGTTTGTTTTGGAATTTTTAATTTTTTGATTCCTTTGTTTTCATGGTGGACTTGTGTTTGTTTTGGAATTTTTAAATCAGTACCAATTTTTTCATTTTTCTTCTACGTTTTTGATGGAAAAGAAACCAAGTAAATCATTTTTTATTCCCTTATTCACATTTTTAATAGATCAAAATTTAAAATTTGACTTAATTCTTTCATTTATTTTTTAAATTGTGTTTCATTCACAACGTTCAAATCGGACCATTTGTAAGTGCTCTTACAAGCCACAATGCAGTGTAGTGCTCAAAAACCTCATAAGCACATCATTTTTTTATTATTATATATTATGCATGTTTGGATTTACCATGCTATCTGGTGCATTAATGGATGTACAAACACACCTCTCCCAGTGGTCCAATTAAGTTTATGAGCACCACACATATTATGAAACTAAATCGGAGGGAGGCAATGTGCATATAGATATATTAGCATGTTGTACTTTCCCACATTGATATGTGGTGCTTAAATAAGAAGCACTAGTGTGTGGTGTTTTTTTTAACAATATAAGTACATTGGACATGGTTAATATTTTCCCATCGAGTTTTTCATTCTCACTCGTGTTTAGGTAGGACGCACTAGTGGGCGATGCTTCCTTACATTCTAAGTGCAACATAAAATTATAAAAATTTTGCTAACAAATTTCCCATCCTCTTCAGTTCGCTAATATATGTACATACACATTGTGTTTTGGTGCACTTAAAAAGTATAGTGGCACACCGATGATGGTGTGGTTACGTGAACATTGTGCACCAATATTGTATTCACATGAATAACCAATAATGTTCCCAAACTTATTATTCTAACGGGTGTGCGAAATGTTAAGTGAAATGTTCAGTAAGAGTACCATTTATCATTTATGGTTTGTTAATATAATTTGAGGGAGTAGGTTAATTCGGGAGCAATTTTTTTTCTTGAGTTTCTCTTTTCAGGAAAAAATGGGTCTGAATCTAACCAAATTTTTAGGGGTAGTCTGAGTTTCGCATGGATCAAAGTTCCATGCATTTCAGAATTTTACCTCGGGGGTTTTTCCCCACCAACCCACATGCTCAGAAAATCAATCAGAGTTCTGGATTGGCTGAAAATTTAAAAGAGGACTGCCAGAAAAGTAACTCGGGAGGGAAGATTGCTCTCGAGTTATCCCACTCCTAATTAGAGCACATTATTGTACTTAGTGCATTTTTTAGATTTGTGTGCACTATACATGGTGCATTTTTATAAATAAGGTGCAATAGTTTATGTTACACATGTTTTATGCAAAAAAACGTTAAGTTCAATATTGAATGAATATTATAAACGGTGATTTTAATATAGATTGTTTATTTTATAGATATATTTTCTTAATGAAATTTGTATGTGAATCAGGGGTAGAGACAATAGTAGTAGATTGAGACATATAACTTTGCATGTGTATGAGAGATGAATTTGTTTCGTCTTCCTATTACACCTCAATTTTTATGAGGGTAACTCCCTCAAGGGAAACAACGATTTATTCATGTAGTTGATCATCACTAGGATCATAGTAGGCATACCTTCAAGGTTGGTCTCGATATGTGATACCAAAGAATAGAGGATGATATTATTTCAACATTGTCCTCTATCAAAGAGGGTGGAGGATTTTCCCAATTTCTTCGATTTTCCACCTAGTGTTATAGGCACAAGTAGCTAGCATATATGCAAAGATATCTTAGTGTAGACATCATTAACCCCATTGGCATCCAGGTTTCTAGGGGCCAATTGAGTTTACATTCTTTTAGGGAAGAGGAGATTAGGTGCTTGTCCCTTATGATCATGAAAGTAGCACACCATACTACTGATGGGAAAAACATTAGTTTCCTTATGTTGTTCTATGTAGATATTTTATTTCACATGCCCATATTCATCAAGTGGATTTCCATGTTTATATAATAGTTTTGTATTTCTCTATATACTATCATAGCATGTTGGAGGATCGACGTCTCTTCCCCTTTGTTTTAAAGTTGTTTACTTTACTTTTTTAGAGGTCTTTGGTGACTTGGCCGATATTCAACTAATAACCTCCTAGGTCCAGGGCTAATGTACAAATGTGCATCTGGCGGAAGGATTTTCCCAAGAGGGGCCAGTCGGAGAAGCTGTGTAGGTCGATGGGTGTATATGTTTTTGCTCTTTTTGGTAGTAAGTATGATCACACCCTCAACCTTGTACATTATCCTTATGCAGGGATGGATTGGCAAGGACATTGTGCAAACAATATCATTTATTGTAGTTGAGCCACCAGACACGAGAGGTAATGTTATCATTGTCTTTTGATTATATAATTTGTATATTTTTTAGTCATATGTAATGAAAATGTAATTGATTATAATATTTTATTTAAATTGTCTAATTATTGTTGTCTAAGTTATTTTACAGATATTGGCTCATATTTTGGTGAGGGGCCTCCTCCCCATCCTAATGCAAAGATGGAGGACATTAATAAGCTATCTCAAGCATGTAGACCCAACAAGCCATAAAAGATGGATAGAAATTTCATCATTGAACCACAAATTGGTTGTGTAATTTGATGGCTAGCTATAGAGTGGCACCAATGCACCCTAGAATCATTACATAGGATCTTGAGCTAGCATAGATCTATGTGATCCCTCCCCATGGTATGACATTATTGATGTGTTATCTTATTGGCATCCCCATATTAGTTGTTGAGGTTGAGTGAAAAAGTATGAGACATCCGTGTCCATATTATTGTAATGAACCTCCTCGTTACGACATAAACTCTTTATCAGGTGCAGATTTTTTTATATTTTATTTTTTGAAGGTGTGTGCGTGCATGTAACAAGGAACAGACACAATTGACTCTATGTCGCCACCTGACAACTAACAAGACGCAACCACGATGATCACAACAAGAAGACATAAGGAGCACAACAAGTAACGACAAGCATTAACGACCATAGACATAAGGCGCACAACAAGTAACTGCAAGCATTTTACGACATACTGGGTTTTGCACAGGACGAACACCGAAGGAAGAATCCATAGTAGCAGATTTTACTATTTCTGCACAGGAAAGAAGGGCGTTTAATCTTAGTTCTCTGCTCCAGAGAGAAAGAAGGTCAGATAGGCTCCTGGCCGATTGCTCAGGCAGAAACTAGTAATCCCCGTCAGGTGTGTTGCAAGAGTGGAAACCCTGCCTTTAAAGGGCCCGAGACTCTTGATACGACACTGGATTCTTTACACAGAAAATAATCACACACACAGACTCATATACTAGGGCTACAAGGAGGTGTCTACATCCCGCTCGACACAAGAAGACCCAGCAATGCAAGCCAACCAAGTACAACAAAATCAACGGACCACCACGACCTCTATGGAAGACACAAATCAGGAGGACACTAACAATAACCAACCATTAGTTAAGACTCAACATTACCTACGACTCAAATGGGCAACAAGTGTAGATCAATTACTTCGTTTAAATCCGTTAATCGATGAGTCATCAACCCAACCTTAAAAATGAGTGCACATGATTAATTTCTAAATCTAAATCATAATAATTTATTGCTCTTAGATTAAGGACCTTACCCTTTTAGGTTGAAAATTAAAACATCCTTATAATGATCAAACTTACCATTACATTTATTCGACAACAATATTGTAAACAATTAACAATGTCCTTACGTTCCTATGATGTCAAGGCTATAGAGCATTTTTCCAAAAGCGAGGATATTACATTTTCAAGTTTCGACGATAAATTACCTTGACAATAAAACTACCATGACATCACCATCAAGGCTAGCATTATTACAATTGTAAAATAGAGACCTGCAATTCAACTAACTATTTGCACAATAAAACTACAATAACCCTTACCATACTTGATAACCCCTTCACATTTTATTGTTACGAAAATCTTGCAAATAATTTACAATTACCAACCTTTTACTTATTATCTAATAACCATAAAGCTGCAATATCCTTTACCCTACAGGATAACCACGTTACCCCTTTTTATTACTAAACCCTTGCGATAATTTACAATTACATAAAATTTTTATAGGTTTCAACCATAAAATTTCAATGACCTTACATGATATAAACATTGCGCATAAACAATGAGGAGCTCGCATTCATAAGTTATCAATGCTAGCATAGAAATCTTCCTTTTGCAAGAACCTTACATTTAATGATATCAATAACAAGGAAATTCCAGAACATTCCCTAAACATAACCATGACATCACTATCTATCTTACAATAACATTTCAATGTAATAACCAAGATTTAACATTTGATTTGTTGTGAATAACAATGGCACTATGGTAACATTTCCAAAACCTATCCATATCATCACCTTTATATTACTTTAATAATCAATTAAATAACAAGGATTTTACAATTTATTGTTATTATTAACCATTGGGACTACAATGGTAAGACCCGAACGCAGCCATATCCTTACTTTTATATTAATTAGTATTGTAATGAAAATAACAAGGGCCCTACGTTTCATTGGTCATAATTAACAAAGGAAATGGGTGACTCTTCCACAAATAACCGTATTCTTCTTATGGATATTACAAGGACCATTGCAATAAAATAGCGTTGACCTTACTTTTAAATGATAACGACGATTGGCCTTACGTTTTATCCTTAACCAACAACACAATTACAATCACAACTATTAGATTTACATACCCAACAATAAATTACAACGCAACAGTTACACTCTATCTGTCACAGCGTTAGGTATAAAGAAAATGAGGCTAGCGGCTATGAGACCTGTCAGAGCTCGTGCTGGCAACCATTGCGCGCCTGTCATAAACTCATGCATCCAGTTGGCAGCCAGCAATGGCCGTGGTCAGGGGCAGAATCCAGGCAGTTCCCCAAGGTGCCTGTGGTTTCTAAAAACATTCAGTAACTCCCTCCCGGAGGCACATGATTCTAATCATGAAAATTTAGCGGTTCAAACAAATTACAAGGAACCCACAAATCGAATGAAAGACACGATGAAAACAACGCGAACACTGTTTACGAAATATTTTAATGTAAAGTATAATTTAACTGGTTGGTAAAGCACAAAAACCCACATGTCTGCAATCACCGAACGCGGCCTTACGCAGGTTGCAGAGGAAAGTGTAAAAGGTTTGAGGATCGTCAGGCGAAGTGTATGAGGTGGATGAGGTCTAAGGTTTAACGAAGATTTCGTCAATGATCATACTGCCAAGCAATCTAAGACCTGGGTCGTAGCAGAGAAATCCTGCCCTGTGCAGGCGAATTAAAGAGTAGTGATATAAAAATATCGCTCCAGCAAACTTGCGGCAGGAATTAAGAATTTTAAAGGGTTTCAGTGGACAATCGTAGGTGAAAACACGAGAACAATACCAGGGCATCGTGACAAAAACAAGACAACACGCAGGAAACAAAAATAGTGAAAAGCTGACATTACCGTTGAAGGGAGTGTCCTGGAAAATGGGGACGGAAATTATTCCTTCAGCGCATGAGAACGCTGGGTAAAACGACCACGTCAGAGGTTAGGTTGTTGAGGTGAGGGTAGCCGGTTTAAAACACCGCGACATAGGTAGTGAGATGTATTCACCAGAATGCAGGGTTGGGAGTGGTTAAACGCGTGGGTATCTTTCCCCAATTCGCACGGAAAAGACACCTACCTACAGAGATTTAGTGGCCGTAAAAAAAAAGGGGTAGCCTCCGCCAAACGCAGAGAAACCATAACACCAAGCGCAGAGGCTATAAATAAAACGCAGAGCAATTACAACAGTTTAACGTAGAGATATCCAGCGAAACGCCGAAAAATTTTAACAATAAAAACGCAGTGAAATCCAAACGACACAGGGAATTTCTTGCAGTAAAAAGGCAGAGGTATACCACAATCGCAGAGAGTTAAGATGAGAGGGGGTAATGCAATGCGGTGGGGTTCAATCCAGCAAATTAAATCACGCAAGGGAAACTCAGTCATTAGGGATATAGAGGCCAGGCTAGAGTGGCCATTTTTATTTTTTATTTTTTATAGATATATATTTTCCAACACAGGGTTAAATTTCTTCCGCCAACACATAAGGGAAACGATGGGATAATTATTTTTCATATAGTACAAAACTTCAAACAAAGATAAAGTTTTCTTTTCCTTTTTCAGCAGAAACCCAATAAAAGAACTCTAGGTAAATAAATAAAACAATCATTCCAGCCAACCAGGTTCAACTCCGATCGAAATTAAATAGCTTCATCTCAGAACACCATATAAAATGCGGACAACAGAAGAGAAGGCTGGGGGTTACTCAATTTACACAGTAAAATTTACAACAATATTGAAAACGCAACAATCTGCCGGAGTAAGCAAATAAGAACAACCAGTCAGCCCAACGATAACTAGCATCCATTGAAATTAAACATTTATCCATCTATATTACCCTTACACAAGAAGATCTAATCATAACCTAATGCATTCTACTCTACAAATCAAGCACATACCGTTGCCCTTTCCTGCTCCGAGTGTCGTCCACGCGCTCCGTGCCGCTCCCGCTTGTCGACCGTCGAGACCTCACCGGTACCTCCCAGCCAATCGCTAGGGGTACTCTACTTCCCCCTTATCCCCTCGAGCCGCAAAGGGGCCACACAAATCCAGAAGGTATGCCTAGTTTCCTAGCTAGCCTTGCAAGGCTGAGCTACCACTCCAATACAAGCTGAGAAAATCCCAACTCCTCACAAGCAAACAGTCAAGTCCCAATCCGGCAGTGTAACGTTACGCTAATAACCCCCCTCCCTATCTTCCTCATCTACCTTTCTTTTATAGAGTTTTGAGACCCCCCCTTGCCCTAAATCATATTTCATTTAAGTTTTAATGAAAACCTTCTAAAAATTCTCTGTCTTACAAGTGTCACTCATCCCCCACGTTTCTCCAAAATTATTTTCTTTAAGTTTATTAAAAGGCTCATTTCCCTATTTTTATTATTCCCTTTCTTTCCTTTTTTTTTTTTTTAAACCAATAAGGTAAATGCGCTAATTAATCTTTTCATTTATTATTTATTTAATTATCTTTTGTTCTTTCACAAGTTAGGAAATAATTTTCTTCTTTGCAAAATTTAAAACCATTAGTTTTAATTTAATTCTTACCCTCATTATTTACCCCAAGAATTTTATGAAGACCTAACTATTACTTAAGTGGGTTTTTGTTTGAATTTTTTTTTATGCTAGGGCCTTTTGCTTTAAGGTTACACTAAAATTTTTACCCTAGAAAAGTCTTAGGCTTAGGACTTAGATTCTGACCTAGACGACAATTGGTTAGGGAAGTTGTTTAAGGATTTCTTAAGGCATTAATGTCTTAGGGCCATCTAGGTTTGTTTCTTCATCATCATCAACGCGACATGCCCTTCAGGACGCACTACGTGCTCCAAGGGTGCCACTCGCCTCGTTCGTTTCTTTTGTGCAACGTGCCTTTAAGGATGCACCACGTGCTCCAAGGGTGCCACTCGCTTCTTGTGTTTCTTTTGCGCGATGTGCCCTTCAGGATGCACCACGTGCTCCAAGGGTGCAACTTGCCGACTTGACTGATTGGTAGACATCTATAACCCCTGGAGTCAACACTCCGCCAGGTGAACTTGTGGGAGACTAAGGGCTCTAAGGAATAAGTCCCTCGCCTTATTTCGCGCCCCTTAGAATCATCGTGAGTGACTGTCGCAGTCTTCCCTCACGGCATCGTGGATCCTCTCGAACTAGGTAATCATTAACCTACATTTCGAGCCACGACGGGAGTGCTAGTAGGCTGTGGCATGGCTGTTGTCCACACCTCTCCCTCAACCTCTCTGGAAATCATGTGTGGCCCCTTTACTCCATATGTGAGTCTAGTTGGCAAGCTATCGTCAGTCTGCATCATCAAAAATCGTGTCATAACATGTCAACATCATATCATCAAATCAATGAAATATCACAGCAAATAAATCAACCCAAATAGCACACTCCCTGACTCAATCTGGAGTCCAAGGGGTTCCACCGATGCCTCTGCA
>JZKD02S1580019.1:128873-140387 GCA_000966675.3 Picea glauca | reverse complement strand
AATGAAGAAAAAATGAGTTTGGTATTCTATTAAATGTTTGGAATTATTGAAACATGGTGATAACTAATAATGCATAAATATACTATTAAAATTGTTTGAGAAATCACCAGTAATTATACTTTTATTTTCTATTATGATTTGGGATAATTATTTCTCTCAAGAAATTTTACTAAATAAATGCAAAAACTAATTAAATATATCATAATTAAGAATACATCCATAGATGATCAATTATGGAAAACCAAAATAAAATGACACATCCACAACACAAATGTTGAAATAAAACATGCACAAATCACTCTATTGTACCATCACCTTGAATAACTTCCTCACCAGGCATGATAGCATTTTTGTTCTCAAAAAGCATGTTTCGATCATGGATCATGTCTTGGTAAAAACCACTAAACCCTCTCTAATACATCCTAGTTAAAAAAACACTTGGTTGCCCTGTTTTGAGAAAACATAAGGCTCCTTGTTTTCATCCCACTTCTATTTAGAGTTAATACATATTAGCACACTATCACAATCTTCCTTTACATTACTCAGATTGAAGGTATCCCACCAATTGAACCTAAAAATAACACATAGGAAAGATGAGAAGTTCACTTGCATGATCTCTTTTATCTTTCCAGTGCAACCTAACTTCCCCTATATTATGTTCTAATCACAGTCATTAACATGACTAGATTGGTTGAACTTGACCTCCACTCCATATTCAAGTGTGACACATCCATCATTAGCATCCTCACTATGAAAATGATGTCAATATGCCCACATAGATGGGAACAAATGCACCTGTAAGAAATAAAACAAAGGATACATTTGTCTATTAAAACAAACTTTAATAACAACATAATGCATGTTGTCAAATATTGCTAGTATGATTAGTTTCAAGGGGCCTCATTCTGTATGGTGACCCAGGTTCAAAACATCGTAGTAGTTGGGAGAAGACACCTAAAATATATCCATGTTAAGGGTTGGTGTGTCCCAGGCCAGGTGCGATCCCTAGGTGATTTTCATGGCTTAGATGCCCCTGAGTCGCGGTTTCTTAGACCACAGGCTAATCCCACAAGCCATAGATACATTAGCAAAACCAATACGTAATACATGTTATAATTCAAAGTTGCATTATAAAATGCACAATTGACATAGAGATAAGAATACTACTATCTACTACACTCGATCCCTATGTTTAGTGCATCCTCTTCACGTTGTTGATAATGATAAAATGCATTGTGTTTCTCTCTAATTCAATCATCCTCCTAACTATTGGGACATAACATTGACATATTTTATTTTAGATGATCAAGATATGGCATGCTTTCACCATTTAACCATCTAAATTATTCCCTAACATTTTTCGTTTTCCTTCTCTTTTCTTCATTCAACATGGTGCATGGTTGTGTTGTCTCCACATTGCAAAGAACAAATTTATTGATGACATCAATTTTTGAATTTGGTATGTATTCATGAGATCAAAACAAGTAGTATGAGATCAAATCTATATTATCAAGTTCAATGTAAACAATTACTCTATAGAAAATTACAAAATATTATAAGTGACTTACTCTTTATCATGCTCCTTTTTCCCATTGGTTTGGATTATCTCCTCTTTCCTTTTTCTCTCATCCAAATGACCATCCCAAACCACTCCACTTGGTATGGTTTCAATTTTCTCTATGTATTCACTAATATAATAGAATGAATCATAACAATGTACCCATCCTGATGCAAGAGCATCTCTCCGCGTCATCCATCCAGCCAACCAATCACGTCGAGCACATGCGTTCAAAGCTGAGGAGAGGCGTTGCCCTTATTTTGATTTAAAATTCAATGTAATTAAATGTTTAGGCTGTTGAGCCATAGAGCCGTGCCTTTGCGCAGGCTGTAGATAAGTAGGCCTTTAATGTTTGTAAGGTTGAGATCTAGATCCGGATAGTGGACTAGACAACCCATTCAATGTAATTGAATAGAGTAGGTAGATTGGAGGGAAGAGATCGAAGAGCCCCCTCAGGTAAAAAGGGATTTTAGTATCTCCTTGTAGAGATAAGTAGAAGAGGTGAGAGAGAGAGAGATAGTAGAGTTAGAGTCTGCGAGTAGAGAGCAGAAGAGAAGGAGCCGAGACCTTGTTACAGGCTGTGCTCAGGAACACCTTGTAAATACAGGTGTTTGTCATATTTAATACAAAGAGTAGTTTTTCCTGCATGACTATGTGTTAAATAAATGTCTGTGAGTGTTCTTTATGTATGATGTATATGTATGTTGTAGGTTTTCATTTGCAGGAGTCTGTTTGATTTCAGGCTTGAGAGGTCTTTGAGGTTTCATGCTAGGAGGGCGTGACAGAGTACTGCGGTCACTGAATACCAATGCACTGAAGCACTTCTGAATTCTGCGGGTTCAGACAAAGACGTGCCATGGCATAGAAACTGAAATCAACAATTCAGGAGAAAGACCTCAAGGTTGCTGAACACCTTGGAGGCTAGACTATGGGAGAAGAACACAGTTGCAGACAGAAGCTCTAAGGAGTTATGTGAAGCTTTGCTAGGTGGGCATTGAACATACGCATAGTGGTGCATTGAGAAGAACTCTGTTGTGAGTTCAAGGAGAACCAGAAACCCTAAGAATTTCTGTAAAGATCTGCCAGGTGGGCATTGCGCCAGTGCAAGTACTGCACAGAGGAAGAACTCTGCTGTGAGTTCTTAAGAAGTCAGAATCACTGAGGATTCTTGACACTCTGCCAGGTGGGCATTGAGACATTGTGCAGACAGACACATGGAGAAGAGAACTCTTTGAGTTCTGTAAATTGAGGAAGAATCCACTAAGGGATCTTCACAGGGTTGCTGAAAACCCTGATAAGCTCATCAAGAGGTTGCTTGAGTAGACGGAGAGTCAGGAGGGCATCTGAATTCTCCATCTGAGGGAGAAAGTGAGAAGGACAAGTTTTCCTTGGAGGTCAAAGCTACAGGAAAGCTCAGAACGGATAACACCTTTGAGTGCATATGAATACTCTGCAGAGGCAGAGGAGTTGAAGAATCCTTCGAGGATTCGAAGGGTAAGCTCAGGAGGAGTTAGCGCTTTTATGCGCACGATGAACTCAAAGCCGAAGAGTTCATAGAGGAAAACAGGCAAAGTTCGAGGCCTTTGGAAAACTCGAAAATCCTTCCAAGTCTGAGAAGGAAATCACCAAAGCGCGGGAGGAGCAACATTGGTCGTCTGATCACCCGATAGATTCTGGACCGTTGAGATTTCTATGTCCAGAAGGCAGCACGGGAGAAGTGCTCAAGAGAAGAGATCGTGAGCATCATATCATGCTCAGGATCGCCGATAGTCATGGGATCGACAAGAAGTTGCATGAGGGTTAAGCCTTCGTGAATAGCCGAGGTGAAATTCCCGACAAGAGCAGTTGATCGGGATATCGACATTCGGGATATCGAGGATCTCAAGGATGTGAGTTTGATCGTTCGACATCAGAAACCCTGAAAAGGTGAGGTTTGATCTGATTCGTCCGGTTGTGGGAGGACGCGTGTCACGTGATCATCCATTTCAGAGATCCGGACACTAGGAATCACGAAGGGTGAAAAGTTTCGTTGTGGGCCTAGCTGACGTCACATCGGGATATCGGGGTTCGGAGGATCGAAAATCCATGAACAAGAAGTCCATGCTTTTTGGCATTTGAAAGTCCAAAATGCCGATGAAGTGAGGACCATTGAAAAGTAAAATCTCGCTCGTGAATCGGAGTTTCGGCTAATCGGGATTCGGGAGTCGGGGAAGTAAGTTACTCGACCTCGCGATCGCCAAAATCGCGATAAGGAAAATTCCGAAAGGGAAGAGAAAGGTCAGCGTTGACTTATATCGGGTTTCAGAGATTCAAAGAGATCAATTCCCGACCATTGGATTCACGAAGTTGCAAAGTCTGATTTATCGATTGTAAAGGGGAGATCCCGAGAGAGAGTTTATGTGGGTGCAGATTTCCCGATAGGGAAATAGAAGAGCGTTTAGAGTTCTTCGGGCGGTGGAAAAGAAAATATCCTGTGTGCACATGGACCTTCCGACCTACGGGTTGTGAAGGGGTTGCATCACCGTCAGTTTGGTATCAGAGCTTGATTCTTGCTTGTATATTTCAGGCAAGGGAAGCGGAGATAGAAGAGCACTCTGATACACGACGTCAGTTTGGTATCAGAGCTTGAACTCTGTTTGTATATTTCAAGTAGAGGGAGAAGGCAAGGGAAGAAGACAGAGTGTTGGAGTCTCTGTGATGATTGTTCGCAGGTAGGAAACAATCAATATAACAGTTAGCAGGAGTGTAGGATGAAGCTGGAAACACTCGGGGTACAGAGTGACAGCAGTGGATTTTCCAGGAGGGCAGACAGAGACAACAACATGGCTACTGAAGGCCATAGGTATGCTGAGAGGAAAAAACTGGAGCTGATGAGTACAGCTGAAAGGGGGAGAGAACTTGCCGACATCATGGCAAGAATGGAGGATCTTGAACTGCAGATGCAACAGAAACTCAAGCCGAGATGGGTATATGAATGGACCATGAAGAAGTTGAAGATAAAATGGCCAGTCAAGGAGTTGAGGGCTAGAAGACAACATAGGCTGTTAAAAGGATGGTTGAGGCATACTGAAAACCTTGACGGACCTAAAGAAATGGTTCAGGTATGTGAACCAGAGATTGGGAGAGATCTCAGTGAAGAGAACGAAATGAGATCAGTTAAAGATCTCAAGAACTACCAGGAGGGCAGGGAGAAAATTCCAGTTTGCCATGTGTGCAACGAGTTGAGATCACCGTGGGATCTCACAGACTGTCAGGAGGACAACCAAGGAATTTCACATTTCCAGTTGGGCAATGATATGAGGTCGCTGTGGGATCTCGAAGACTGCCAGGAGGGTAGTGGAAGCATCCCATATTGCTAGATGGGCAGGGATGAGCAGATGAGACTATCTGAGAGTCTTGTAAACTAGGAGGTGGATTTTGATTAGTAGGTGCAACTAACAAAGGATGAATATTCATGTGGTTTTCCAAGCCATGTGAATGAAGATGATGACAAGTTAAAAACTTTCACCATCCGAGAGGCTAATCTGAGGAGCCTTATAATGATTGGGGGAATCGAGATATTCCTACCACTTGCCCAGGAGGAGGAATAAATATGTGTTGTAGATGCAAACACAACAGAAGGACAACTAGCTGAGACTGTCGCAAAAGAATTGGAGTAGATATCTGAGGCTTCCCAAGCAGGGGAGGATAATGAGCATTCTGAGGAATGACTTAATATTTTCAGCCAGGAGACTGAAGAGACAACAACATGGGAGTTTGCAAAAGAAGAAACATACAACATTAGTTTGGTTGATCTGTATGAGCAGATTGAAGCCCTGGAGAGAAGGGTGAAGGTGCAGGGCATGCACATCCAACAGGTGAAGTTGGAAGCAGCTGATGAAGAAAGCATGGGAGATCACAGTGATCTGTCCATGTGTCGAAAGTTTTTGCAGCTGAGGAGACTGCAGGAACAGGGCCAGTCATTGGAGCAGCTGGATGAAGTGATGAAGGGGATCAGAGAGATGATGTTATGGTCAGCAGACACTATCAGCAAGAAGAGGTTGGGCAGAGAGAAGGAAGCAGAAGCAACGCAGAAGCAGAAGCAACAACAACAGGGAGATGGAGCAGATGAATATCTATAGAGGATGGTTTGGGATCCAGGAGGATTTCAATAGATGATATGTGAAGCTCATGAGCAGGAGCTCATGAATTTTTTAGCTGAGGAGTATGATGCAGGAGCATCTCTCTGCGTCATCCAGCCAACCATCCATTCACATCGAGCACACGCGTTCAAAGCTGAGGAGAGGCATTTCCCTCATTTTGATTTAAAATTTAATGTAATTAAATGTTTAGGCCGTTGAGCCATAGAGTCGTGCCTTTGCGCAGGCTGTAGATAAGTAGGCCTTTAAAGTTTGTAAGGCTGAGATCTAGATCCGGATAGCGGACTAGAAAACCAATTCAATGTAATTGAATAGGGTAGGTAGATTGGAGGGAAGAGCTCGAAGACCCCCCTCAGGTAAAAAGGGATTTTAGTATCTCCTTGTAGAGAGAAGTAGAAGAGGTGTGAGAGAGAGATAGTAGAGTTAGAGTCTGCGAGTAGAGAGTAGAAGAGAAGGAGCCGATACCTTGTTACAAGCCGTGCTCAGGAACACCTTGTAAATACAGGCGTTTGTCATATTTAATACAAAGAGTAGTTTTTCCTGCATGACTATGTGTTAAATGAATGTCTGTGAGTGTTGTTTATGTATGTTGTAGATGTATGCTGTAGGTTTTCATTTGCAGTATTCTGTTTGATTTTAGGCTTGAGAGGTCTTTGAGGTTTCATGCTAGGAGGGCGTGATAGAGTACTGCGGTCTCTAAATACTAGTGCACTGAAGCACTTCTGAATTCTGCGGGTTCAAACAAATATGTGTTGCGGCACAGAAACTGAAATCAACAATTCAGGAGAAAGACCTCAAGGTTGCTGAACACCTTGGAGGTTAGCTGTGGGAGAAGAACACAGTTGCAGACAGAAGCTCTGAGGAGTTCTGTGAAGCTCTTCTAGGTGGGCATTGAGCATACACACAGTGGTGCATTGAGAAGAACTCTGCTGTGAGTTCAAGGAGAACTAGAAACCCTGAGAATTTTTGTAAAGCTCTGCCAGGCGGGCATTGAGCCAGTGCAAGGAGTGCACAGAGGAAGAACTCTGCTGTGAGTTCTTAAGAAGTCAAAATCACTGAGGATTCTTGACACTCTGCCAGGTGGGCATTAATACATTGTGCAGACAAACACAGGGAGAAGAGAACTCTTTGAGTTCTGTAAATTGAGGAAGAATCCACTGAGGGATCTTCATAGGGTTGTTGAACACCCTGATAAGCTCAGCAAGAGGTTGCTTGAGTAGACAGAGAGTCAGAAGGGCATCTGAATTCTCCATCTGAGGGAGAAAGGAAGAAGGACAAGTTTTCCTTGAAGGTCGAAGCTATAGGAAAGCTCAGAATGGATAGCACCTTTGAGTGCATATGAATACTTTGCAGAGGCGGAGGAGTTGAAGAATCCTTCGAGGATTCAAAGGGTAAGCTCAGGGGGAGTTAGCGCTTTTATGCGTGCGGCAAACTCAAATCCGAAGAGTTCGTAGAGGAAAACAGGCAAAGGTTGAGGCCTTTGGAAAACTTGAAAATCCTTCCAAGTCTGACAAGGAAAGCACCAAAGCGCAGGAGGAGCAACATTGGTCGTCTGATTAGCCGATAGATTCTGGACCGTTGAGATTTCTATGTCTAGAAGGCAGCATGGGAGAAGTGCTCAGGAGAAGAGATCGTGAGCGTCAGATCGTGCTCAGGATCACCGACAGTCGTTGGATCGACAAGAAGTTGCATGAGGGTTAAGCCTTCGTGAATAGCCGAGGTGAAAGTCCCGACAAGAGCAGCTAATCGGGATATCAAAATTCGGGATATCGGGATCTCAATGACGTGAGTTTGGTCGTTCGACATCAGAAACCTCGAAAAGGTGAGGTTTGATCTGAGCCATCCGGGTGTGGTAGGACGCATGTCACGTGATCATCCATTTCGGAGATCCAGACACTAGGAATCACGAAGGGAGAAAAGTTTCGTTGTGGGCCTAGTTGATGTCACATCGGGATATCGGGGTTCGGAGGATCGAAAATCCCGTGGACAAGAAGTCTGTGCTTTTCAGCATTTGAAAGTCTGAAATGTTGATGAAGTGAGGACCGTTGAAAAGTCAAAGCTCGCGTGTGAATCAGAGTTTCGGCTAATCGGGATTCGGGAGTCGGGGAAGTAAGTTACTCGACCTCGGGATCGCCGAAATCGCGATAAGGAAAATTTCGAAAGGGAAGAGAAAGGTCAGCGTTGACTTATATCGGGTTTCGGAGATTTGAAGAGATCAACGCCCGACCATTGGATTCGCGATGTTGTGAAGTCCGATTTCTCGATTGTAAAGGGGAGATCCCGAGAGAGAGTTTCTATGGGTGCAGATTTCCTGATAGGTAAATAGAAGAGCGTTTAGAGTTCTTCATGCCGTGGAAAAGGAAAGATCCTGTGTGCACGTGGACCTTCTGACCTGCGGGTTGTGAAGGGGCTGCATCGTCGTCACATCCACAATAGACCCCTTAAGTTTTTCTCTTTTTTGAACAAAACCCTTCAAATTTTTCATCTACCTCTCCAAGAAGAACTTCCAATGACATGGAATCTCCTCTAATAATTTAACCTCATCAACTAGTTGAATTAAAAGACATACTTTCAAGTCCATGAAACTCATGGGTAGCTCCTTCTCAAACATACACACAATCTTATTTATCCCTCAACACGATCATGGAATTCTAGCCATGTGAATGTACTTTGATGTAATCCAACATACAAATGTAGATAATTTAGATATGGTGCATCTCATGTCTTGGGGGAAGTCATGGTTCACAAAACCATGCACAAGAAAGGATAATGATACTACAAAATAAACATGTACAAATTAAGTGGCATAAAAATATGATTTGCATAATATATAACCTACATCGTAGAACACAAAACATGTAATTGACATGCATTCTCTTAGAATGTTTAAAAGGTTATGCAGTTTCAATCCCTTAAAAATGTCCTTCTATAGTGAAGCAACATTGTAGATTTGACCCCTATAAAGAAGACACCTTGACACCCGATATAACATCCTTCACCAAGACAAATTAGATTTCTTCAAAATAAATGGGAAATCACCTTCTTTAAAAGACCAAGAGGGAATGACATCTCCTCTACTTTCTTTTCTTGGCCTTATTTGAAGAAATAAGATCTCTCCTAACAACAAATGTGTCACTATTTTTGATGATATGTGCCTCCATAAAGAAGATGAAATGTTTTTAATATAGGTATGGGATTTAGCAAGAGGGAAATCATAAGATGCTCCCAATATGGAAGCTCATACAATACCAATTTCATTTTCATTCCAATGGGCATTTTCTCAACATAGCTATTGAGAAATTCATGATCATTGCACATAGGTTCCCCATTTGAATCAAACAATTCTTCAATTTCCTTCTTGTTCTTTGTTTCATATGATCTAAGCTAGTATATTGGTGTCATTATTTCAAATATTTGGAATCTCTTTAGTTTATCATTGAAAGTATATGCTACTATTTTATAGGGGTGGTCTTCTAGGATTGATCTACAAACCATTGTGGATATTCCATTGGAACATTTCATCACAACAGATCTAATAAAATACCAAAATCTTTATTATTAAGGTTAATTTCCTTTAGATCTTCATAATATTTAGTTACTGATAAAAATAGATAAAACATAGAAAAATAGAGAACAGTAAAACACATTTACACCATCCACAAATAAACACATGATATGACCTGGGAAACACAATATGGGAGAAAACCCAACTAGAATGTGAGGTTGCTCTGCTCTCTTTTCTTTGGTAAAGAAATGATGCAAGTACAAAGAAAGAGGCACTCTTTGTGGAGATTCCTTTGACCTGTGGCCTATATGACTGCTGCAGAATATCTCCTCCTCTGTTATGCTCATAGAATACCACTCTCAAATGTTTTTCTCAACTATGGAACAAGACACAATGCAAAATAATGGAACCCCTTCTCCTCCTAGTGGCCCTATTTTTAACATAGCCCAATAGCCATATATGAATAGCTTTTTGACTTCATCAACCTTCAATTATGATAAGGTTTTGGACCTTCTATAATTTTATTAGAAAATATAATACGTTGCTAGCCCCACATGTGTAAGTAATGGAGGTTGATGTGGCATCCACTCATACCATGGTGATCAATATGGTGGGTCAAATTGCGTGTGGCATAACTTTCTCATACAAACTCTAATTTACGAATGGTCTGCACCGTTGGAAAGGTATTAATGTGATGAATTTATAATATTCCTTTATAGTAAGGTTTGGAAAAAAAAAGGAATTTTGATGCCTCAAAATGGCTCCAGAATATTTCGGATTGTTTTTCTAGACCCAAATTTCCAAATTTGGACCAACCACCGAAATGGCCCTGCAAGCCGATTCCTCCAATTTTTCCACCCAAAAAGTAGTGAAATAGATGAAAAATAATATGATGATCCAATCCGTATCAAGGATGAATACCTTTATTAGTTGTACACTAGATTTCATACATGGTTAAATCACCTAGCCTATATAGAAGGTCCATAACCTTTACATCCATGATACCCTTTTATTACAAGACCTACGATGTTAATGTATACATAATACACTAGCACCAAAGAAGACAATTCCACCAACTTGAGTATGCCAAATAAAATTAGGGATATAAAAAAATCAGTCAACATGCCTACTAGAGAAAACTCATAGTCCTAGATAATCATGCATGGTGTATGTACATCTGTCATACAACATAAAATACATCTCTACCAAGATAGGTATTCATTCATAGATGTCTTCCCATAATTGCTTCAATTCATTGATAAATGGCTAGAGGTAGACATCCATTCTTTTCACTTGTCTTCTACCAAGAACTACAAGATCCAACATAAGATGTTCATCCTTCATGGACAACCATGACCTAGGATATTTTTATTGATCACTACCACTATCCAAACAAAATAGTTGGAGTTTTACAGAGACTATGGGTAACTCCGTCTATGGATATGCTCTATTAAAGGATTCATACCTCATCCTTGAATTTATTGGGTCATGCATCCTATATATTCTTCATGGCTATCAAACCCATTGGGATCCACGTAACTCCTAACTCACTTCTTTGTGAGGCATGCCACCCCTACAACATCGATAATTATTTGGAATGAAAAACCCTTTCAATCCTTGGGATTATAATCATGTGCCTTAATATATTATGAGTACCATGTGCCTTACCCTTTAAAAAAAAAACATGGAAACTATCATGCCCACATTCTAGGCATATCTCTTTATTGCATACTATCCTCTATAAAAATTACAATCATTCCAATAAGTGTGATATGATATGTACTCAACAATCAACCTTTTTAGTAGTTGGTTCTCCTTTTCATAGATACCATGAAGGAAATCACTTGGAAGTACCTTATCTTTAAACAACTTTCAATTAGTGGGAAATGTAAATGTACATTGTCATTTACACATGCATAAAATCCCTTTTCATTGATGATTGTGTAACGAGATCATTAATATAGGGTACTTAATGGTTCAAAACCTTGGTAGTGTCAAGAAACACACATCTAACATATCATACATTGTTTTCAAGTTGTACAATAACATTTTTGTCCCTAGTTGGGTAGACATTGATCGATGCCTAAAGAAAGGGGTGGTGGAATCATATTTCAATATTTTGAAGAAGGTACCAATGCTATGAGAAGTAACCCTTGCTCATCTTATTAGAATGCATTTAAAAACATTCCCTCCATGGCATGTGTTAAGCCCTAATATTGGATCATTACCCCTTAATTGGGGCATATTATATTAGTAATGTTATTTTATTTATGTCGGCTTTAGGCCATTAGTTGTAATTATACCTCCTAGTC
>JZKD02S1580019.1:96053-123542 GCA_000966675.3 Picea glauca | reverse complement strand
AAGGAGGTTGCCCCCTCGAAGAGGCTTATTATCTGAAATTATCTCTTTTTCAAGGCGTTGAGTACTTTTTCTGAGGATTTTCTATGCTATATTGATATTTGGTTCTTAACAGCATGGGTTTCCAATAAAAAATCATCCATACTGGCCTTTATATTTTGTCTTCAACCCATGCATAATATTAAGTTACAAAGTGACATCTCAAATACTCAATACATAGACATATCAAATACACTATGCATGGCTTCAATGTTTATGAAATATGAGATTCAAAACTTAAGTATCATCTTCTCCACTTTACGATAAGTTAACAAATATATATCATAAATCGGTTAGCTATATTCCATTTCCATAATTTCATGAACAGATACAAAGTAAATATATGAATGCCTCTCCTCATATATGAAGTAAATATATAGCTATGTAAGTTGGAATATATATTATATAGGGTGGGGATGTGATTCTTTAAGGTCCAATTTGAGTGTGATGTTTGGGATAATGGAATAGTTTGTTATGAAAATGGTCATGTCTATTCATGAGAAGTGCAGTTTTGAAATTATTAGCATTGACTAAAAAACATGCTTATGGCGCTTGGGATAATGGAATAGTATGTCATAAAAATTATCATAACTATTTGTGAATAGATCAGTTTTGCAATTATCAATGTTGATTAAAAAACATATTTTATTGAATGTTTTGTTTTATATAATAATGAGGATGTCAAAATGAATTTTTCACATAGTTCATTGGTTAAATAATAAAGTTGATGTAAAAATATTTTATTAAAGGTGGACATTGAAATATTTTATTTATGGATGACATTGAAATATTTTTTTGTTATTAACAATTTTTTAAAATCCATGTGTAAACTCCATGTTTAGCACGAAAGGAATTACACATCTCCCTCATACTGGACTATACAAAGCGCCTCTCGGCACAATGAGAATGAAATTTGTACAGATCATACTAGTGACTCTAATATGATGCAACCGTTTAATAAGATAAAAGAAGGAAATCTTATTTCAAAATGATTATATAGAATTATTTATAATTTTATGAACCTTTCGAATACATCTAAATTTGATAGTAAATGAAAAACTTTGACTTGTTAAATAAAAACCTTCTCAAATGAAAAGAGAAGCAAGCCATTCCATGCATTTGGCCTATGAAAATGTTTCCATAGAAAATGTTTGTGTCACTTTTTCCTTAGGAATTGTTGTGGTGGTTGTAGGAATAAGTAACTCATGAATCTTAATAATGTTATACAAATCTTGTGGGTGGAGGAATAGGCACACCCACACTTCTCATGTATTTTCAATTAATTAACACTTCAAAAATTGGCGGAGGAATAGGCACATCCACACTTCTCATGTATTGTCAATGAATTAAGACTTCAACAATTACCCATGGAATGTTTAACTACTTGAAACTTTATTTTATCTGAAAGTCTCTCTTCTTCATGGGATATAATGTAGCATCGGGCCATAAGTTCTTTCATAAGGGTTGGACATTAATTTAAAGTCAACCTTGTTAGATACCTAATCCTTGGGATTCTGGTATAATTGTAAAGTTTTTGTAAATATGAATTTAGGAATACAAAGATTCATAGGCGAATGTCAAGAGTCATCAGACCTCTTGGAAGATGAAACCAAGATTCATATCTCAATGTATTTATGTATGGATCATGTTAATAAGCTTTTATATCCTGCGGATTTATTCAATCCTCAACCTATCAGTGGTATCAAATATTGGTTGGTATATTTGATAACTCCATTATCACTTGCACCTGCATGTCCTTTCAGAGGGCGTCTTGCGTGACAAATGTGTCGAGAAAAATGCATATTTCTTTCATTTTCATGAATATTTAATTATGGTGGTGCAATGCCCAAATTATTGATGTGTCCTTTTATTCCTTTCAGGGGAACCCACAACAACGGTACATTGTTTGAAGGCCCCACCAACTACAAAATGCCTTCCATAGATTCTGTCAACACCCAAAATTCAATGATCTCCTTGGTGCTTGATAGAAACCCTAAATCTAATCTAATCCGACCATTAGTCATTTTTTATCTCTCCCCGGGTTTTGTAGTTTGATGTTGGCTAAGATTGTCATTCATGTTGTCTATCTCTGTTTTGTAGCTTTTACAACCAGGACTTTATGTTTTTAATTTCAAAAAACATGTGAAAAGAGAAACATTGATAACAATATTAGGTCTCCAAGTTCATTATCTAAAATCTGACATAACCATTGCCACCACTATTGGAACCAAAAATATGGGAGGCACGATCAATGAATTCCAATTTTCTCTTGCTATTAGGATGCTCACATCTTCAAGATGCAACGTTATGAAAAATAGAAAAAATTGCAAGACAAAATTACTTTGATGATGAATACAATGATGAACAAAGAAATATCTATGGATCGATCCCTTCTTAATACAACATAGAGTACATTCCTAATAAAACCTAGAAGTGAAAGTATCAAAATGAGTGGAATCCATGCTTGTGGGTTGAAGAAATGGGAAGCTCTCATGTGATTTTTATCGGTCAATTTAATTATTTAAATTTTTGATCATTAAATTATCACCAGGGTGTTTGTAAACTTGTGAGATGTTGGAAAAATATATGTAGAACTAGGCATCTAAACTAAACTAATTCTATTAAATTCAAAAAGGAAAATCACTTAATAAGTCATTTCTAGGAGTCAAGATTAAACATCGAGGATAGATTCCGTTACAATATTTTACTTCCATAAAAAATGTTCATGCAACCATATAGTTCTCTCAATGATTCAAGAGACTCACGTAGCTTATAAAGCATCAAACTCAAAGAAAATAAAATTTTCAAAATTAAGTCCAAAAAACTCAGAGTTTAATCAAGGTCATGTAATCAAAGTGTAATCATAACCTATTAAGATTTTTGGTAGCAATCCACACCTAGTCAATGAAACACTTGAAGAAATTGAAAAGTAGAGTTTAAAATCATAAGGAATCACTCAAAAATTGAAATGAAATTAAATGAAACACAAACCAAGTACGTCATCCACAAGAATGCATCGATCAATCAAACTAGAATCAACAAGAATTGCACCTATCAAGCTACTAGTAACACTCTATCTATTCAATTCACTTTATAACAATTATAAGTGAGCACTTTCATGTAGGTAGGAGTCACAACGTTGCACAATCCAAAAGGAAACCAATGAGATATTAATTAATTCAGAAATTTGTTCAAATATTAGATTGCATTTACTTAACCCACAAACTACAATATTTTATTTCTCAATGGAAATGTTCTTGTAACTATTCTTTATGAAATCTATTCAATCATTTAAGCATTTTGTTACAGAGGATTCCAATTAGCAGACTAACCATATCTCCCTTGGATCTTCCCTTGATCCAAGACAAACAGAGGGGATATATTCTTATGGTTCTCCCTAGATCTAATTAGATGTATTTCCTTTTAACCAAGAAGGGTGTTGAACATACCTTTTGACCAAGAAGGGTGTTGAACATAACTATTCTTTATGAAATCTATTCAACCATTTCATCATTTTTTTACGGAGTATTCCAGTCAGCGGACTAACCATATCTCCATTGGATATTCCCTTGATCCAAGACAAACAAAGGGGATAGATTCGTATGGTTCTCCTTACATCTAATTAGATTTATTTCCTTTCAACCAAGAAGGGTTCCGAATATACCTTTCGACCAATGGTTGTCCTCGTGTATCCGGCTAATGTAGCTCTTGAGTTACAACTCCAACTCCTACAATCTACTTCCTGCACACAAGGAGACAAACAACTACCGATCTACTATTCTTCTAGTGTTAGGAAATTAAAATCTACTAGATCTATCTTGATCTATTCAATGTAAGATCAGATCTAACATATATAATTGAACATGAAAAATATTAAAGGGGATAACCAATTATCTATTAATGAATATAGAATAAATACATCAAAGCTTCATACCTTAGATGTTGATTCTTCCTCCTAGTTCCAGGTTCTCGATGTTCCTCCTTAGCCTCTTGAGATTCTCTCTATTATTCCAGCATAACCACTCTCCAAACTCTTCCTCTCCCATTCCCTTGATTTGGCCTCTTCTTATACGATTTTAGAAGCGATTGGAGATAGGCTTCATGACATGTGAATTAGGTGGATACAAGTCATGGATAGGTGGATACAAGTCATGGATAACTTTATAACATATGAACTAAGCAATTACAAGTTATATATAGGCTTGATGGCATGTGAACTAAGAAATTACAAGTCATGCACAAGTTTCATGCTTGATTATGAGATTTTTCCAACCTATTATAAATGTTTTCTCTATTGTGAGATTTTTTCTCAAGTTACATGCTCAATTATGAGCTTTTTCCAATTCACTATGAACTTTCTTTTCAATTATGAGTTTATTCTCAATTATGAAATTGTGACAAAAAAATTATTTCCTTGTGAAAGAATTATGAGAATTTTACCCAATTATGTAATTTTAGCCTCATAACATCTAAAAACATGCTTGCACAACCTATGGTGGAAAATTCAAGTATAACATATTCCCCCTAATGTGTGAGGTCATGAGAGGAACTTATGGCTGAAATACATTACGAAAATTCATGGTGATGAGTGGCATAATGAAGGAGCTCGGATATCAAGGAACCATTGAGCACCTGCAATCAGACATCAAGGATGAGAGCATATATAGACCATCCCCTAGGTAGAAATACTCAGAATCTGAAGAGCATTGATATGAAAAATCCTTAGATGCTTATTAATCTTTCAATACAAAAAAATCATCTACTTGATCTTTGAAATAAAATGGTCGCTTGACTGTATGCAAATTACATGTGAAAAAAACTTATCTAACCAATTCCACTTTAATGATAAAATGACTTGCAAATAATTGAACTTGAAATGAACAACAATAATGAAATCACATACACAAGTTGGAAAAATGGAGTTCACCCAATTTGGGCTACCTCTCCGGGTCCACTTTCAATAGAGACCTTCTTTTATTAATGCTCAAATTCGTGTGTTTTACAATGACCTTTTTCATATGTTGCCCAAATGAAGAAACATAGTGCATTGTTTAAGTCATTTCTAAAAATCATGCAAAATGAGTATAAATTTCTCGAAAATATGTGAAGGTACCCCTTGGGATGCTTTATGGTGTAGCCTCACAAATTTGGTACCCTCAGGGACAATTTAAGAGACTAAACTTTGCATTCATTAGTGTGTACAATCCTCAGTCCGTGTGCCCATTAAATAGGGCGTGGGCCCCTAATTGTCCTTCAAAAATCATGGCAGATGTCTAAATATAGTTTGGTGGGTTTCATAACCAAATCCAAAATTGTAGCGGATTTGGTTAAGTATATTGGAAATGTATGGTAGGTCATGGGTTCCATTCCCACCAACCATTGTATGTTTCGTTGGTTTTGTTATTGATTGTGACATATATAACCATATGTTGTATGGTTATAACTCATGCATGAAATATTTTTTATATCCCCCGGGTTTGATGGAACGATAAAATTACATGTGATATACCAAGGGCTAAGGGTCAAGGGCTTAGGCCCTCGACCCCTTTGTCGCTCATTTAACACTTAATGCAAATTTAAATATAAATGAATACATATATGATTAAGACTGATTGGCATGGTGTATTTACAATGGAGGTTATGTTAAGTCTTTTGGAGGTCATGGCTACAACCCCTTTCGACTCCCAAAAATTTATATATGTGTGTGTGTGTGTCTGTGTGTGTGTGTGTGTGTGTGTGTGTGTGTGTGAACCAAGATAGCCAATGGGAGGCTACCAAAATCTATCCTTAATGTTTCTAACCAATGGTGGGATTTAACACTAGCCTTCCAAATCATTAGAAAATTTCTTGCTTGGAAGGTGGGGATGGGCTCTTGATCGAGGTGGATATCAGTGGAAACCCACCTATTCCAACTGGTTGAAAACAGTTCGTTGGAAATTTACTATTTTTAGCAGTTTTTTGGTTCCTAAAATTATGGCGCCATTTTGAGGGCCTAAACAACCCTTTTTCATGATCGGGAACCTAAATGATGGCCAAAGGCTTTGATTGATCACCCAAAAATAATCTCCTCGTCGATACTTTTCCAACGAGCTATCTTGCGCCCCAAATGGAGATCGTATGCCAAAGTTACTCCCCTGGGAAGTTGATACACCAAACAGCCCAAAACGAGGTCCAAAAAATTGTTGGCTTTTCATCTTTCGAGGTTAGAGTTTTGGATTTTATTTATGTTGAGAAGTTATTTGTGTTTATGTTTATATATTCAATATATCTCTATTATATTATTGGATATATGATATATATCTATACATTTATTTATTATATACCTCTCTCATTCTATGTCGAAAATAATTTGGATCAGTGGTATCAGAGTAGGCTGCTCTTGGTCGTTTTTTAGTGCATGTCCCCGATCATGTTTGAGTAAAGAAAGTTGGTTCTAGAGCTTGTCTCTTTTGAGGAAAATCTCTCTCACACTCCCAAGTAACCCTCGATGGCGAAAGAAAATAAAAACGACGAAGCAAGAGATTCTATTAATCTCTTTCTTGAGCAAGCTCTTACGCAACATAGGGATGAAATGATGGAGAATTTTTCTCACATCCTTCAATGCCTGCCGATAAAAAAAGGTGGGTCTTCATCAAGTGACCACTTTGGAGGCACCTTTCCTTTCAAGGTACAAGTTAATTTTGATATTCTCAAATTTGAAGGACAAATAGATGTAGATGCCCTAGAAAAAGAGTTAAATCTGCTAGAAGGTTATTTCTTTGTTCACAATTTATCCGACAGGGAAAAGATCACCTTCGCACTCCTTAAGGCTCTCCCCCATGTCAAAAATTAGTGGGAAACTTATTGTGAGAAAAGTTACACAGAGGAGTCTGGAATATATGGGGCCTAGCACACCTGGGATTTTTTTGTGGATGCGGTCAAGGAACAATATTACCATATTGGTAACTATGATGACCAATACATGAGATGGACCACACTATGGAAAGAGAAGGGAAAAACAATTTTGAAGTACACAAATAATTTCCATACCTTGCACACCAAGCTCAATATCAAAGAATTCAAGCGGTATCTGGTTCTGAAATACCGTGGGGCTCTGCATAGGTACATCCAAACTGAAATGGATTTCCTAGACATCTCATCACTGTGAGATGCCTATCAATATGTTGTCAAAATCGAACTGAAATTTAGTCACCATAACAAATGGGAGTTCGGGTCTACAAATCCGTAACAACCAAAGTATGATAAATATGGCCCTAACAAACAGCCTCCCGAAAACCTGTCCAAGCCACAAGAAGAGAAGGGTAACAGAAAGATGAAGAAGGAAAATGGAAAGTGGTGTGATTTCCATAGAAGACCCTAGCATAACACTGATGAATTTCACTCAAAACAATCATTGGTGGTCGAGATCAAAGAAAATGAGCCAAACTATGATTTAGAAAATAATGGAAGAAGATTGTTCATCGACAAAGACCCCACTACTACTGTCGTGACCACAATAATTCAACTAAAAGAACCAGCATATCATGAAGAGGGGGGACACATTTTTCATTCACAGATGTGGGTGAGGAGGGGCCCCTTCCATTTTATTGTTGATAGCGGAATCCAAAAGATCCTCTTCTCAGCAAAGGTCATCAAGCAGTTGGAATTATCGACAACACCACACCTGCAACCATAAAACATTGGGTGGCTTCGCCAGGGATGAGATCTTCATGTTAGCCAGCAGTGTTGATTTTCATATGACATCCCCTTCAAGGATGAGGTATTATGTAATGTTTCCCTAGTGGATGTTTGTGATGTTCTTTTGGGCCAGCCATATATGTGGAAGCTCCATGTTATTTATGAGTCTTGACCTCGTAGTGTCATTGTTACTTTGGGGTATCATATCTATAGGATACCAGAGGTAGTTCCAACTATTGTCCCACCTAAAGAGTGTCACAAGGTAGTATCTCATACTACCAAATTTAGCTTCTTCACAGTCTGTTCTAAAGGTGAATAGAAGGACACTGCAACCACTGCAACCTCAGTCCAAGAACCTTCATTGGTCAAAAAGATTGAAGAAAAGAGAAAATATTCCTTTTTCACACAACAATTTCATTAGGTTCTTGAAAACCTCCCACAAACCAAGAAGCACAACTTATCCATCAAGGCAAAAAACTCACCAAGATTCAGATTCAACAAACACTTTCCCCTCTCCCCCAGGAACTCAACACAATGGAGACCATTTCATCCTAAGGAGGGAGGATTGATCCAGGTGGATATCGGTGGCCACCCACCTATTCCAAATGGATTAAAACACTTCATTGGTAATTTACTATTTTTAGCAGTTTTTTGGTTCCTAAAATTTGAGGGCCATTTTGAAGGCCTAAACGATGTTTTTTCGCGATTAGGCACCTCAAAAATGCGCATACTTTTTGTTTGATCTCCAAAAATGAAGCTCCTATTTGATACATTTCCAACGAGCTATGGTACGCCCTAGAAGAAGATCGTATTCCAAAGTTATGCCCCCGGGAAGTTGATACACCAAACTACCGAAAACGGGGTCTACAAAATTGTTGGATTTTTGTCTTCCGGGGTTAGATTTTTGGATTTTATTTATGCTAAAAAGGCCTTTGAAGCCTCATTGTAACAATTACTTTCTTGCAACTGAGTGTAGCCATCACATCTCTTCTCATAGATAAGCTACCACCATTCTAACGAGTCTTTCACTCTGTAATTTTACAGTTTTGTACATTTCACTCATTAATAGAAATTGTGTATTAATGTATCTTTGTGTTTATGGTTATATCTCTAATATATCTCTGTTATATTATTCAATATCTTATATATCCCTGTGCATTTCCTTACCATATCTCTGCTCTCATTTCATGGCGAAAATAATCCAGATCAGTGGTATCAGAGTAGGTTTCTCTTGGTCGTTTTTACGTGCATTTCCTCGACAAGGTCTGAGTATAGTAAGTTGGGTCTCAAGCTTGTCTCTCTTGAGTAAAATCGCTCTTGCATGCCCAAGAAATCCTCCATGGTGAAAGAAAATAAGAATTACGGAGCATAAGATTCTATTAATCTGTTGCTTGAGCAAGCTCTCACACAACAAAGGGACAAAATGATGGACATCCTTCAATATTTGTTGATAACAATAGGTGCATCTTCATCAAGAAGCCAATTTGGAGGCACCTTGCCTTTCAAGGTACAATTTAATTTTGATATTCCCATATTTGAAGGGAAAATAGATGCAGATGCCCTAGAAGAATGGTTAAATATGCTAGAAGGTTATTTATTCATTCACAATTTCTCTGACATGGAAAATATCACCTTCACACTCCTTAAGGCTCTCCCCCATGTCAAACATTGGTGGGAAACTTACTGGGAGAAAATTTCCATAGAGGAGTCTTGAATACATGGGTCGAGTCCACTTGGAATTTTTTTGTGGATGCGATCAAGGAACAATATTACCCTATTTGTAACTATGATGACCAATACATGATATGGACCACACTGCGTCAAGAGAGGAGAGAAACAGTGCCGCAGTGCAAGAGTTCACAGATAATTTCCATAACTTGCGCACCAAGCTAGGTATCAAAGACTTTGAGTGACATCTGGTTCTGAAATACCACATGGCACTGAATAGGTATATCCAAACCAAAATGAATTTCCTGGACATCTCATGAATGGGAGTTGCCTATTGATATGATGTCAAAATCGAACAGAAATTTAGGCACCAGAACAAATAGGAATTTGGGTCTGCGAATCCGCAACAACCAAAGTATGATAAAGACGACCCTAGCAAACAACCTCCTGAAAACCTGTCCAAGCCACAGGAAAATAAGGGTAACAGAAAGACGAAGAAGGACATTGGAAAGTGGTGCGATTTCCACAAAATACCCTAGCACAACATTGATGAATGTCTCTCAAAATAATCAATGGTGGTCGATATCAAATAAAAAGAGTCGAACCCTAATTCAAAATCTGATTTAGAAAAGAATGGATGAAGACATATCATTGACGCATACCCCATTGCTACTGTCGTGAGCACAATAATTCAACTAGAAGAACTAACAGATCTTGAATAGGCGGAGCACATTTTTCATTCACAAATTTGGGTGAAGGGGACCCCACTGCATTTTATTGTTGATAACAGAAGCGAGAAGAACCTCATCTCAGCAGAGGTCTTCAAACAGTTGGAATTTTTAACAACACCAGACCTGCAACCATACAACATCAGGTGGATTCGCTAGGGACAACATCGTCGTGTCAACCAACAGTTTTGATTGTCATACAACAACCAACCCTTCAAGGATGAGGTATTATGTGATGTTGCCCCACTGGATGTCTGTGATGTTCTTTTGGGCCAGCCATATATGTGCAACCACCATGTTATTTATGAGTCTCAACCCCGTAATGTCATTGTTACTCTAGGGGGTCATCTCTATAGGATACCATAGGTAGTTCCAACTACTGTCCCACCTAAATAGTGTCACAATGTAGTATCTCATACTACAAAATTCATCTTCTTCACAATTTGTTCAAAATTTGAGCATAAGGACGCTACAACGACTGTCGCCTCAGTCCAAGAACTTCCGCAGGTTGAAAATATTGAATCAAAGCACAAATATTCCTTCTACTCATAGTCATCTCATCAGGTTCTTGACAACCTCCCACAAGCTTGGCAGCGCAACTTCTCTAGCAAGACAAACAACTCACCAAGATTCAGATTCAACAAACGCTTTCCCCTCTCCCCTGGGAACTCAATGAAATGGAGACTATTTCTTTCTAAGGAGGGAGGATTGATCCAGGTGGATATCGGTGTCCACCCACCTATTCCAGCTGGCTCAAAACAGTTCATTGGAAATTTACTATTTTTAGTAGTTTCTCGGTTCCTAAATTTACGGTGCCATTTTGAGGGCCTAAATGATGTTTTTTTCGTGATCGGGCACCCCAACGATGGTCAAAGGCTCTGATTGAGACATTATAATTAATATCCTTATCAATACCTTTCCAATGAGCTATCATGTGCTTCAAACGGATATCCTAGGCCAAAGTTACGCCCTCGAGAAGTTGATACACTAAACTACCCAAAACAGGGTCCACAAAATTGTTGGCTTTTCATCTTCTAGGGTTAGAGTTTTGGATTTTATTTATGATAAAAAGGCCTTTGGAGCCTCATTTTAACAATCATCTTCTTGCAAATGAGTGTAGCCATCACATCTCTTCTCATATATAAGATGCCACAATTCTAGCAAGATCTTTGTGTCAGCCAACAATGTCGATTGTCATACGACATCCAACGCTTCAAGGATGAGGTATTATTTGATGTTTCCCCACTGGGTGTCTGTTATTTTATTTTGGGACTCAGTCCAAGTACCTTTACAGGTAAAAAATATTGAAGCAAATAAAAAATATTCCTTCTGTACATATTCATCTCATCAATTTCTCGACAACCTCCCACAAACCAAGCAGCGCAACATCTCCAGCAAGGCAAGCAGCTCACCAAAATTCAAATTCAAAAAAAACTTTCCCCTCTCCCCCGGTAACTCAACGCAATGGAAATCATTGATTCCTAAGGAGGTAGGATTTATCTAGGTGGATATCGTTGGCCACCCACCTATTCCAACTGACTCAAAAATGTTCGTTGCCAATTTACTATTTTTAGTAGTTTTTCATTTTGGGGCCATTTTGAGGGCCTAAACAACATTTTTCCATGATCAAACACCTCAATGATGGCCTATGACTTTTATTGAGCCCCCAAAATGAAGCTCCCCATCGATACCTTTCCAACGAGCTATCGTGTGCCCCAAACGAAAATAGTATGCCAAAGTTACGCCCCTGGGAAGTTGATACACCAAACTACCCAAAACTGGGACCACAAAATTGTTGGTTATTCATCTTCCAGGGTTAGAATTTTGGATTTTATTTATGTTAAAAATTCTTTTGGAGTCTCATTGTAACAATCATCTTCTTGTGAGTGAGCGTAGCCATCACATCTCTTCTAAGAGATAAGCTGCCACCATTCTAGAAATCTTTCACTCTATAATTTTACAGTTTTGTACATTTCACTCTTTAATAGAAAGTGTGTATTATTGTATCTCTGTGTTTATGGTTATATCTATGATATATCTCTATTATATTATTGGATATCTGATATATCTTTGTAAATTTCTTTATTATATATCTGCTCTCATTTCATGTCGAAAATAATCTGGATCAATGGTATCAAAGCATGTTGCTCTTGGTCGTTTTTCAGTGCATGTCCCTGACGAGGTCTGAGTATAGAAAGTTGGGTCTCGAGCTTGTCTCTCTTGAGGAAAATCGCTCTCACATGACAAACAAACCATCCATGGCAGAAGAAAATAAAAATGACAGAGAATAAAATTTTATTAATCTGTTGCTTGAGCAAGCTCTCACGCGACAGAGGGATGAAATGATGGATAATTTTTCCCACATCCTACAATACTTGCCGATAACAACAGACACTTCTTCATCAAGCGACCACTTTGGAGGCACATTTCCTTTCAAAGTACAAGTTAATTTTTGTATTCCCATATTTGAAGGATAGATAGATGTGGATGCCCTAGAAAAATGGTTAAATCTTCTATAATTTTTTTCTTTGTTCACAATTTCTCCGACAGGAAAAAGATCACCTTCACACTCCTTAAGGATATTATCGTACTAATCGATAGGTGCGTACACTAACAAATCTCCCTAGATCCACCTGGATCTAGAAAAAAACAGGACAGGACATGACTTTTTCCCTAGGTTATGACCATTGAATTAGCTAATAGGGAGGAACAAGTGACATACCTTAGTATCACTTCCTAGGGTCTCTGTTGCTCCTACTTCGCTCTGGTGCTCTCGTGAGGTCAAGACCAAGACAACAAAAACCAACCAAAGTGAAGATAGAAAAATATATTCAATCGTCAACTTATGTGTATGATCAAGGAATTACACAATAAAGTAAGAGTGACTTTATGGGAAAAGAACATGTCGTTGTATCATATTAATCGAAAGTAGAAGATACAACCTGATTGCCTTGATGTCACAAGATTCCTTTAGGTGGCTCTTGGCTCCAACACACACACTTTCTTGATCCTTGTATGAAGAAGAACTAATTCCTCTTGATAGACTTGCTAGAGTCTCCATGCTCCTATTCAGGCTAGGCTCTTCACACAATTCTTTCACCAATTCTCCAATTAATCTTGCTTAACCTTTTCCATGAGAATCCCATCAATATATAGGAGAGGATGAGATGGTTACTTGGATAAGAATGATCCCACAMTATCARGGAAACCAGTAAAAGGATAACCATTTGAATGCCAACCCATTCTTCTAGAAGATTCCCTTCTAGAACCATCGAGACTTCATCTTTTTCCAAGCTTGAGAGCAAGTTCGCACCCTAGCTATGTAGCATAGTGCAAGAAGTTATCACCCTAGCTGAAGGCAGCCTACGAGAATGGGTCATTCTCGCACCCTAGGATATAAGCAACTTGTGAACTCTCTTCAAAAATATGTTTTATGGGAAGAGATGTATGTCACTTTTCTCAGGAGAAAGTTCTTATTAGGAGCCCGAGTACACCATCATCAATACATCATCAATATGACCAAAATCACGGGTAACAGAATGCCCCCCAAAGTATGAGGCCGGAATCACTGACAGTCGAAATACTTTGTAAACTGCGTGTGTGTGTTAGAAATCAAGAGCGCACCTAATCGAAAACCTGCAAACAACCAAGCATCTGCAGAATATCATATTAATTCTGAGGTAGGCATTCCCATACTCAGATCACAGACGGATGACATTATAAGCATAGGTCATGGCCACCAATCATACACTGTGGATCCATGCTGTCAAAATATAGCATAGCCACCAGGAATACACTGTGGATCTATGCGAGAAAATTCGAATTGAGACGACATATCCACGAGACATACAAAGTGGATCTATGTGTTGTAGATTATACATATTCCATCGTAACCTAGACAAAGAGATGATATCCAAGGTCTTCAATCCCGTCACCCAAAAGTATGAATCTAACCATGTGATTACATGTGTTGAAGTCGAACATGGCAGAAACCACTTGATTACTGGTCATTGATGAAACCGTTAACAAGTGCGAGGGAAATCACCATTAATGTCAATGATTCCCAAGGTACACTAGTACAATCCACCAAATGTGAATGAATGAGTTGAGGTCGAACATCCGACAGAATATTTCGATCAGGGGTCAATGATGTAAACCCACTTTCAAAAGCGAGGAAACCTGCCATTGAGGCATGCAAGTTCCAAGGTACCAAAGAATTTCTAAGTCTTGTTTCCAGAAAATGAGTTGAAGTCGACGGAACAAAACTTGTCACAGGAGGGCCTTGATGTATCCCCCATCAATGACACGAAATGAGTAACATATTTTGAAGGTGAAACAGAGTATGATGTAAGTTGGACTAGACACAGGGAAGGTTGACGCAGAGAGAATGGACAACTACAGATGGCCGACTCAATAGAGGTTTCATATGAACTTCTCTTGAACATATGAATGACATGACCGGTGATTTGACAACATTGACTCAGAGACGACGCAGGGTATGACCTTGTAGAAAATCGAATGAGAAAGAAATGGATTTCCCAAACTGGCTTCAAATAATGAATAGGGGGGTGTCATGTTCAATAGCGACACTTACTGCCAATTGATATGAATACGAGAACACATCCCTTTCCTAAATTTTCCCCCACCATTTCTGGCGAGTACCTCTTTATTTTTACGCAAGTTTGAGGAGGATAACATATGCTTGTTGATATAAGCTCATCCTTCGGATGATTCCTTTGGAGTATGTTTAACGAACCCTAGGAAGGAGTGGTTCGGTCCCATTGCAGGTATGTCGATGTTTGTTTAATGAGTCCAAAGATAGAAAACTCGAAGGTTTTTCATGATTATAGAGTCTGGAAAAACACTTAAAAGAGAACTCTCTCAGTTCCTTTTTCATAAAATAGTCCGATGAGACCGAAAAAGAGATAAATTATCGCCCAACAGATGCTTTCTTCAAATACTTTAACGAGCGTGAAAATAGCAAGGTCGCTCGTCTATCTTTTTATGTTTAGAGAGTCTGAAAAGAGATTAAAGGAGACTCCAAGGGGGTTCATTTTTCGTATAACCTTGTTGAGCCCAAAAAAGTGATAAAAGTGTGCTCGATCACGTTCTCATGTATTTTTGAGCGTGAGAACGGACAAAGACCAAGCTCGAGGTTTTGTACAAAAACCATAAAAAACAATAAAAACATGTGATGAAGAAGAAAAAATATCCGCGTCCCTGTGCATGAAAATCAAAGTCGTTACGCCTGCAAAAGTTATACTCAAAAGGGCATTAGGCATTAGGTTTTAATAAATAAACTATTATAAAATCCAATAACATGGTAAAAGTAAATATAAAGGGGTAAAAACTCTTTTTACCATAACCATTTTAACTTTACCAACATTTGAGCCCAAAAACCCCTCTTTTACCCTTGAACTTCGACATTCGATTGCGGGAGTTACGAGCATCCATTCGACGAACCGTCAGCGGCAGTGAGGTAAGATCCTTGTCCTCTACCTTTTCATGGTTTAATTTTTCATTTTCATTGGAAAAAAACACAGTTTTGAGTTTGTTTTGGGGGCTAAAGTCGCGCTCAACCATTCTCGCAGGCCATCCACACGGGACCCGCGAGAATGGGTCATTCTCGCAGGTGACCCCAAAGAGACCTGCGAGAACCTCGCACTGTACCTAAAGGGAACCTGCGAGAACCGCAAAGTGTAAAAAAGTTTTTAAAGTTTTGCTCAATGAAAAGATACCAAGTGTTGAATAGAGTTATTAACTGTCTTCTTATGCTTCTTATGCAGGTATTTGGCCATCACCATGGTTCTAGAATGGTGTGAAAGGGAGCACGAAGAAGATAATGCCATTGTTGGAAATCATCTGGCCGCCATTGCCACTTTACGAGACTGTGGTCTTCTGAAGTTATTTCGTATCCCGGGCATGAGGGCCAAAGTCAGGTTATTGGAGTACCTTATGCATATGTGGGATCCCGATCAACAAGTATTCCATGTAGGGGTACACACATTGTCCTTGGATATTGATGACATTTACTTCTTGACAAGACTGTCACAGTGTGGGTACCACGTGAGCTTGACTGGTAGCAGAGGTGGTGGGCTTCCTATGAGTGAGTACTGCCATTTGCACTGTGTTCCAGAGGTAGAGAGGAGCAAAGGGAAATTAGTTATTTGGGGAGTGCGGGATTTGACCCTCCGCACTATTTTGTTCACCATTGCTCGTATGGCTGGGAGCTCCGCTCCTCACATGGCTCTCTAGAGCTACTTTCAGTATGCCATAGAGTGTACTGAGCCTTAGGTTTTTAACTGGGCAGACGCAGTGCTTCGTAGCATGAAGAGGCAGTTGACCAAATGCAGCAAGGCAACTTGAAGCAATTTGGGTATGGGTATTTGTTAGTGTCCTTCTTCCTTGAGAGGGTTCCCTTGCTGAGGCTGCAAGTTGAGTGGGATTTACCGTCTCCAACAGATCCAAGAATGCTGAGATGGTGTCAACTCATGGCCCGGCACGTAGCTGGACCAATTATCAAATATGATGATACCTTCTTCAACTGGTTGTGACCAAAGATGTTGATGGTCGATGATTATGCTTATGTCGAGTTGGATTTCCGAGGAGATCCAGACTTGGTCCTACCCGAGGGTGCTCAGTGGGGGGAACTTGGTAAGAAGTACACAATTTTTTTCTTTTTAAATGTTTTTGTGAATTTTATCATATGCAAATGTTTTTTAATATTCATCCTGTTAGATCCCAAAATGAACCCGTCCCTTTGGTCACATTTTGTGGCAGATAGCATGGCTATTGGTAGTTTCCTCAATTTATTTTTGAGTTTTTCTAGTTGCAAAACGTAGGTTTTGGTTTTTGTTTTAGAAAATAATATGTCCCATTAAAGTCTTCTTTTCAAAATTTTCATAATTCACTTTCAACAGCTAACGTGGGTCCAAAAGATGAGTGTTAGCTGGGGAAAGTGGCGACTTTCAACAGTTAAGGAGTGCCTTTCATAGGTCTGTGAACTGTTGAAAGTGTTGAATTCCAAAATATCCAAAAAAGCAGTGTTGCGGGTCGTGTGTTGTTGAATGTGCAGACTTTCCACAGCTACGGAGCAGTTCTTCCAAGGTCGTGCGCTGGTGAAAGTGATAATTTTCTACAGATGAGGGGCGTTTTCCACGGGCCGTTGGTTGGAGGAAGCGGGAATCACGTGCGCTTATCCACGTTTCAAAATCAAATCATGATATGATCGAATCATGCCATGCGATCATAAGGATGTGCTGGGGAAAGTGGGTAATCATTTAAACTCGAGTTCCACATCCCAGTCAGATTACATCTCGGATCCGGCTCAGAAACTCACGCTCCACAATCATGGCATCAGGGATGGCAAGTTTGAATTCAGTGGTGCAGGTACAGAGGTTGTACTGTCAGCCTGACAACATCAAATCAGATCATTGTTTCCATATCACACATTGTTCACAGAGGTATGTTAAAGTTTCAAATCTTTTAAAACAGAGTCGACTCCCGAAGTGCTTTCAACACCGCAGAACCTCAGCTTGAACAACATTTGCAGGGGTTAATATACATAATTGTTGGGATTTTCGAGTTACAGAATGGCGAGGAGACATAGTGGTTCTCTACTCAGGAGAGAGCTGGATAGCCTGTCTTTTTTACAGACACATCCCGAAGTCCAGAGACATTTTTCAAACACAGGGTGTATTGAATTCGTTGAGAGGTTGCAAAATGGTTGCCACCAGTGTACAACAGAATCTTTTGCGAAGACTTTCAATGGGAACAAAGCTCGTGTTGGGTCCATGGAAATTAGAGTATATTAAGCTTCCATTGCTGTAGCAACAAGCCTACCAAGAACGGGCCAGAGCTGGTTTAAAACCACTGCTCCCAAAAATTTGGATTTCAGAGCTTATTTGAAAGAGGAGTTCAGGCACAAGGCATGGAAAAAGGGTATGATGGTTTCCCATCTAGAAGAAGAATGGAAGGATATGTTCAGAGGAATCCAACTGTACATTACCTCGGAGGGCAGGTATGATAAACTTATGATGTATCACTTCAAACTCTTGGACCATTTCACAGGCAAGACTCCCCTCAATTTACCTTTTTTCCTACATAAAAGTTTGACTAAGGTTTGCAAGAAGATTAGGGCTCAACCCTTGAGCATGAAAAGTACTATGTTCCACTTTGGCCTCATAAAATTAATCATCCTGGAGGAATTAAAACAGCAGGGAAGGAGCTGGGATCATTTTCTATTCTGGGAGGGTTTTGAAACATGGACTCAGAATCAAAGCAACAAGATCAATGCCCTGTCACCAAAAGTCCTGAGCAATCAACTGAGTGTGCACAAAACTATGAGACCTTCACTCATACAAAAGAAGGAGAAACATCAAAAAGCTCCAAGTCAAAGAAGTCTCAGAAAATCAAGCATCTGAAAGAGGTAATCGCTCAGCAAGAGGTTTTGGAACGGGTAATCAAAGGAAGGTATAAGAAGTTGTCTGAGAACTTAGAAAAAACAAATGCTGCACTTGAGAGATTGGATAAGGAAAGTGCTAAAGAGAAGAAGAGAAAGAAAAAACTCACCAAAGATTACAATAGTCTGTGGTGGCTTGCCAAACGCCTTAAAAGGCAGATAAGAAGATTGAAACAAAAGCAAAGACAAAAATCCCATCCAGACCTGAAGGTACTTGCTCAAGTCGCTGTTAATATGCAAGGTGAAAAACCGGAGGCACATTGAGTTTTGATGAAATCAAAATTTTGAAGGTGAAAACTCGTTTTGAGTGCAATCAGAGCTTTCACTAGCGCAAAGCGATATTTTATGACCCGTTAGCTATTGAAAGTGGCGACTTTCAACAGCTAACCTGCGGAATATTAAACGAGTTAGTTGTTGAAAACTGGAAAAGTGTTTTTTGAAGCCAAGAAAAAAACAGATCATTTTGAACAGGTTATGAAGGAGTTCCAGAGTATCAATGGACTATCAGATCGCATGCAAAGGGCTCAACATCGGAGGTTCGAGAGAATTTTGGCAACCACATGCAAAACCATTTCCTCAAAAATCGACCATGAACGTTGGGGAGATCCAACTGTCAAGACAGGTGTCCTCCCATTCTTCATCACATTGCAGATACCAGGAGCTGAAGGATGCAGATGGAAAATTTTGGAGATTGAAGACAGTTCGAGTTCTAAGTTTAGTTGTTAAGACTTTATTTTTAAGTTGTTGAGATAGATTTGATTTGTTTTTATTAAATACAGATCCATGTTTTTAGGATCTGTAAAATTGTTTGTAAGAGGCTATACATGCCTATTTTTGATATGAAACAAGGGTTCAAACTGGGAGATATTTCATGCCATTGTATAGACTCTTTTTGCAGAAATAAAGTGGAGTTTCCTTTCATTTGCAATACGAGAATTGTTTATCTTTCATTCTCTGTTCTTTAATTTCAGTTTATTTTAGTTCATAAAGACTGTTACCTCTTTGTTGAAATCATAGGCTTGAAATTAAAGGATTCCTTGCTATCTTGTATTAGGCCCTACTTTCACTTGTATTGGGAAATCAAGAATAGTATTCTCCATCCTCTCTTTCAATTATTTGATCTGGTTATTGTTTACTGAAAGCACTGTATCTTTAGATGTGTGATGAGTTGTTTCTTATACAAATCATTGAAGACCCCATTGTCCCAAACACATAAAAACCATTATTTCTAAGTTACCATGCATCATTAGCCTACAACCCTAAGGAGTTTCTTGGAGTGATAACAAATTGGCGCCGTTGCCGGGGAGACGGAATTCAAGCTCTGCTTTCCTGGGATACGACACAGAGCTGATATTTGATGATAGACAAAGATTTGACACTTTTAGTTGGTTGTAATCATCTATCTGGCGACTCCACAAGTTTATCGTCGTTCCTAAGAGGATCAGTACTAGGGAAAATCCTCAAGAATCACTGATCACACCAGTGTCCAATCCAGAATCAATTCTCAGAAAAGGAAAGACGATTCAAGGTCAAACTTCAGCAGCACATCCAAAAGGTAATCCTCTCTTCAGTTCTGGAAAATCTACTGCAGAAAAAGTTGAGTTATTTTCAGAGAACACTGATGATAAAACAACTGTAAATACTGTAGAAGAACAAACTCTTTTTGATCAACAGAAAAATCCTAGTGATAAAAAATTGATAGACTATAATTTGATTGAAAAAACTTTAGAAAGAAGACACAGTTATTCTTCCCTTGAATCTTTCCATTCTCAGCAACAAGAAGACCACTTGAACATTTATGCTAGCCTCCTTGCTCTTGAACATCTCCTCCAAGAGCTATCTTCTAAGGGTGAAGAAAATTTAGCTGGCCAACTTGCAAATTTTTACAGAGCCTCTTATCAGACCTCTTTCTCATTGGAAGATTCACCTCTTTCACATTCCTCCAGTGTTGAAGACTTGAAGAAGAAACTATCATTTTCCCCACCTCTAACAGTCATGGCTACACCACCTCCTCCTTTGACTAAGATGCAACAAATCCTAGCTGCTAGGTATGCACCACTCTTATTGCCGAAGGTGATGTGTCCACTGAAGAACATATTGAGGCCTTTTACAGTTATGCAGAGAACCTTAATATTGAACAAGAAGATGTTTGGACATGAGTCTTTGTCCAAAGCCTAGATGGCCATGCTAGGAAATGGTTTAAAGAACTCCCTGCTGGTTCCATTGCCGAAATCGAGCAATTGGATGAGATATTCCTGAAACATTGGGGAGACAGAAGAGATTTTGTCTACTACATCACAGAGTTCGGAAACTTGTGGAAACAAAGTAATGAGTCGGTCTCTGATTTCACTAAAAGGTTTAACCGGATGTATGGAAAAATACCAGCTGAGATAAAACCATCAGATGATTCTACCAAGATCACATATTCTGATGATTTTGATTTAGATTTATGTTTACTGTTGAGAGAAAGGAGGTCACCAACATTATCCCTCATGCAAGATGTTTCCCTTATCCCTCTACCAAGAATGGAAGGAGTTGTTCAAAGGCATCCAACTGTACATTACCTCAGAGGGTAGGTATGATAAACTTATGATGTATCACTTCAAACTCTTGGACCATTTCACAGGCAAGACTCCCCTCAATTTACCTTTTTTCCTACATAAAAGTTTGACTAAGGTTTGCAAGAAGATTAGGGCTCAACCCTTGAGCATGAAAAGTACTTTGTGCCACTTCGGCCTCATAAAATTAATCATCTTGGAGGAATTAAAATAGCAGAGAAGGAGATGGGATCATTTTCTATTCTGGGAGGGTTTTGAAACACAGACTCAGAATCAAAGCAACAAGATCAATGCCCTGTCACCAAAAGTCCTGAGCAATCAACTAAGTGTGCAAAAAACTATGAGACCTTCACTCATACAGAAGAAGGAGAAACATCAAAAATCTCCAAGTCAAAGACGTCTCAGAAAATCAAGCATCTGAAAGAGGTAATCGCTCAGCAAGAGGTTTTGGAATGGGTAATCAAAGGAAGGTATAAGAAGTTGTCTGAGAACTTCGAAAAAACAAATGCTGCACTTGAGAGATTGACTAAGGAAAGTGTTAAAGAGAAGAAGAGAAAGAAAAAACTCACCAAAGATTACAATAGTCTGTGGTGGCTTGCCAAACGCCTTAAAAGGCAGATAAGAAGATTGAAACAAAAGAAAAGACAAAAATCCCATCCAGACCTGAAGGTACTTGCTCAAGTCGTTGTTAATATGCAAGGTGAAAAATCGGAGGCACACTGAGTTTTGATGAAATCAAAATTTTGAAGGTGAAAACTCATTTTGAGCGCAATCAGGGCTTTCACCAGCGCAGAGTGATATTTTATGACTCATTAGCTATTGAAAGTGGCGACTTTCAACAGCTAACCTGCGGAATATTAAACGAGTTAGCTGTTGAAAGATGGAAAAGTGTTTTTTGAAGCCAAGAACAAAACAAATCATTTTGAACAGGTTATGAAGGAGTTCCAGAGTATCAATGGACTATCAGATCGCATGCAAAGGGCTCAGCATCAGAGGTTTGAGAGAATTTTGGCAACCACATGCAAAACCATTTCCTCAAAAATCGACCATGAATGTTGGGGAGATCCAATTGTCAAGACGGGTGTCCTGCCATTCTTCATCAAATTGCAGATACCAGGAGCTGAAGGATGCAGATGGCGAATTTTGGAGATTGAAGACAGTTCGAGTTCTAAGTTTTGTTGTTAAGACTTTATTTTTAAGTTGTTGAGATAGATTTGAGTTGTTTTTATTAAATACAAATCCATGTTTTTAGGATCTGTAAAACTGTTTGTAAGAGGCTATAAATGCCTATTTTTGATATGAAACAAGGGTTCAAACTGGGAGATATTTCATGCCATTGTATAGACTCTTTTTGCAGAAATAAAGTGGAGTTTCCTTTCGTTTGCAATACCATAATTGTTCATCTTTCATTCTCTGTACTTTAATTTCAGTTTATTTTAGTTCATAAAGACTGTTACCTCTTTGTTGAACTCATAGGCTTGAAAGTAAAGGATTCTTTCCTATCTTGTATTAGGCCCTACTTTCACTTGTATTGGCAAATCAAGAATAGTATTCTCCATCCTCTCTTTCAAGTATTTGATCTGGTTATTGTTTACTGAAAGAACTATATCTTTAGATGTGTGATGAGTTGTTTCTTATACAAAACATTGAATACCCCATTGTCCCAAACACATAAAAACCATTATTTCTAAGTTACCAAGCATCCTTAGCCTACAACCCTAAGGAGTTTCTTGGAGTGATAACACATCCAAGGTCTAAATACAAAATTATTTTTTGATGACACAGATGTGGGACCTTATCGACCTCCTGGTACTTCTCCTACTCAGCGACGAGGAGAGGTGGCGCCAGTGCCACGATGGGACGCCGAAGATTATGAAGCGGTGGAACAAAACCTAGAGGGTTTGACAGCGGACATTCCGGACATGCCCCTTGGAGAGGTTCCACGACGTTATCAGCGTCATATAGTAGGAGTGTCAGAGTCCATTGGCCTACTACTTCGTAGGGTTGCTCGGGCAGTCATGTGTTACCATGAACGCCATCCATTACGTCACTTTGTAGAAGCTATCAGCTTCATATTTTGAAATTTTGGTCCTCGGAAAAAACTTTTTGTAAAAACTCTTTTGATCGTTATATATACATATGGCTTCTACCGGTTTATCTTGTGTTGTGTGAAAATTGATGTGATTGATTTATAAATGATCCAAATGTCTTTCTAATACATAGTTATCCAATGCATCAGTTAATGTATTTAGACGTCTAGGAATATGTTGATATTCAATATAATCGAAATAACGTTCCAAGAGGCGAATTCGCAAATACACCCGTAACAAAGTAGGACTTCGAATAGTATAGACATTACTTAACTGTAGTACTACAAGCTGTAAATCAAGTCACACAACCAAATGACAGATTCCGAGAGAGATAGCATCAATCAAAAATTCGATAACGATGCTATACTCTGCAATATTGTTGGTCGCACGACCGAGACACACACCTCATAAGGAGACAAGTTCGTTTGTAGGGGCATAAATTGCCCATGCAATGGAAGTAAGGTTTTGAGTACTACGGCTAGCACCATCAGCGAAGCCAATGTAGGGTAGCGAAGACTCCGACATCTAGAAATCAATCACAACGTCACATAAGGGAAGAGACTGGATAACGACAAAAGTAAGCTATAGTAACACAGAAGAAGTATGATACAATAAAAATACAATTACTCATGCACATGTGATCTTATGCATAGTACTTCTTCAAGTACAACCCATTTCTGGGTTCACTCAAAGGGATAGCATTGTAATCTACTAACTCATAAGCCCCTTTTCCCAAAACTCGTCTAATGATATAAGGACCTCGCCACATGGGTTCGAATTTTCCATCTCCTAGCATATCTCGATCTTGTTCATAGAGGAGAACGAGATCTCCTTCGGAGAAAACGCGAGGCTTGACATGTTTGTCGTATTGGGCCTTGACGCGGTTTTTATGGGCTTCTATGACTAGGGTAGCATCGTGTCAATTTTCGTCTAATCGCATAAGATACAATAGATGCTCTTCCTCAGCGGAAGTGTTTGGTAGGAGTTCAACAGCTAGTTTTAAAGAGGGTATCTCGCATTCAATCAGGAGAATGGCTTCCAAACCATAGACTAACTGGAAAGGTGTAAACCCAGTAGCAGACTTGACGGATGTCCGGTAAGCCCACAATGCCGAGAACAACATTGTGTGCCAACTTGTTTTGTGAATCCCTATCATTTGTCGGAGCATATTTATGAGAACTTTGTTAATTGCTTCGACTTGGCCATTGGCTTGTGGGTAATAGGGCGTTGAGTTTTCATGGTGAAGACCCAACTTTTCAGTAAGTTCAGACATCATGAAGTTTCTAAAGTGGCTACTATGATCAGTGACGATAGCCTAGGGGACACCAAAACGAGCTATGATGTGATTAAAAATGAATAATGTTGTGGTCTTTCCAGTGTTTTCAAATGTCGGCATCACTTCGGCCCATTTCGTAAAGTAATCTATGGCTACAATAATGTATCCATGCCCCCCGGCCGAGTGGGGGTGACATGCCATGAAATTGATGCCCCATTTCGCAAAGGGACCAACAGAGACCACATGGTGAAGAGGAGCGACATGTGACCGTATATTATGATTATAGGTTTGGCAAGCATGGCATTTTTGAATGGCGATGATGCAGTCGTTAAATAAAGAAGGCCAAAAATACCCTGCTCGTAAGATCTTCTGGGCAGTAGCATACCCAGACATATGACCACCACAGGCTCCAGAATGGCAGTCATTCAGAGCTTTCTCAGCTTTTTCAAACATTAGGCAGCGTCGAAAAACTGAGTCAATCCCCCGACGATAAAGAGTATCCTTGAGGATAATATATTGACGGGCTTGGTAGCGTATTCGACGTCGGTCAGTACTAGACAAAGTTGGTCGGAAATTCTGGGTTTGGAGATATATGATGATATCACCATACCAAAGATCATCAGTGCTGATAAGGAAAAGGGATTCATCTGCTAATGAATCAGCTGCTACATTTTCCGTTTCAGAATAGGGAAAGTTGCATATCAACTCAACAAACACTAAGGACTTCTTGGACTTGGAACGTTCGAATTCCAAGTCAAACTCCTGGAGTATCACGATACATTTGGAGTATTTTCCCCCTAGCAATTGATGTGTGAGAATGTGTTGCATAGGGTTGCAGTTAGAAATCATTGTAGTCTTGTGAGAGAGGATATAGTGTCGGAAGCGTTGGACGGCTTGGACAACTGCCAAGGCCAGTTTTTCGACATGTAAATACTTGGTTTCGGTAGGCGTTAGACTTCGAATCAAGTAATAGATAACATGTTCGTCATTAGCATCATCCTCTTGGATGAGAACCATACCAATGGTGTAATCCGAGGTGGCAAGGTAGAGGAAATAATCGCGACTGTAATCGGGGGGAAGGAGAAGTGGAGCACGTGTTAGGGACAATTTCAAAGATTCGAAAGCATTGTTTGCGATGGTGTCCCATACAAACTCAGACCCCTTTTTGAGGAGATGCGTAAATCCACGGGTTATCTCAGCGTAATTTGGGATAAAACGACGAAGAAATTTTTCTTTCCCCTGCAAACTTTGTAACTGGCGAAGTGTAGAAGGAGGAGGTAGATTAAGGATCGCCTCAACCTTTAAAGGATCTACCCCGATCCCTTGACGCGAAACAATAAAACCTAGAAGTCGGTTGGATTCCATGCAGAAAACACACTTGTGAGGATTCAAACGGATACGGTAAAATCGACAGCGGACGAAAATAGCTCGGAGGTGGGTTGGATGATCGACTCGGCTCATTGAGTGAGCGGGTAAATCTTCCAGATATGGTTGAACAATGTGCTTGATATCATGGAAGGCATAAGACATAGCGCGTTGAAAAGTTGCACCAACGTTCTTGAGACCGAAAGGGAGTTTTCGATAGGCAAAAGTACCCCAAGGAAAAATAAAAGTAGTTTTATGTTGATCCTCGGGAACAATGTTGATTTGATTATACTTGGAGAAACCATCCATCAGAGAGAAGATTTCACTTCTGTCACAATCGTTGACAATCTGATCGACGAAGGGGGTAGGAAAGTTGTCTTTGGGACAAGTTTTTTTGATATCCCTATAATCAACGCATACATGAATTGTGCCTTGTTTCTTGTCGATCGAGACAAGATTGGAAACCCAGTCAGTGAGGGCCACCAGGTAAATAAAGTCGTCTTTGAGAAGTTTCTTGACTTCGAGCTTGATAGCAGCCGCTTTAGGTGGGTGAACTGGACGAAGGCGTTGCCGGATGGGTTTAGCGTCAGGGTATGTCTTGATCTCATGTATCACAATGTCGAGGTCGATACCCGACATATCTTCGTAGCTCCAGGCGAAGATGTCACGGAACTCTTTGAAAAGGGACGTGTAGGTGATGATTTCGTCAGGGGAACACGAAGCTCTGATGTGCACATTTTCGATGAGTCAAGGTTTGATGGATATGTCGAGGGGAATAGTGGGCAAGATATTTCTTAAGTTCCCTTTGGAAAACACATCGTGTGTGGACTCGGGAATGGTTGAGATTGTTGAGTGCATTTTTGTGCTTCCATTTTGCTCTATAAACCATACTTTTGCCTCTTTATCTATCCATTTTTCCTTCATTTCATTCCACATTTTCCATGAAACAACCTATGCAAGGTATATTTGTCATTCTTTAGCTTAAGAATTGAGTTTTCTAAATTTTAGCATTAAAATTGAAAATTTATTAGAAATTACAGGATTTGACCAAATCCCATAAGAGCTTTGTGGTTTGTATACTTCCAGGACACCTGGGAGAAATATAACACTTGGGTTGTGTTCCTGGATGTACAAGTATGGAGAATGAGCTATCAGATTCGAAATCTGAGCCTTCCAGATGTCTGGTCAACGCTGGTCAAATAGGGCCACTTCAACAGAAAATGCCCTGTTTCAGCCTTAAATCTTGGACAGTTTTGGATTTCATGGGATTTTGACCATATATTGTGGATCTAAAGGAGGAATTCGACCCTCCTAGGATATTGTGGATCAAATTATGATATTTAGGATACATTTTAGCATTTTTGGTTTTAAGACTCTTGTATAAATACTCTTAAGCTTAAACTAGTAAGACAATCTTGATATGAATGAAGAAACTTGAGAATTTGCACTCTTGAAGCTCAGCTCTGTGTTTTTTTCATGTGAATGCTTATGGTGATTTGAATGCTACTGGAGTTATTTCTTAACTGAGTCAACTCAAGTGTACCAGGGAAGCATTGGAGGGCCCCCATTGCCAACTAGTACACTCTTTCCTTGTGTTCTTTTTCAAGTACATGTTTTAGATCAGATCTTT
>JZKD02S1580019.1:57950-79696 GCA_000966675.3 Picea glauca | reverse complement strand
ACCAATTCTCCAATTAATATTGCTTAACCTTTTCCATGAGAATCCCATCAATATATAGGAGAGGATGAGATGGTTACTTGGATAAGAATGATCCCACAATATCAGGGAAACCAGTCAAAGGATAACCATTCGAATGCCAACCCATTCTTCTAGAAGATTCCCTTCTAGAACCATCGAGACTTCATCTTTTTCCAATCTTGAGAGCAAGTTTGCACCCTAGCTATGTAGCATAGTGTGAGAAGTTCGCACCCTAGCTGAAGGCAGCCTACGATAATGGGTCATTCTTGCACCCTAGGATATAAACAACCTGCGAACTCTCTTCAAAAATATGTTTTCTGGGAAGAGATGAATGTCACTTTTCTCAAGAGAAAGTTCTTATTAGGAGCCTGAGTACACCATCATCAATACATCATCAATATGACCAAAATTATGGGTAACAAAGGCTCTCCCCATGGAAAATGTTGGTGGGAAACTTACTGGGAGAAAATTTCCACATAGGAGTCTGGAACATATGCGGTTAAGCCCACTTGGGATTTTTTTGTGGATGCAGTCAAGGAACAATATTACCCTGTTGGTAACTATGATGACCAATAAATGATATGGACCACACTGCAGCAAGAGAGGGGCCAAACATTGTCGTAGTTCACAAATAATTTCTATACCTTGCACACCAATTTGGGTATCAAAGTGTCTGAGGGACATCTAGTTCTGAAATAGCGCGGGGCTATGCATAGGTACATCCAAAACGAAATGGATTTCCTAGACATATCATCACTAGGAGCTGCCTATAATCACTGGGAGATGCCTATAAAAATGTTTTCAACATCGAACAAAAATTTAGGCACCAAAACAAATGGGAGTTCAGGTATGTAAATCCGCAACAACCAAAGTAGGATAAAGATGACCCTACAAAAAATCCTCCTGAAAACCCGTCCAAGCCACATGATAATAAGGGTAATGGAAAAACGAAGAAGGACATTGGAAAGTGGTGATATTTCCACAAAATCCCTTGACACAACACTGATGATTGTCACTCAAAACAATCATTGGTGGTTGAGATCAAAGAAAAGGAGCTGAACCCCGATTCAGAATTTGATTCAGAAAATAATGGAAGAAGTCAGATTATCGACACAGACCCCACTGCTATTTTCATGACCACAACAATTCAACTAGAAGAACCATCAGATCCTGAAGAGGGGGAGTGCCTTTTTCATTCACATATGTGGGTGAAGGGGACCCTGTTGCATTTTGTTGTTGATAGTTGAAGCCAGAAAAAACTTATCTCAGCAGAGGTTTTCAAAAATTTGGGATTGCTTACAACACCACACCCGCGACCATACACCATCAGGTGGCTTCTTTGGGGACAATTTCTCTATGTCAACCAGTAGTGTCGATTGTCATACAACATCTAGCCCTTAAAGGATGAAGTATTATGTGATGTTTCCCCACTGGATGTCTGCGATGTTATTTTGGCCCAGCCATATATGTGAAAGCACCATGCTATTTATGAGTCTTGACCTCGTAGTGTCATTGTTACTCTCAAGGGTCATCTCTACAAGATACCAAAGGTAGTTCCAACTATTATCCCACCTAAACAGTGCCACCAGGTAGTATCTCATACTACAAAATTCAACTTCTTCATAATCTGTTCAAAAGGTGAACAGAAGGACACTGCAACAACTGCAGCCTCAGTCCAAGCACCTCCACAGGCTAAAAATATTGAAGAAAATCGCAAAGATTCCTTATGCACACAATTATCTCATCAGGTTCTTGACAACCTCCCACAAACTAAGCAGCACAACTTCTCCAACAAGGAAAGCATCTCACCAAGATTCAGATTCAACAAATTGTTTCCCCTCTCCCCCGGGGAACTCAATGAAACGAATACCATTTTTTCCTAAGGAGGGAGGATTTATCCAAGCGAATATCATCAACCACCCACCTATTCCAACTGGCTCAAAGAAATTCGTTGGAAATTTACTATTTTTAGCAGTTTTTCAGTTCCTAAACTTCCAGGGCAATTTTGAGGGCCTAAACGATGTTTTTTCTCGATCAGGCACCTTAATAATAATTAAAGGCTTTGATTGAGACCCCAAAATGAAGTTCCTCATCGAAACCTTTCCAACAAGCTATCATGTGCCCAAAACTAATATCGTACGCCAAAGTTACACCACGAGGAAGTTGATACACCAAACTACAAAAAACAAGGTCCAAAAATTGTTGGCTTTTCATCTTTTGGGGTTAGAGTTTTGGATTTTCTTTATGTTAAAAAGGGATTTGGAGCCTTGTTGTAAAAATCACCTTCTTGCAAATGAATGTAGCTATCACATATCTTCTCATAGATAAGCTGCCACCATTTGAGTGACTCTTTCACTCGGTAATTTTACAGTTATGTACATTTCACTCATTAATAGAAATTGTGTATTACTATATCTCTGTGTTTATGGTTATATCTCTCATATATCTCTATTATATTATTGGATATCTGATATATTTCTATCTATTTCTTTATTATATCTCCTCTCTCATTTCATGCCAAAAATAATCCATATCATTGGTATCAGAGCAAGCTGCTCTTGGTCGTTTTTCAGTGCATGTACCCGAAGAGGTCTGAGTATAGCAAGTTTTGTCTCAAGCTTGTCTCTCTTGAGGACAATCGCTCTTGCACTCCCAAGAAACCCTCCATGGAAGAAGAAAATAAAGACGATGGAGAAGAAGATTATATTAATTTGTTGCTTGAGCAATCTCTCACGTGATAGAGGGATGAAATGATGGATAATTTTACCCACATATTTCAATGCATGTCGATAAAAACAAATGCATCTTCATCAAGCGACCACTTTGGAGGCACCTCACCTTTCAAGGTACAAGTTAATTTTGATATTCCTATATTTTAAGGACACATAGATGTGGATGCCCTAGAAAAATGGTTAAATATGCTAGAAGGTTACTTCTCAGTTCACAATTTCTTCAACAGGGAAAAAATCACCTTCTCACTCCTTAAGGCTCTCCCCCATGTCAAACATTGGTGGGAAACTTACTGGGAGAAAAATTCCACAGAGGAGTCTCAAATATATGTGGTTGAGCCCACTTGGGATTTTTTTATAGATGTGGTCAAAGAACTATATTACCATGTTGGTAACTATGATGACCAATACATGAGATAGATCACACTGTAGGAAGACAGGGGCCAAATAGTGCCAAAGTTCACAAATAATTTCCATACCTTGCGCACCAAGCTAGGTATCAAAGACTCTGAGTGACATCTGGTTTTGAAATACCGTAGGTCTTTCCATAGCTACATCCAAACTGAAATGGATTTCCTGGAAATCTCATCATTGGGAGCTACCTATTGATACGCTATCAAAATCAAACAAAAATTTAGGCACCAAAACAAATGGGAGTTCAGGTCTGAAAATATGCAACAACCAAAGTATGATAAAGACTACCCTAACAAACAACCTCTCGAAAATCCTTCCAAGCCACAGGAAAAGAATATTAATGGAAATAAAAAGAAGGACACTAGAAAGTGGTGTGATTTCCACAAAATCCCTTAGCACAACATTGATGAATGTTGCTCAAAACAATCATTGGTGGTCAAGATCAAAGAAAAGGAGTCGAACCTTGATTTAGAATATAATTCAGAAAATAATGGAAGGAGATAGATCATCGATGTTGACCCCACTTCTACTATCGTGACCGTAACAATTCAACCAAAAGAACCAATAGATATTGAAGAGGGGGAGCGCCTTTTTCATTCACATAAGTCAGAGAAGGGGACCCCGCTGCATTTTATTGTTGATAGCGAAATCCAGAAGAACCTCATCTCAGGAGAGATCGTCAAGTAGTTGGGATTGTCGAAAACACTACACCTGCAACCATACAACATCAGGTGACTTCGCTAGGGACGTGATCTTTGTGTTAGCCAGTAGTGTCTATTTTCATACTGCGTCTAACCCTTCAAGGATGAGGTATTATGTAATGTTGCCCCACTGGATGTGTGTGATGTTCTTTTGGGCCATAAATATATGTGGAAGTGCCATGATAAATATGAGTCTTAGCCTCGTAGTCTCATTGTTACTCTAGGGCATCATCTCTATAGGATACCAGAGGTAGATCCAACTATTGTCCCACCTAAAAGTGCCACAAGGTTGTATCTCATACTACAAAATCAAGCTTCTTCATAATCTATTCAAAAGGTGAATAGAAGGACACTGCAACCACTGCAACCTCAGTCCAAGCACCTCTATAGGTTGAAAATATTGAAGCAAAGCACAAATATTCCTTCTTCACACAGTCATTTCATTAGGTTCTCGACAACCTTCCACAAACCAAGCAACGAAACTTCTCCAGCAAGGTAAGCAACTCATCAAGATTCAGATTCAAAAAATGATTTCCCCTCTCACCTGGTAACTCAATGCAATGGAGACCATTGATTTCTAAGGAGGGAGGATTTATCTAGGTGGATATCGATGGCTACCCACCTATTCCAACTGGTTCAAAATTTGGTTGCCAATTTACTATATTTAGCAATTTCTCAGTTCCTAAACTTTTGGGGCCATTTTGAGGGTCTAAATGCGTGTTTTCGCGATTGGGTACCTCAATCATAGCCAAAGGCTTTGTTTGAGCCCCAAAAATGAATCTCCTCATCGATACCTTTCCAATGAGATATCGTGCGCCCAAACGAAAATCGTATGCAAAAGTTACACCCTTAGGAAGTTGATAGACCAAACTACCCAAAACAGGGTCCACAAAACTGTTCGCTTTTCATCTTCTGGGGTTAGAGTTTTGGATTTTATTTATGTTAAAGGCATTTGGAGCCTCATTGTAACAATCATATTATTACGAATGAGTGTAGCCATCACATCTCTTCTTAGAGATATGCTGCCACCATTCTAGCGAGTCTTTCACTCTGTAATTTTATAGTTCTATATATTTCACACATTAATAGAAATTGTGTATTACTGTATATTTGTGTTTATGGTTATCTCTGTGTTATATTATTGGATATCTGATATATATTTGTACATTTCTTTATTATATCTTATCTCTCATTTCATGCCGAAAATAATCTGGATCAACTCTAGTGTTAGGGTGGGTGTAGATGCCATAGCGGGTTGCAGTGATCATATTTTTCTTTCCAATGGATTGGTCACTGATCTCTATGAAACAAGGAGAAGTACACTAAATAAATGTGGGGATCCAGATCGTTCTTCGATATGGAGACAAGGTTGGAAATCAGCAAGGGACCTGGATTTTGAGGATCAATGGCATCAATAATGGTCGCAATATGTTTGGGGACTACTCAAGGTGAATTTTCATCTCTTGTATATTGAGGATGAATTGGTGTGGCACTATCAAAAGTTGGGTGGGGTTTATATAACCAAAATGGGATATCGAGCCATGTTTTGTGATGATGTCCAGGAGATAAAGGTGGAAAATTAAAGGTCTGCTAAAGCGAATTATCTTATTTTGATTAGTACTTCATGGTAAGGTTTTAACCTAGGATCAGTTACAAATTAAAGGAAAGCATGGACCTAGGATATGTTATATTTGTAAAAACTTGGAAGAAACAAATACACACTTGTTTTTGTGGTGTCCTTTCACTCTACAAGTATGGAAGGAAATTGAACGGGAGATGGGGATATCTCACCTCTTGAATCATTCACTAAAATCAATTCACTATCTGACTATCTTAGTGGCTTGGGGCGTCTGGATTGCTTAAAATTTGAGAATATTTGAGGGTAAGGGGTCATCCATGTTCAAAGTTTCACAACAAGTGTTGTCCTTACTCTCAAATTATAAATCAGAGACGGAGGAGACCAAATGAAGAGAGATAAGGGAGGTGTAGATCAACGAATCAATGGTTTGGGGTTTCTTTGATGGTGTGTGTCAAGGGCTGAATGGGTCATGTGGCATCAAGTATGTGATTTCTTCTCTGATCTCCCTTATATCGCCAGGAAGGATGACCTGGGTAATGTGTAATACCCCTAGGTTGGACCCCAATTGTACATATAAATTTAGATGTACTTTAAATATAAGATGGTGAGTTGATGGTACAAGATCCTTTGTTTGGTTAGTGCGCATGAGTATCACACCAAAACAGTGCACACATTTTAAAATGAATATAGTGTGCAGTGTAATGTGTTTGGTGCGCACCTATGTAAGTTCACGGGGATGACACACTAAAGGAGGAGCAGTTTAATGTATTTGGTGCACACTGTGTGAGTGCATGGGAATGGTGCACTAAAAGAGGAACAAATTAATGTATATAGTGCACACCGGTGTAAGTGCGCAAGGATGTTGCACTAAAAGAAGAGCCTTCGAGGATGGAGAATATTCCAAGATTCTGTGCACACCAGCTTAGTGCGTGGTTTTGGAGGCCAGAGAGACTTTTTGTATATATGTCATGTTGTAACACGTACCTGTGTAAGTGTGTGAGGGTGGCACACTAAAAGAATAGTATTTTCATCCCAGAAGTTTCGTGCGCATTGGTTAAGTGCACGATCTTTGTTTTTTTTAGGCTGGTGACCCTGGATGCAAAAAAAAATAGTACTTTTGTACTGAGAATAGAAATGTAATCATATGAAAATATAATGAAAACACATCACTACGACATACCAACCACATAAAAGAGTATGGGGGGCGAAATCCATTATTTGAGGTTAAGGGGATAAGTTATTGGGGCTTAAACCCAAAGGAATATTATATTAATATTTCTTAAAAGTATAAAGTAGGGATATTATTTTATCCTAAGTCTGAAGGAGGGGGACATGTGGACCGAAGACAGTTCTCAACATTACAAGTGTCAAGTTGGGAACATGCATCCAAATAGTTTGTAACTTAGTACATTTTTTCCATCATTGGATAAGGAGAAGGATCGTGACACTATTGTCACTGTCATCTGACCCTATAGTGACTGTCATCAGTTCCTTGTTGTTACTGTCACATATACATGTGCCTTGATTATCTTGGAGAGATGGGATGAGGAGGTGATTTTTCAAGATCGTAGGTCATTGCATTCTCTCTAGGTGAGAGAATTGTAGAGAAGTAATTTCCCAAGGTGATAAATTGCAGCGACAAGGCTCTGAGACTTACTGTTCAACCTATTGTTGAATCCATGGAAGGGAACTGGGGCAACTGAAGGACTATTGAGCAGAGAAGGGGAACAATTCTTGGGGTGGGACATGCGTCTAGGGAATGTGGGACTGTATGTTGTTAGTATGAATTGGCACCTATGATAGAGTTTCAAGTGTTTGAGTCACTTGTGACTGAGTTTCCTACTGATTGATTTACTTTACCTTGGCTAGAAAACCTTAACCAAGTGGAGTTTATCCCCATCTTTGGGGTGACCCACTGCTGAGAGTTATGAGTAGTGTGGTCTAAGGCTTGGAGGAACATGGAAGGTCTTCACACAGTTGGTGTAACTTAAATCAAAGATAAGTGTCAATTATGTGTAAATCATGTGTTGTCGTAATAATTATGCATTTGTTTTCATGGGTTTAACATGTTTATGTTGCATGTATATTTCTGTTATGAATATGTATGTAATTGTGCATTGCAAAGTATTTATATGTTTTAATTAGTATCAGAGAAATTTTGTGGAGTTGTTGGTAATGGAGACATTACAATATGGTATCAGAGTTCAAGAAAGTTTTAAGTGGCATAGCCCAATTGGTGGTTGGGTGTGTTACAATATGGCATCAGAGCCCAATTTTCAACACTAAGCCTGGATGGACCAAGTTAGCATAATGCCGAAGAGGATTTTCATAGAGAATTGAATTCGGGAGTGGCCAAATTTTCAAGTTACAGTGCCTCCATGATGTAAATTGAAGCGATTGAGTGGAATTGGGTAAAAGCCCCCAATTTCTGTTGTTAAAATCATGGAGAATTTGGCAAAAATTGGTTATGTGAAGAGATATCCTTAATTCTAATCCATGTTTAAGAAAATTCAGATAGAAAATGGCTGAATTTGAAGTTACAAAGAATCCACGACAGATGGAGTGGAATTGTTGGAATAAGATTTTCAGTTCATGAATGAATTAGAAAATGTCACACCAGAAATATCTACTAGCAACACACATAAACATTTGTTGTTGCAGAGGTTGAATTTGGGTATATTGGGGTGAAATTGAACAAATTTCATGTTTGCAGAATTTCCATGGTGGAAATTGGATGAAAATCAAGCAAAATACCCAATTTTTGCGTTAAAATTATGGAAAAATCAATTAAGTGTCGAAAATATTTGCGTGCTCTAAGTAGTAGTGATGTGCAGAAAGATAAAGGGGCGGGGGTGTGCATATTAAAATTGGGTACTACATTATGCGGAGCCAATGATGTGGAAAAATAGTGCGTGAACTAAACATTTGGTGTTGCGCAGAAAATAATGGTACATAGGGTATGTACACTAAAGTTTGGCATTATGTCGTGTATAACTAGTGGCATGCACACAATATAGGTGTGCAGTGAAGTGCACTGAAGTTTGGAATCACAAGGTGTAGATTTTACGATACGAATAATAATGTGATGCATAAGATGTGCGCTTGGAGTATCGGCAAAGCATAGTTCGAATTTGTTGGTGTGCATGCAACGTTGTGCTTGTGGTGCGCGCAGAGTATTGGTGCATGGCACAAAATATGTGCTCAGTGGATATTGGCATGTGGCAGAATATTGGTGCGTAGAGAGTATTGGTGCACATAAGGAACACATTAAACCTTGGTGTTGTGCAGAGTAGTGCTTTCAGTGTGCACAAAGTATGGGTGCACGACACACAAGTTTTTCTCATTAGAAATTGGCGCGTGACAGAAAAGTATGCACATTGGATATAGATGCATGGTACATGCGCTACATTTCAGTGTTGTGTGTGTAAAACCAACACATGCTAATTATGGGTTATAATTGAGAAGTAGTGCATGCGAAGTCGATTGGGAAGTTAAATTTCCCAAGAAATCAGAAGAAAGAATTTTGATGCTTTATGGAAACATAATTGTACATAATTTCATGAATTTGTTAAATTGTTTATCCTAAGAAATTTTGTTGGCTTCACATTTTGTAGAGTTAACAACATTTATATCAAAATAGGATCAACACAAGTTTAGAATCATGGAATATGTTCAAGGAGTTTACAGCCATGAAGAAGAGATCAGAGGAATGTATGTCCATATGGGTAATGAATGTACAAATTCAAATGGACATGGATAAGGTAAGGAAAAAAACATGAACTTGGTAGAGACCATAATTTTTTTGCAAAAGGATGTCGTGAGTTATAAAGCTGACAATGAGAGACTTATGAAATATAAGGAGCAACAGGAAGACTTCAACATCAAGTTAATGTAGATCTTGAGCATAATAGAGAAGAATATTGATAAGGAGACTGAGTCAAGTAGATCAGGAAGCCATAAATCTCATGATAAGAGAAGAATAACAAGAAGTGTTGGCGGGCATCATCATCAATCTACAAGGCATTCAAATAAGAGAACACACATCAACACAAGTCCATCCCCTATCAGAAAGCATAAGAAGAGGTCTGGGGTGGATGAGCTACAAGGGGAAATGAACAAAATCAAGACTCCTACTTTTGATGGTGAAAACAAGAAGGATGAGGGTGCAGAGACATGGATGCTAAAAATGTGGAAGTATTTTCGGTTGCATAATTACTCCTCTCGATAAGAAGGTAGAATTTCTATTTATCAACTTAAGGGAAAAACATCAATGTAGTGGGACCAATTTGTGTAGGTAAAACACATTGATGAGAATAAGGTGACTTGGAGAGAATTCAAGAGGTATTTTCAAAGGAAATACTTGACTAAGAGATACTATGATAAGAAAATGGAGGAATTCTTTGAACTCAAGCTTGGTAGTATGACCACAGATAAGTATGAAAGAAGGTTTTTAGAGTTGCTGAAATATGTTTCCTTCATCAAGGATGAGCAAGTTAAGATTCAAATATATTTGAGTGGGATGCCATCATTTATCAGTGACATGATACAATACGATGATCCCAAAACATTGGAGGAAACTATAAGAAGGGATAAGTGTCTTCATGATCAACATAAAGGGAAAGAAACTTACAAAAAATATTGGGAAGATAAGAAGAAAAACAAGATGGAATAGAGGAAGAAGGGAACCAAGCCACCATTCTTTAGAAATAGCTATAAAGAACAACCAACTTCTAAATAATCTAGAATGATAGAGTCATTGGGGAAAAAAACAAGGAAACCACCTATTCAGTGTTGGGGTTGTAAGGGATATCATATGTACAAAGATTTCCCTCATAGAAGTGAAAAACTGAGGACTCTTCACAATGTACAACAAGCTGAGACAATGGAGGACATGGGCAGAAATGTACCTAAGATCTATGCAGCCCTGGACAACAAGCAAGATAAGTTTCAATCACATATGATTGAAGTAGAAGGTAAGATCAATAACCAACCCATTTCTATTTTAATTGTTTCAAGAGCTAGTCATAGTTATCTAGATCCTAAGTTGGTGGAGAAATTTCAATTTCCAAGAAGCAAGCTTGGAAAACCTTGGATGGGTACCTAAKATCTATGYAGCCYTGGACAAMAAGMAAKATGAGTTTCAATCACATATGATTGAAGTAGAAGGYAAGATCAATAACCAACCCATTTCTATTTTAATTKTTTCAAGAGCTATTCATAGTTATATAGATCCTAAGTTGGTGGAGAAATTTCAATTTCCAAGAAGCAAGCTTGGAAAACCTTGGATGGTGCAACTAGCTACAAGAGATAAAAGAAAAATTAATGATATGGTTAAGGCATATCCAATGAATATGAATGGACTGAACACTAGGGAAGATTAAAAATCATACCTTTAGCTTCCTATGACTGCCTAATTGGTATGGATTGGTTGGACCAACATCATGTTTTCCTAGACTATTCTAATAAGGAATTTACTTGTTTGGATGAGGAAGGAAACTTAAGGAAAGTACAAAGAATTCCCAGAGAAATAACTGTCAAAAAAGTTCCATCCTTGTAGCTGAAGAAAATTTACAAGAAAGGGTGTCAAATAGTTGCATCACATATGGAAGAGACACCTAAAGATAAGGTGTCAAATATTGAATATTATGCAGTCCTAAAAGAGTTTGAAGATGTATTTATAGAAATAGTAGTTTTTCCACCCAAAAGAGAGATTTCTCTATCAATCTAATGCCTGGAGTAGCCCCAATATCCAAGACCCCTTATAGGATGAGTACACCAGAACTAAAGGAACTACAGATGCAACCTGAAGATATTTTGAAGAAGGGGTATATACGCCCAAGTGTTTCACCTTGGGGTGCCCCAATATTATTTGTGAAGAAAAAGGATGGAACTTTGAGACTTTTCATTGACTTCAGGCAGTTGAAAAAGGTAATTGTGAAGAACAAATATCCTTTTCCAAGGACAAATGAACTCTTTGATCAGCTGAAAGATGAAAAAATATTATCAAAGATTGATCTCAGGTCAGGCTACCATCATGTAAGAATTAAAGAAGAAGAAAAAAACAAGACTTCTTTTAGAACAAGGTATGGCCATTATGAGTTCACAATGGTGCCACTTGGGTTAACAAATCCACCAGTTGTCTTCATGTATCTCATGAATGGTATATTCAAGAATTACTTAGATAAGTTTTCCATTGTCTTTTTTGATGACATTCTTATATATTCTAAGTCAGATAAAGAGCATGAGAAACACTTGAGGATGGTGTTATATGTATTAAGGGAGCATCAATTGTATGCCAAATTGAGCAAGTGCTCATTTTACCGGAAGAAAATTCATTATTTGGGCTATATTGTTTTAGAGGAAGGGATAGAAGTAGCTATTGAAAAGATAAAGGCCCTTGAAGGATGGCCAACACCAAGGAATGTATCGGAGGTGAGATCATTCATGGGCCTTCCAGGTTACTATAGGATATTTATTGAAGGATTCTCAAAGATTGCACATCCAATTACTTCTTTATGGAACAATGATGTGAAGTTTGAGTGAACATTGAATTGTGAAAGGAGTTTCCAACACTTGAAGAAATTATTAACAAGTGCTTCAATACTAAGGATTGTTGATCCAAATGAAGATTTCATTGAATGCACTGATGCATGCAAAGAAGGACTTGGTGGATTCCTTAGTCAAAATGGGTATGTGGTGTGCTATGAATCAAGGAAAATGAAGGAGCATGAAAGACACTATGCTACTCATGATTTGGAATTGGCAGCCATAGTGAATGCCTTGAATATGTGGAGACACAGTCTCATGGGAAAAATATTTGAGTTAAGGACAGACCATAGTGGTCTAAAATACTTGTTTGGACAACCAACTCTAAAAAAGCAGGTGGTTAGATTTCCTCAGTGAATATGATTTTGATATAAAACATATCAAAGGTAAAGAGAACAAGGTGGTTGACGCATTCAATAGGAGGGTACATGAGATGAATGCTACAACCATTAGCATGTAGCAATAAGACTTGAAAGATATAATTCTAGAGGCTGCAAAATTAGATCAGAAATACATGGAGGTAAAGGAAAAACTTCAGCAAGGTAATTTACAATAGAAAGTTGAAGACTATAAGCTGGAAAATAATGAAATTCTCATGTATAGGGGCAGGATTTATGTGCCAAATTCTCAGGAATTGAAGAATCTAATATTGGGAGAAATGCATAATGTGCCTTATGTTGGACACCCAGGTTACCAGAAAACTATTGCAGCGATCAAGATTCAATATTATTGGCCAGGCATGAATAAATAAGTTGATGATTTTATTTCCATGTGTTTGGCATGCCAAAAGGTCATAGTTGGGTATAGACAACCAGTTGGTTTGCTACAACCATTTCCCATTCTTGAGTGGAAATGGGAATTTGTAACAATGGATTTCATCACCAAACTACCGAGAACCAACAAGCAACATGATTCTATCATGGTAGTGGTTGATAAGCTTATCAAAGATGCCCATTTTATTCCAATAAAGCTCACTCACAAGGAAGCTAACATAGTTGATATTTATATGAAAGAAATAACTCGATTACATGGAATTCCCAAGACAATTGTGCCTGACAGAGATCCAAAATTTACATCAAATTTTTGGAAAGGATTATTCAAGGGATTTGGAACAAATCTACATTTTAGCATAACTTATCATCCAAAGTCAGATGGGTAAACAGAAAGGGTGAATAAGGTAATACAAGATATGTTAAGGATGTATGTAATGGATAAACCATCCAAATGGGAGGATTATTTGCACTTGGAAGAGTTTGCTTACAATAATGGGTACCAAGAATCCCTGAAGATGAGCCCATTTGAGGCACTTTATGGTAGAAAATGCAACACACCAGTGAGTTGGGACAACCCAATAGACCACGCAATGGTTGGACCAGAACCACTTAGGGAAATGGAAGAGAAAATGATGAAAATAAAATAGAATTTAAAGGTTTCCCAGGACAGGAAGAAAAGATATGCTGATAAGGGAAAGAGTCATAGAGAATTTAGAGTGGGTGATCATGTGTTCTTGAAAGTAAAGGCCAACAAAAGTTCCCTGAAATTGGGAAATTTCTCAAAGCTAGGAGCTCGTTTTTTAGGGCAATTTGAAATCCTGGAACGGATTGGGCCTGTAGCATACATGCTTTTCTTTCCTGCCTCAATATGTATTCATAATGTATTCCATGTACAATTTATTAACAGGTATGTACCAGATACTAATCATGTAATTGATTGGAATGCGATTCAGGTGTAGAAAGAAGGCGGTTTTCAAGTACATCTGGTGTGCATATGGGATTGGAAGATCAACCAGCTCTGGAATCGAGCCATAGGGCTAGTAAAGGTCCAATGGAACTGGTACGGCCCAGAGGATGCAACTTGGGAGCATGAGGATGCTATGCGGGGAGAACACCCCAATCATTTTGAAGACTTTTGAAATTTTGGTTGTACATGTGTATATACTTCACTAAGGATAGTGCATAAATAAGGGGGAGGGGAATGTAATACCCTTAGGATGAACCCCAATTGTACATATAAATGTAACTTTACTTTACATATATGTTGGTGAGATGATGGTACAAGATCCTTTATTTATTTCTATGCATATTGAGTTAGTTCGTGTGAATATCACACTAAAAGAGTGTGCACATTTTAAAATGAATATAGTGCACAGTATAATGTGTTTGACGCGCACCTGTGTAAGTGTGTGAGGATGGAGCACTAAAAGAGGAGCAATTTAATGTATTTGGCGCGCCACTGTGTGAGTGTAGGAATGGTGCACTAAAAGAGGAACAAATTAATGTATACAGTGGGCACCGGTGTAAGTGCACAAGGATGTCGCACTAAAAGAGGAGCCTTCCAGGATGGCGCACAATCCAGGATTCTATGCACACTAGCTTAGTGCACGATTTTGGAGGCCAGAGAGACTTTTTATATATATGTCATATTGTTACGTGCACCTGTGTAAGTGTGTGAGGGTGGTGCACTAAAAGAAGAGTGCACACATCCTAGAAGTTTTGCGCGCATTGGTTAAGTGTGTGATATTTGTGTTTTTGAGGCTGGTGAGCCTGGATGCAAAAATACCAGTACTTCTGTATTGAGAATGTAAATGTAATCATATTAAAATATAATAAAAACACATCATTGTGGCAGACTAACCACGTAAAAGTGTATGGGGGGATAACACCACTAGTTGAGGTTAAGGGGCTAAGTTAAAGGGGCTTAAACCCAAAGGAATATTATATTAATATTTCTTAAAAGTATAAAGCAAGGATATTATTTTATCCTAAGTCCAAAGGAGGGGGACATGTGGACCGAAGACAGTTCTCAACATGACAAGTGTCAAGTTGGGAACACTCATCCAAATAGTTTGGGACCAGGGATGATTTTAGGGGCTAAATTTCGCTCATGGGCTAATTTTCCATGGTTTTTCCAAAAATGAGATTCACTATTTTAAAAATGATTCTCCCAAATTCTATAGGATAAAATTATTTTACCTTAAAATTAGCCAAAATTTTATAAAAGCTATACAAAATACTTAGAAATTTGAATATTTTTACAAAAATATAGCAAAACATTTATAGTTTACTTATGAAGAATTAGTAAGATTCGCCAAGGTTTCTACATTTTAAAATAAATTTTCATCCTTAAAATCATCCTTGTTTGGGACTTAGTACATTTTTTCCATCATTCAATCAGGAGGGGGATCATGACCCTGCTATTACTGACATCGAACCATGTGGTGATTGTCATCAGTACCCTGTTGTTACTATCACATATACCTGTACCTTGATTAGCTTGGAGAGTTTAACTGAGGAGGTGAGTTGTCATGCTCGTAGGACATTGTATTCTCTCCAGGTGAGAGAATTGTAAGGAAGTAATTTCCCGAGGTGCTAAATTGCAACGACATGGCTCTACGGCTTCATGTTCGCCCTGTTGTTGAAGCCATGGAAGGGAAGTGGAGCAACCGAAGGACTGTTGAGCAGAGAAGGGGCACACTTCCTGGGGTGGGAGAATCATGTGGGGAATGATGGATTGTAGGTTGTCAGTATGAATTGGCACCTATGACAGAGTTTCCTGTGTTTGAGTCACTTATGACTGAGATACCTGTGACTAAGTTTGATGTTGTCTGATATACATTAGCTTGGCTAGGCAACCTTACCTATGACGGAGTTTCCTGTGTTTGAGTCACTTATGACTGAGATACCTGTGACTAAGTTTGATGTTGTCTGATATACATTAGCTTGGCTAGGCAACCTTACCCAAGTGGAGTTTATCCACAGCTCAGGGGTGACCCACTGCTGAGAGTTATGAGTAGTGTGGTCTAAGGTTGGGAGGAACGTGGAAGGTCTGGACACAGTTGGTGTACCTTAAATCAAAGATAAGTGTCAATTGTGTCTAAATCATGTGTTGTAGTAATATTTATGCATTTTTTTTCATGGGTTTAACATGTTTATCTTGCATGTATATTTATGTTATGAATATGTATGTAACTGTGCATTGTAGAGTATTTATATGTTATAATTAGTATCAGAGAAATTTTGTGGAGTTGTTGGTAATGGAGACATTACAATATGGTATCAGAGTTCAAGAAAATTTTAAGTGGCATAGCCCAATTGGTGGTTGGGTATGTTACATAATGGTACAAATAATAAAGGTGATTTCCAGGCTCTTCTTGAACTTATTAAATGTGCTATGAAACGAAATATCCATGAACTCCAAGTATTCAAGGATTCCAAGCTAATTGTATATTAGATGATTGATGACGTTCAATTGACTGGTATTGATTTACTAATGATTGGCCAGAACTTGAAATCATGTGTCTGTAACTTCCAAAATTTATTTGTTTCTCATGTATACAGGGAAAAAAATTCTATGGCGGACTCTTTGTCCAAAGAGACCTTTTCTATGCTTGAATATAAGCAAGTTATGGAAGTCCATGCTGTTGGGGAGGTGACTTCCCATCAGGAGGATATTTTTTCTGACAGCCACATAAGCTAAGTGGCTATGTAGCCCTAAGAGAATCGATAAGTTTTGATATGCCTTTTTATATGGAATTGAATATAAAATCCTTAAGTCTTGTTTTTTCTTTGTTGGCAGTTGGTAAGAATATGAGTTTCATATCGTGCTCCAACACCTAAGGAATGTAATTTTGTTTTCTATGGAAATAAAGAAAAAGCCTTAGGAGATACATAATTTAACATTCAATGCTTGACCCTTTCAATGAATCAAAAAATTTAGTTATAATTATGATCAATTAGCATTGAAATTCGATTTTCAATTAAGACTACAAATATGTTGACTCACATATTTCAATGAAGGAAAAAATTGTTCGTTAAGAGTATGAAATGTTTATGGTTGTACCTTTCTTCCCCTTCTTTTTTCAAACACCCTTCCACTTTGTTGATTGGTGCAACCCTGTTGGAGGCTCCAATGTCACTATCGATTCAACAACATTAACTTCCCAAAGGATTATTGGCCATCGTGTTTCCCTAATGTTCAAAGGCAGTAAGATTAAGAGATGATTTAAATATATGAGCAAGGGACAAATGAGATAAAATGGGCACTAAAGCTAGTGTGTGTAAAGTTTCAAAGTGTGAATACAAGCATCATCACCACCCATGGCGAGATGTCATTTAGTGTTTCTCTATATGATATAGAGAGATCATACAATACTATGAATCCATAAAATAGTATTTTCTTCATTTTATGTGCCGAAATAACCAAAGTATTTTGAAATTATATATACTAGTGGTGTTTGTGCATTTGAGGTAGAGGTATTAGTTGAGATGGATCTTCATGAAGGACTCCCTGAGGTTTTATACATTGAATGGAGAGGCCACCATCTTTCACAAAGGTTAGACTATCTTGGCATACCATTTTGTTGTAGTCGATGTCACTGCACTTGACACTTGCGGCGTGACTGTATTGGAAAGGGGGTAGATGAATCATCAGAGGATACATGTCTTCGAAAAGATCCTCCTGAATATGTTACAAAGGTGGACTCTTATGGTAGCGAGGAGATACACTATTGTACAGAGTTTGTTAACCATCCAGAGAATCTGCCTACTCTCTTGGGTAAATTAAAAAAAATATGTCCTACTTTGTTTTCTACTTTAACGCTATGGGAGAGGGATGCCCTTGACAACTCTCGATGGCTCTTATCCTCTACTTCTTCTTCTAAAGGGATTCTAGAGGGAGACCTAGTGACTTGTGCTCCAGTGTCTGTGGATGTTGGGTGTCCTAGAGAACAAACAACTCCACCTTCCTTAGCTACAAGGGAGCTATAGTTACATGACTATGTTTTACCTGCATCGAACACTCTACAAGCCTCTCAGACTACCTTACCTTTTCGAAGCTCTCAGTTTCCGGTTACAAAGGAGCTACCATTACTTGACTCTGTTTTACCTGCTTCGAATGATCCACAAATCTCTAAGACTACCTTACCCTTTCAAAGCTCTCGGTCGTCAGTTCTTTCCCAGTCACCCTCTCAGCCGAAGCTTATTGGTTTAGTTTTTGAACCTAGATATAGAGAACTGGAGGAGGAGGAGTCTACTCTCCATGAGGTACTGGATTCATTGATTCCTTACATTAGGGACCAAAACTCTTCTATTAAGCTACCTACTTTATTGGGAAAGGAACTCTATGAGCCATCTAACGACCTAGGGGAATTTACCTCTCGGGTTCCCTCGGAAGTCAACAAAAATGAGTTTTCCTAGTCAAACGGATTGGGAATTGAACATTACCCTATAAAGACATGTAGCTCTCGTAAAAAATTGGCGGAATCTTCCAAATCCGGTGATAATATTCCCTCCTCCACTGATAGTAGAGCTCTCAGAGCAATGAAATCCCTAGCACGTTCAAAGTAATTTTATTACTCTCACTGAACATAAGAGGGATTGGAGGCTCCCTCAAAAAAGCCTCATTTTGGCGACTTGTGGATCAGACCCACCCTGAAATTATCTTTCTTCAGGAAACTTTTGTAAATGCTCAGAAAACTCGAGATTTTTTGAATGCGTTTTGCCCATCCTTGGTTTCATGTGTGGTAAACTCCTTGCGTACCTCGGGAAGATTGATAGCCTCTTGGGATCCTAGTCTTTTTAATCTCGTGCCCTTCCTTACTATCGGTGGCATTTTGTTAACATGCAGGTGTAACAAAACTCAGAAGGATTTGGATATGCTTAACAGTTACGGTCCATGCACAGATAGGAAACTATTCTGGAGTCAGTTGCAGATAGTGGTATTTTGGACATAAAAATTTGATAATTGTTGGCGACTTGAATATTGTTTTTTCTATGGTAGAGGTCTAGGGAGGATCAACAATGTCATGATTGTTTGATGATTTTTATAGATATCTTTTTATTTCAAAAAGGTTGATCGACATACAACCAACAAAACTGGTGCCCACTTGGCGGAATGGGCATGTTGGTATTGATGCAGTGGCTAGGAGACTGGACAGGTGTATTGTATCAGAAGGCTTGTTATCAATTGTTGGTCTGTATATGTCTTGGGATGAGTTTCCTTATATCTCGGACCATGCTCCAGTTCTCTTACAGTGGAAAATTCCGCCTATTTATAAGGCCTTCCCTTTCAAACTAAATGCACATTGGATAAAAGATGAATACTTTGTGGCACTTGTGCATAAGATTTGGTAGGATCCTGTATTCCTATCGGAGGGTGGCAGACAAAATAGTTTGTTCTGGAAGCTAAAAGTACTAAAAACTCAATCAAAAATTTGGTATAAAGAAAAAGTGGCTAGAGACAAAGGTAATTTACTGAATTTAGAAGCAGATACCAAGGCGACTATTCTGAGATTGGTCAGAGATCCAAATAATCTAGCAGATAGTAAATTTCTCAGGCAGCTGGAATCTGAAAGAAATTTTATTTTAACTGGGATTGAAGAACAATGGAGACTTTGGAGCAGGGTCACTTGGTTAGAGAGCGAGGATAATAACACAAAATTTTTCGATAACTATGCTAGTCATAGTAGGAACCGGAAGCACATTTGGGAGATCATCGATGAGAATGGTGAAAAAATCAGCGACCAGGATCTCATAAAACAGGAAGCAGTACATTATTTCAAAATTTTCTATATGGCTCCGACTGTCCAGAATACGACCGATTAATGCAAGATTATTGATATGTTTCCACATATGCTAAGTGTTGAGGAATTTGATGTGCTATATAACCCTGTCACTTTGGAGGAACTAAAGGTTGTTCTTTTTCTTTTCAAGAAGGATAAGAGTATGGGCCTGGATGGATGGACTGATGAGTTTTTTACTTTCTTTTTTGATCTTGTTGGAGAAGACCTTTTGGCAATGGTGGAGGAATCGAGAAGACTGGGGTCTGTCTTGGGCTGCATAAATTCAACCTTCCTTACTCTGATTTCAAAGACAAATAATCCATCAAATTTTGAAGACTTCCGCTCGATATATTTATGTAATCTTTGTTACAAAATGATATAAAAAAATCATAGAAAATCACATAAAGCCGATTTTATCAAGGTCTCTATCTACAGAATAGTTGGGCTTCCTACAGGGAAGGAGGATCCAAGATGCAATCAACACTACACTTGAGAGCATACACAGAATTAAGAAGAAAAAGATTAAATCTCTCATTTTAAAATTGGACTGAAGGAAGGCTTATGATTGTATTGATTGGGAACATTTAAGATTGACCTTAATTAAAGTGGGATTTGGGATATAGATGACATAGTGGATCATGGGATGTGTAATTTCCTCTTCCTTCACAGTTCTACTCAATGGTGAGGCAGTAGATTTCTTCAGGAGCGGTAGGGGATTACGCCAAGGGTGCCCATTATTTTCTCTACTTTTTATTCTAGTTATGGAAGGCCTCAATATCTTATTAAAAAATAGTTTTGATGAAGGATTGTTCTCATGTATTAAAGTTTCAAGATTGATGAAAAATCTCCACTTATTGTTTGTGGACGATGTTTTAATCATGTTAAAGGAAAATCTTCAAGAATGGAGGGATATAGTCTTTATTATCAACTTATTTTGTAAAGCTTCGGGTCTTATGATCAATTCTACAAAGACAACGGTCCACTTTGAAGGCCTTTTGAATACCGAACTTTTACCCTTCAATGATTTTATGCCTTATAAATTCAGTGATCTTTCCATTGGATTTCGTTATCTGGGTTATTACTTGAAGACTGGAGCTCACAGGGAAGCAGATTGAGAATGGTTAGTGATCAAGATTTCGAAGAAGATAAACTCGTGGTGTTATAGATGGATCTCTTTGGGAGGTAGATATATTTTAATCAAAACAGTATTAGAAGGACAACTTGTTTACTCGGTGTCGATGGAGGCAATTCCATGCTCGATACTTTGCAAGATCAGGAAAATGACATTCCATTTCCTCTAGAACGGTCATAATGACTCCCAACATTATCACCTCTGTAGATGGGATATTATGTCTAGACCAAAGAAGTTTGGTGGGTGGGGGTTGCGTAATCTTGGTTTTTTCAACTTGGCTTTGAATGCAAATACTCTATGGAGAGTGCTGACTCAGGAAGGTATTTGGCATAATGTTATTCTGGACAAATACTTACCAAATAGTACTATCATCCATTGGTTCCAATTAGTAAAATATATAAACCACTAAGCTTCTAGAATGTGGTCTAATCTTATCCACTCTGTTCATGTTTTAAATCATTGGCTCAGCTGGCGCCCATGTACAGGTCAACTCATTTCGATGGGTAGAGATAAGATCCTAGGCTTAGATGAAAAGGCCTTTCTCTCAGAAGATCTTATCACTCAGTTGAATCAACAGAGGATAGTGGTTTTAACACAAGCCTCAAAAATTCGTGATCCTACATCCTTGGCAGAGAAGTGGTTAAACAACGCGGATTTGAGACTATCTGGTATATTATCTTTTGAATGGGACGACTTTGTTAAAGAACTCCAGGGAGTGGGTGTTTCACTATTTGATTATAAAGATACACTTCTATGGACGGGGGGTGATGCTTCTAGAAAAATCAGTGTGAAAAATATATACTCCGCGCTCATATCAACCCAGGATCTTTCGAAGGGGCGGGGATGTAAGGTGAGTATTTGGAAATGGAAACTTCAATTGAAAATAAAATTATTCTTATGGTTGGCTGCTACAAACAGAATATTGACTTGGGACATCCTTCAAAAGAAGGGCTGGGAAGGCCCAGGTATGTGCATTTTATGCAAACTTGGTACATAAGACATTAATCACCTATTTCTACAATGTATATTTACTCAGAATGTTTGGTCCAGATTATCCCTGTTATTAAAA